>SPJY01018041.1:994692-1047818 GCA_005191435.1 Raddia distichophylla
TACTCCTCGCTGCCAGAGCTGTTGCTCTTCGTCTCCTCTCGCGCTGGCTATAAAAGGAGAGTCGCACCTTTCCTTTCAAAAGGGAGAAGTGTTCAGTTCTCTCTCCCGCACCTTCTAAACTCCACAACTTCCTTCTGCTGTGCTGCACTTTTCTTGTCATCCCCGCCTCTGTTTCCTTGCGCGCACAAGGAGCGGAGGGAGCAGGCCTCCGGAACCTCGTCCTTCTCGAGATCCTGCTCGGGATAGAAGGCCGATAAGGTTTTTGGGGAGCGACCACGCGACTGCTCGAGTTTCCCTGCTGGTTCGGCTTCATCTACACAGCATCGACGTTCGACTGCACCGACCTCTCCACTGCATCAATGGCATCTCTGCACCAACTTGTGATCGTCTACACCGACTGTCATGGCGAACAACAATGAACAAGTCATTGTTCCGCCTGCGTCTGTGCCCATGGTGGCACCGGCTCAAGGGTATATTCACTTATACCATGCCTTTATTTGGTTATTTTCTTGTTCATTAGCCTTTGGGTATGAGATAGATAATTCGTTATTATCTAGTACCTTTGGTTATGAATTTGAAATTTGCAATTGGTTAATCATGATTTGTATAATTTTGTGGATTAAAATATTGAGAAAATTCCTAATATTTCCAACATCTTCTCTTCTTTATCTACTCCATGTATGCTTCAATACGATCAATGGGCAAGTTCGAGAGTGTCTCTACATAAGTGTGAGGAACTTGTACTGTTTTTTAATTTCTTTTAGTCTAATAAGCCATGATTGCATGATAAGGTTTGTGGTGAATATTTCACCGATGCCTTTAAATGCCACTCTTTATAGCACGTATAGACCTAGTAGTCTCGTGGCGTGCATTGTGTGGCTTCTTTTTATTCTTTTTCTTTTGAACAATGAACTTTTTTATAGGTCAGTTTCTTTTCATTTTTTTCTTCTTTGCATTCTTCTAATGAATGAGCTTTTCTCTCCTAGTAGCTACTTTAATTGCACTGAGGTGAAAAGTGGGAAGTACCATCACCATGTTTATGGTATTGTCAGATAGAGAGGGATTAGTACAAATTCTTTGTAAAATGAAGTTGTACTCGGTCATAATTCTATAGTCTGCAATCTCATAAACCGCCACTAAAGTGAGGTTCATGGTCCTAGCGCGCTCCCCCTCAACCATAGAAACATTGGCCAGAGAGGTGGTGCACAAGGAAAACTAGTGCTTCATCATTCAGCTTATCGGTAGGTTTCTCTCCCTCATCAGGATCAAAAGCGACAGCAACACAAAATTTCTTGCTATAGAGTACAATCTCTATGCCTTGTGTCCAAGTAATTCTAGCCCTAATATGGGCTAGTGCATAAAATTTATGACTATGATATTGATACCCAATAATTTCATATTAAATATTTCTTTCATACAATTACTCTACGTAATCTAGTAGAGTGTGGTGCTAGATAAACTTTAATTCATAATTCTCACGTATATCAAATGTTCCAACGTGCCATTACCAATTCATATTATGAAAACAATAAGGGTTAATAGGATATATGCCACTGCTCAAACTTGAAATTCGATAATTACCATTGTTTCGTTGCTTATTGGATATATGCCATTATGAAAACATATTTATTTAATATTTGCCACTGTATGTGTGACACGTGCCCCTTTTTTGTAATGGACAATGGCAAATCTCGAAAAGAGAGGTTTGTGTGGTGGCATATATCTAACTAAAAGTACAAAAAAAGGAACATGTGTCGCACAGAGTGGCAAATATCGAATAAATGTGTTTTCGTAATGGTATATATCCAATAAGCAAATGAACGATGGCAATTCTCGAATTTTGGGTTTAAGCAGTGGCATATATCATATTAATCGAAAACAATAAATAGGCACAAATTGGTAATTGCAATAGCAATTCAACAAATTATTGCATTAAAGTAATCAATCAACAGCTAAATAAGCTTTCAAATTCAAAATCGGGTAAAATTAACTCTAAATATAAATTTTCTTTGTTCCAAGGTGCTTTATGGAATTTTCAATGTTGCGGAAAAGCTATACACAATTTTCAAAATTCTTAGGGCTTTTGCAAAATTCAATGGACTAGAAAATTTTATATAATTCAGAAGACAGACTCGTTTTGAAAATCGCTTGGCACAAAGAATATCTTCTTATTTTCTTTTCTCCCCCTTTCGGACCATCTCAAACCGGCCTTCTTCTTTTCTTTCATGGCCCAGCCCGCTGCCTTCTTTCCCATTTTTTTTTTGTTTTTACTCTACACGGGTTGTCCTGATCATTTTTATTTCATTGGCCTGGCCCGCCCGCTCCTTTCTTTTCTTTTTCTCCGAGCAGCCGGGCCCAGCCCACTGCGTCCGTTTCTTTAGCCAGCCAAATGGCTAGGGTTTCCCTAGTCACCACAACAGTGGCGGCAGCATGTCTTGAGGCGGCTCCTCTGCAGAACAGCGTCAGCAACGTATCCATTGGTATCTGCATCATTGAGATGAGTACAAACCAAATATTTACCCTCTCCTAGCAGGTTAGCTTCACAAACATCATCAACATCGAAATCCGTGCACAAAAAAATCATTAGAAGTACTTAGCCATATAATCAGCCTTCACCACCGAACACTGTTTCAAATTTTATGCCCGTTTTGACAAATGCTCTATCAAAGTATTTCAAAATCTTATTGAAATAATACACAGTCACATATTCATCACAACATCGGGGTACGCTTCACATGGATCTCAACAAAAAAACACACTAGCAAGAGTCCCCCTTAGCAAATCAAAGTCTTTAACTACACTTTTATGCAAAGTTTTAAAAGCATTCCATTCCTCAAGCAGCTTATCACACTCCTTACATCCATTAGACTCAACGGAGGAGGGCAAGAGTATGGCTAGGACTTCCCGTCAGCAAGCTTACACCTAACTGACCTAAGACTAGCTACTTCCACCTCAAGTCCCCTACACTAGACCTACTATCTCAAGACCCGATTCTTCTATCTTATGTTTTCACTCTTGCTAAACTATGATATATAATTGTACATTTTGATATTGTATTATTTGGTTTTTGGTCTTAAAAACTACACCTTGGAGTTTGGGTCAGGCTTTTATGGGTCGGCTCAAGCACGGCCTGATTTTAATCGCCCGAAACATGACCCGAAATGAAAAGAGTTGGGCCAGGCTAGCATGGCCCAGATTGTCGAGCAGGTCCTAGAAAGCAGTTACGATACGATTCTTGGCTCGGGTGTGTGGATTGTGCTCCGATAGGCACGACCCGAATGCAGCCCCAACCAGTAATTTTAAATTTCCAATGTCTTCTATGCTCATATGCTTTTGTGTTCTATGTTACAATTATAAAGAATTTCAAGACGCAACTTTTTGTGAGGACAAATTTTCTATTTGAGCAGTGTATGAATTTACAAAAAGTATTTAGTGCGCTGCATTTTCAGTAATTTGTGTAGTTTCACTTCTTCAGATACTTGTATGATTTTCTGTTCTATACAGAAGTTACGAAGAATTTCACGACACAACTTTTTATGTAGGACACGTTGTCACTAAAGCATCTTACATTTTATAAAAAAAAACTTAGTAAGCTGAAGTTTAAGTTTAGTATCAAATTGTAAAAACTATTTTTTGACACCTCCCTGTTTGTGTTGTACATATATAAAATTTGTAGGAAATTCTGAGATATATTTTTAGGCAATTGTTGATTAATTGGGAATTGCTAATAATCAAGCGACCGAAATCCTAAGGGGATTTCAGTCGATCTCACTTACCCGAGCGCCGCCCGCCTTCTTCCTCCCCTCCGGCGACCTCCTCCTCTCCCGCCGCCGCGCCGCCGAGGTTGTGGGTTAGGGTTTAGCTGGGGTTCGGGTTCGGGTTCGGGGTGCCGCCAGGTTTAGAGGGATGGCCGGGGGAGGCGGCGGCCCGGCGATTGGTGGGGGATGGAGTGAGGGCGGCGGCGCCGGAGCAGGGGACGGGGGGAAAGGCGGTTGGGGCGGCGGTGGCGGGGGGTGGAGGAAACAACCGGGTTAGGGTGGGCGGGAAAGCGTCGGCGGCGGGAGGCTGGGTGGCGGGGCGGCTAGGCGCTGGTGGCGGCGCAGGCCGCGGGCGGTGGCGGAGGCAACGGGGGAGGAGGAGGAGGAGGAGCGCGGAGCAGCCGGATCGGAGTCGGGGTCGGGCGGTGGAGGGGGAGGGGGAAAGGGGAAAGTAAGAGAGAGAGAGAGAGAGAGAGAGAGAGAGAGAGAGAGAGAGAGGGCGCGGGTTGATCTGGGCCGTTGGATGATCCAACGTTCCAGAAAATCGATTGATTGTTAAAAAAAAAACAGCTGACTGTGCAATAGTCAGTCTCTTATTAATTTGAGCAACGCATGAATTAATAAAAATATTTAGCCTGCTATATTTTTTTTGTCATAATTAATTTTGTGCCATTCTTGGGGCCAGGCAAACCCGCGGATATATAGCTAATAGCCCAACTGGCATAATTTTGTGCCATTTATGTATCCAAAACAAATGATCGATGTAGAATATTTACATATATAATCTTTTAAAACTTCGACGTAGAACATGCTTTGTAGCTAGACGGGCCAGCAATACGATACCGTGCTAGTGCGGATCGGCACACTCTTACCCGTGCCATGCGTACGCAGCGTACGTGAACGTGGTATCGTTGTTGCTTGCATTGGTACGCTCGACGCATGAAATGGAAGGAAACATCAGCGTGGGCCTGGGTCCATTTGTGCGCTATCTCCGAGGAGAATGGAGGCTACAGGGTGCATGCATGCAGAGGCAAAGCCAGGCGTTTCCAATGAGACATTCCAACGCCTCGATCCTCTGGCTCACGGCGCGTGGTAGGGCCGTAGAGCGACGGCACAACGGGCCCACCGGCCTCAGGTTCGAACATGCGCAAAAACGCCGCGTCGTCCTCACTGGTTAAACGCTGAGAGGGCACCTCTGCAATCCAGTGTTTCTACTTGTTTCTTAAACTTTTTGAAGCCGTTAATACAATCGCACCGATTTAGACTCTGGTCGCTTAGGCGCAGTTCTACGTCAATAATGATCAACAATAATTTTGACATTATTTGTTTTGAATTTTCATTTATATCTAACAATAAACAATTCAAAACTGTATATTTATCTGAACAAATTTGATTATGAAACTATCTCTACTATTAGAAAGCCTATAACGACGGTAAATAGTCACACGTTCTCTTCAAAAGAAATTTAATTCTTTTTTCCTCCTGTCCTTACAAACTTTCAATAGACTCCATCTAGATCCTATTATCTTACTCGATTCAATTGCGCCTTCCATCACTCCATGTCCTGCCACCATCCTTATCCGTGCCACCCCTGATCTCCCCGTCTACTATGCCACACAACTCATCACCGCTGCATCGCCCTTTGCTTTCCAATGATGGCGCTGTTGCAGCTCTAATTCCTGGTGACAACACTGTCGTCGGAACAAATTACTATTAATAAAGATGGCTGAAGACTGTAGATGGATGTACGATGGTTGAGATAATGGTATGAAGCACACTAAAGAATGGAAAGTTAATACACAAAGTTTTCTGAATAAGGTTTTCACCCCAGATCCTCCTGGCGGGGTAGCGAAGTGTCCATGTGTTAAATGTCATCTTTTTGCCAGAGTGATAAAATCCGTTATGGCCGGCCACATATGTAAATTGGGATTCATGCCGAATTACCTCACATGGTATGAACATGGTGAGTCACAGGCGGTAGATGTATGTGATGAAGATGATACTACTGATAGAGTGGATGACAGGATGGATGAGATGGTTCAGGACCTGGGTCGGTAATTTCAGAATGCTCCGGAGGATGAATCTATGTATCATGAGGATGTACCGACCATAGCAGCCGAGGAATTCTTTAGCCTCTTAGATGCTTCAGATAAACCTTTACATGAGGGCACTAAGGTGTTATTCTTTTCATTCCTGACACAGCTTATGAATATAAAATCGAAGTATGGTTTCTCTCAAGGATGTTACAACGATTTGATCAAATTTGCTGGTGATGTCCTCCCAGAAAACCACAAGTTACCAAAAAAATATGTACTACTCGAAGAAGATTTTGGCTGGTTTAGGGATGCCTTATGAAAAGATAGATGCGTGTGTTAACAATTGTATGTTATTTTGGAAGAATGATGCTGCGAAGAAAAACTGTTTAGTTTGTGGCCAGTCTAGATTTGTACAAGTAATTGATGTAGAGGGGAATGTAGTGACAAGTGATACACCAGTGAAGATTCTACGTTTCTTTCCTCTAACATCGAGGCTACAACGATTGTACCTATGTGAGGAGACTGCTCAACACATGAGGTGGCACAAGGAAGGAGTACGATTTAACGAAGGTTTAATGTGTCATCCATCCGATGGTGAGGCATGGAAGACATTGGACCAGCATGATGAAGATTTTGCCAAAAATCCAAGAAATGTTTGCATCGGGTTAGTGACCGACGATTTCTCTCCTTTCAACATGAATGCTGCGTCGTACTTATGTTGGCCTGTATTCTCAATTTCTTACAATATTCCACCTTCGATGTGTATGAAGAACGAGTATGTGTTATTATCCCTTGTCATACCGGAGCCAGAGCATCCTGGAAAGCAATTAAATATCTTTATGCAATCTTTGATCAATGAGTTTGTACAGTTATGGACAGGGGTGTAAACTTATGATAAGAGTAGAAAACAAAACTTCAACATGCGTGTTACCTATCTCTGGTCCATCCAAGATTTTCCTGCAGATGGCATATTTTTGGGATGGAGCACGCATGGCATAATGTCTTGTCCAATATGTATGAATGACACTGATGTGTTTCGTTTGAAACAAGGTCGCAAGTTTTGTTTCTTCGATTGCCACCGTCGCTTTTTACCTCCTTCTTATGAATTTAGAAGACAGAGAAACGCATTTCATGAAGAAACGGTGATCACAAAGGACCCTCCCAAACGTTTGACAGGATTGGAGATTGTAAACTGGCATCGTCAGCTAATTCCTACAGAAGATGGCTTTAAAGCGTTTAAAGAGTCCCATAACTGGACTCATATCTCTGGTATCTGGTATTTGCCATATGCAACGTCTCTAATCCTACCGCACAATGTTGATGTTATGCATCAGGAACGTAATGTTGCCGAAAGCATTATCAGCATGTGTTTTGATTTGAAAGACAAGACCAAAGAAAATGTTGCGGCTCGAAGAGACATGGATGATATTTGCAGTCGACCCTTCCTTGAGGTGAGAGAGGACCTAACAGGGAAACAAGGCAAGCCACGCCCACCTTACTGTCTTAAGAGCTCAGAAAAAAGGAGGTCATGATATAGATGAAAAATATCAAGTTTCTAGATGGTTACGCAGCCAATCTAAAACGTGCGGTAAGCATCAAGTCAGGTAAACTTAATAGCTTGAAAGGCCATGATTATCATGTAATAATGGAAAGATTAGTTCATATCATGTTCAGCGGATACTTCCCTGATGACAAGTTGACAATTTTGGCTGAGCTTAGTTATTTATACCGGCAACTTTGTTCGAAAGAAATTAAGAAAGTAATGATACAAAAGTTGAAAAAAGCCATAGCTGTGCTAATATGTAAAATGGAGAAGATATTTTCACCAGGGTTCACGAATGCAATGCAACATTTGTTGGTGCATCTATCATATAAAGCAGAGATTGGTGGTCCTGTACAATACCGATGGATGTACCGATGGCCGACGCAAATAGAGCAAACATATTTACGTCGGCCACGACGCAAGGCCAGGTGGCGCCCCTACCCGATGGCTAGTATTTACGTCAGCCTTGTGGCGGCTTATTTACATCTCCATGCCGACGTAAATAGCTATTTACGTCGGCTTTTGCGCCATTTACGTCGGCTTGCGCCGGATTCTTGTAGTGCATGCGCAGAAACGCCGCGTCGTCCTCACTGGTTAAACGCGGAGGGCACCTACAATCCAGTGTTCTACTTATTTATTAAACTTTTTGAAGCCGGTAGTATTATCGCACCGGTTTAGACTCTGGTCGCTTAAGCGTAGTTCTACGTCAATAATGATCAACGATAATTATGATATTATTTGTTTTGAATTTGCATTTATATCTGACAATAAATAATTCAAAACTATATATTTATCTGAACAATTTTGATTATGAAAACTATCTCTACTATTAGAAAGCCTAAAACGACGACTCTTCATAATAAATTTAAATCTTTTTTTCCTCCCGTCCTTAGAAACTTTCAATCGACTCCATCTAGATCCTATTATGCTACTCGATTCAATTGCGCCTTCCATCACTCCATGTCCTGCCGCCATCCTTATCCGTGCCACCCCTGATCTCCCCGTCCACTGTGGCACACAACTCATCACCGCTGCATCTCCGGCCCTTGCTTTCCAGTGATGGCGCTATTGCAGCTCTAATTCCCGATGACAACACTGTCGTTGCAACACAGCTCCAGCGCGTCACCCCGGATCTCATCCTTGAACGCCCCTGGTGCCTCCCTACTTACCATATTGCTGCCCCATGCTAAAGCCACACCCAGGGATGGATACAAAAAACAAGTTGCTGGGGTCGTCTCGGTCATTTTAACACTAAACCACTATTTTTAATCTTCAATTTATATGTTTATTTATTTATATCAGATATCGATTTTGATTTATCCATCCCACAAACAATATGTTTCAACTTCTTTTTATGTCACCAACTAGTCCTCGTAAAAGTGTTGTGAGTGCGCTGTTGGTTTCGAGTTTGCAGCTACGCGTGGTTGGGCTTCTCAATCTTACTCGGATATATGAAAGCTCGCCAGATAGCCTTTTCTTTTGGGCCTTGCCGTTTGATTCTACCAGACCGGTAGTCAGCTCAAGTAATTCGGCCTAGTCTCAAAGGCCCAAGCAGTCGTGAATCTTTGATTGTGCTAATCCATAAAGAAATTGGAGGTAAATAAAAAAGGACATGTCCGTGCCAATACAAACAATATGAGTAAAATTAAAAGAATAAAAAAACATATACAACAAGATATGAGAAGGGATACAAAACAATGTGAGAGAATACCATACGCAGCTTTTCATTAGATTATTTCTTTTTATCCAAAGACAATGCTTAGAATGGGTTGGAGTCTTGGAGGACAACGAAGCTTGTATATATGGTTGGCGCTGACCCACTCTAATTGCCATCCGCAAAAATTTTCGAGTCTTTTATTTGGTTGGAAGACAACTTTGTTATATTTTGTGTACTTTACTATTTTTTTTAATGGCTTAACATGTGGTAAAATGTGTCATTTGTTAGCTCATCCGCCACCTGATGTGTTCACTCAGGTGTTAGAAGTAAGAACAGGAGGGTCAGCCAACCGAGAGAGAGGAGGAATTAATGCATCCAAATGGATTTTATCATGAAATTTCTATATGATAAGATTGAATGATCGATATCTAGTTACATTAACGTTGTTGTTGACTTATATAATAAAAGAACTCACCGAAATTTGAAGTTAACAATGCACAACATATTGCTAGCATTTCCCAATCTTATTTATTTTGATTCTAAATTGTATACAATTTTTTGATGCCTTGGACTGGCCTAACCCTAGTACCACGTGCCCTAATTTGGGAAAAACAACTTCAATGTGACACATAATTAACATATGCTTATTCTAGCCAAAGCTCACCACCTCTCCCGATCCACTTCTGTAAAACACCCTTTCACTATTGTAAAACACCCTTTACATCGGTTCATCACTACCGGTCCACTGAAACACGACAGTCATACTTTATCATTGTTGTCTCTTTAGCCTCAAAACATGTGAACAATCATTTATGCCTAAGACACAATAATGATATTTTCAATCGTTATTATTTTATGTAACGAATCGACAATGATTGATCACTGCTGGTTGGTGACTAGCCATCAATAATAATCCATGTCACATCACTACAGGTCATGGTCTCAACCGAAAGAGATGTATCATTGTTGGTTTGTGTCTCTAGTTGATAGTGATAGTCCATGTCATCGTTGTCGGTCGGTCGGTGGCCTCAACCGAAAATGATGTATCACTGGTAGTTTGTTTCTCTAATCCATGTCATCAATTCAAAAAAATTGAACATATGAAATAAGTAATGAATAGAAAATCAAATATCATAAGTTCAAAGATGCAGAATAGAACAATGTACTAATCATAGATCATTGTAGTTAATTCTTCATGTAATCAAGTTGATTTGTAGAAAATAAGCAAGTAGCTAGTGTGTGGGTACACTAGTTCTCACAAGTAATATAATATTACACATGTTCTCACCATGAAGTGAATGGATGTGAGAATGCTATGCTAGCACAGAATAAAAATTCTATTGTGGGAACACATGACACCCTGCAAGTAATTGACCATAGATCTTATAACCTTTCCGCCCGCAGTGCTGCGTAAGACATTTCAATGAAGCTGATTCAATTGATCTGCGCATATTCATATGGAAGTAGTCATTCATGGCAATTTGATACCTCCTTCATGCTGGTCAGCATCGTCGCGCAATGCCTTGTTGCTCACAGCCTCCGACTTCCTCGTCGGGCATCACAACAACCTCTGTGATGAGCTACGCCTTGCCAAGGTTCATGAGCTTCCTAAGCAATCTCTCTTCAAACGGATTCATGGTCCACATCCGAAGTCTTCTTTGAACGTTGTACCACTCAACGGAAAGCTAACAAGACAAGATTTCCAATGGATGCGGTCTCACCCCAAAATTCAATCTAGATCAATGGGAATTGACGAATCAAAATCACGTTCAAAATCTGTCTACAAGCAGATCACGTCTCTTTCTTAGGTTTGATTTGAATAGCACCACAAACATAGTGCATCTATGGTATCCACACATATAAAGATTGGAATCCACCCGCATGTGGTATGATTGCACCAGCATGCCAACAAGGGGATGTCAACAACTAGGGTTTGGCAGAGAGGATAGTTACTCATACTTTGGGCGTCTCCACCACTTCCCTTTGTTTAGCGCTCCATGGTGTACAGTCTCCACCACCTACCTCTACGTTAAATGCCCAGTAAGATTGAAGGCCCACGCCATACGTAGTCCAGAATACACACATCTTATATGGTCCACGCTATTTATGAAGGTCACATCGTATGTGTCCCATGGTTGTCATTGGGCATAATCTCAACATGCAACACACTTAATTAATAACCAAAGTGTTCATTCCTGACACATATATAGATGAACTTGTCGATGATACTGGTACACCAACTTGTTCATGGCCAAAGGTGAGCCCTAACTAATTAAACTATATTAATGCTATGTACTATGCCGCCCCACATGCACGAACACCTGATATGTGTGCACTAGTTGAAAGTGTTGTCCACCGAGATACAGGGGAAGCTGGTCAAAGCACTGTTGGGTCACTGACATAGTGATCATCATCAGAGGAGTCTGTCCCTCGTCCTATTTCGCCCTGCCACAACCTCCCTTCTCCTATTTGTCCTCCTCCTCTCTCATGTGCTTCTTTTGGCCAAGAAGGACAGAAGGAGTCCGATGACCCCCATGCATGATAGTTGGGACACCACACTGGTGCGCCACCGGCCACCATCATGCACGCGGGAATCCGACTAAATGCGGTTAAGATGGGTCGGTCAGGGGAGCAAGTACAGGTTGGAAGATGAGGAGGCAACGATGACAGTATGGCAAATAGACGAGTACGGCGAAGAAGGCGGCATGACGGAGAAGGAAGCAAGCACAAAGTCAGATAGATGGGGAAGAAGAATAGAATGGCAAGAAGTGAACATTATAGCTAGTATATATATCACTACGTCAAAGCCACAATTTAATGACGGGTTACAAAAACCAATAGTGACGGATAAAGTAACCATAACCCCGAACAGATCACTGATGAATTATTTTTAGTGATGGGTTCAAACCGCCACTAATCAACATAATACGTGACGGGTCGGTATACTATCTATCACTTATTTCGCCTCCCAGAGGCCCCCGTAGGTTACTCATGGCACATATAAATGACGGATTAATATATAAGTCGTCACCCATGACGATAAGATAAGTGATGGACAAATTGTCTACCCGTCACCCCATGATAATAAGATAAGTGATGGACAATGTTACCGGCCATCACTCATGGTAAAAAGACAAATGACAGTTTTTGATATAGTACGTCACTTATCATTGGCTCCTAGATGACCCCTCAGGTTACCTATGACACAAAAAAAGGGTGGGATAAAATGTCCACCCGTTGCCATTTGTGTCACAACAATGACGAGCTTTAGTTTTGCCCCAGGGCATGCAGTACATATTGCATCTTGGGGATCCAGGCCATGTACACCACAAAAATAAATTCATAAATTAAAAAACTATATTTGCATCAACAAATCACACAGTTGACATTCACAAGTTGTAAATGCATGTTGCAATCAATAGTGTATGTACAAATGCACTAGACAATGTCAAACTAGTTCTTATATCGTCAACCTAGATTGAGTCATGGATGTGGAACTCGTCTTTTTGGTTAATGGCTTCGAACACCAAAAATTAGGCGATCCGCCAATGAATCGCCGAGAGGGCAACGCTGTCGACCGGAACATTTGCATAATCCTTTATGAGCTATATCCAATCATTTTTATGTTAACTTTGAATAAATATGTTATTAAATTGGGATTAAAATATAACTATATATGTGTTCTACCTACTTCGGCATAGTTGATTTTTTCAAGCACACGTTGTTTGGACCATTTTGTGTGCAACAAAGAATCCACAAGTGTTGCTGATGGTTGTTGGGTGCGATGTGGAATAAAAATTATTATAAGATCCACTGGAAAAAAATGCAAGTCGTAAATATAATTTTTGGTAGCATTAATTTACCTTGAATGATGTCTTGCGTGTCAGTTTACGAGATGACAGTTGGGCCCAAGTGTCGACTGGTTCAATGTACTGAGCATATGACCTGCAAATGGATGGAAATAAAGCGTTTTGTTGAGACCCATGTGGTGGGTCCCCTTGTGTAGTGATGAATATATGTGACGGTTTGAATTTGATGCGATTTTGAAGTGTTCTGAGTTGCATTTGGTGTAAGAGACATGAATTGAGTATCTGGCGAATGGTGACCGATGCCGACCGGACACGTCGAGTAGTGACAGGTTTTTGCGAAAGTTATGAACAGATGTTGTCCGGTGAAGGTGCGTTTACGTGGCCATCCGGCGTGGTTATATGGTGAGCGGGATACGGTTCTGTCCACAATTTTTGTTGTTGATCTTGTGATATGCTAACCTTGCAGGAGAGGTAAGGTGTATGGTTTTGGTATGTGTTCACCTCTGTGATGCAGGTATCGGCGGGTACGTGGCTGACGCTTCGCGGGGACAGTTGGAGGCTGGAGCGTCCAAAGTCGTGCAGGCGACCGGGTGCAGGCCCTATGTGGCTCGGTACTAGTTATTCCCGTTATACCGAAATATTTGGGGGGAATTCCCTAGGACTTAGGGCGTAGGCTATATAAGGAGAGGGGGTGGAGGCTTGGGCAAAGCCATCCACCCCACCATGTAGCCCTAGGTGAGAGGTGTCAGGGGAGAGAGAGAGAGAGAGAGGAGTGGCCGTCTAGGGTTCCTCCCCTTAGCCACCAGCCAGCTCCATGAGAGTGAGAGAGAGTTTCAAGGGAGAGAGGAAGGCCGTGAGAGAGACCGGTTCTGAGAGAGTCCAGATCGGGGGGAGAGAGAGTGCAGTTGAGGGAGAGAGAGGGACGCTGGTGAGGGCTCGCTCCGGGGAGGCAACGCGCTGGTCAGCAACGCGGCTGCTGCCAGACCTTAGGGCGCCTACAGGAGGTGAGGCACGACGGTGGTGGTCCAGCGGCAATGGGCGGCGCCTTGCTGGCGGTGGTGTGGTCCACAGACGAAGCTCGGTGCAGGCACGGAGATAGCTCCGTGCAGACACGGCGACAGCCGGGCAGGAGGTGGTGCCCCTATGTGGCATAGCGGCGCATCTGGCGCTGCTACCCTTGGCGCTGGCTTACTCAGCCCATGGAAGGCGGCAGCACGGCGTTATTGAGCGACAGGCTATGAACTGTACAGGCCACGACTTGCGGTGCGGCGGTGGTTGCTAGGAAACGGATAGACTACGCGAGCACAAAATCAAAATTTTCTACCACGAATCACGTAGGAGCATATGCAAGTAGAAGATCACAGATAGTTACCCTTAACGTGCAGATGCAGCGGAAGCAGTTTCTTGCGCATAGAGAAAGTAGACGTACTCGCCCAGGTCACCACCGAGTGCTCGCCTATACTCGCCGAGTGGTTCCTGAGTGCTCACCGGTGTTCGCCGAGTGGTCGCCCTTGTTGATAGCCCGACTAATTTCACTCGACAGTGGAATGGATACATACCATGACTAACCCCTCAGTCATATTAGCACGGCCATGCGCTTTTCTTATCCATCTACATGAAGGGCCCAGAGGTATCTCTCATGTAATCTAGGAGGAGCAAATTCCATCTTGATTATGACACCCCTGACTATGTATCGTGGTATACCCACTACGCACCTTTATAACTACCCTGTTACGGTATAGCGTTTGATGATACCAAAATATACAAGTCAACATGCTAGGCATGTATGACAATCTCAGGTCTAAGGACCATATAGGTATACCACTCGAGACTATACGCTGATGGTGATATAAGAGATAACAACTCACAGTGTCTCGGAGTAGGTTTGTTCGACTGCCCATGTTCTCCAATATGTATCCGAAAATGGCGGCCTCCTCGACGGCAACGACCTCCCCTCCCCTCGCCGCGCCGGGGCCCCACCGCCGCCGGGTCCTCACCCACCGCCTCTCGCCACCCTCCTCTTTCCACCCTCTCGTGGCGTCCTCTTCACCGGCCGTCTCCGTCTCCGCCTTCACCGCCCCCAGACCCGAGCCCAGGGTCCGTGCGTTTCGGCTTGGTTTTGCGGTAATCCGCGTTGTTCCGGCTCGCTGGCTCCTCTTCATCTAACCACGTGTTGTTGGCTTGGATTGTGTGTGGGGTTTTGACAGGGCATGTGCCTTCGTTGTCGGGCAGCGGAGGGGGTGGCACCGGCGCCGGTGGAGGCGCCGCTGAAGGTGATGATCTCGGGCGCGCCGGCATCGGGGAAGGGCACGCAATGCCGCATGATCGTTGAGAAGGTGAAATGGGAAACCGGCAGCTACCTCTCTTTGTCCTTGTTTATGCCAATGCAAATTTTTAAGGGTTAACAGGATATATGCCACTGCTCAAAACCTGAAATTCGAGAATTTCCATCGTTACTTTGCTAATAGGATATATGCCATTACAAAACCGTATTTCTTCGATATATACCACTTCATGTGACACTTGTCCTTTTTTTGCACATGTGATTTGTATTTTCGTATTTTGACCATTTTACCCTCGTCTTCTACCTTCCCCTCTTCTTCTTCCTTCCTTCCTCATCTCCGGTGGCCTGCACTCGACTTCAAACGACAGAGGGCCAACCTACAGCAACGGCAGCAACGACGATGGCGGCGGCGGGGCAGATCTCACGCGAGGTCAGTGCCGGCGGTGCCGTGGAGCTCGCGCGATGTTAATGCCGGTGGCGCCATGAAGCTCGCACGTTGGTGGCGGCGCCGTGGATCTTGCATGTTGGCGATGGCGCGGAGCTCGTGCGACGTCAATGGCTGCGGCGGCGCGGAGCTCACGCGATGGCCAGCGGCACAAGCTTGCGTGC
Source organism: Raddia distichophylla (assembly GCA_005191435.1). Taxonomy (NCBI): domain Eukaryota; kingdom Viridiplantae; phylum Streptophyta; class Magnoliopsida; order Poales; family Poaceae; genus Raddia; species Raddia distichophylla. The sequence continues at coordinate 1,010,389 of SPJY01018041.1, forward strand.
GCGGTGATGGCAGCGGTCTCGCGATAATTGGCGCCGGGGTCTACCTGCTCCTTGCCATCGAGGCCGGCCCGCTCCTAGCCGTCATGGGGGTCACTGTTGAGGAGGTCCGTTGCGGCATAGGAGGAGCTGCCGGTGGGAGAGAGAGAAGTTGGGGAGAGAGAGGATGAAGAACAGTGGGAGGTTGAAGATGGGGGCAAAATGGTCCAAATATGAAAATACAAGTCAAAATGGGACACATGTCGCATGGAGTGGCATATATCGAAGAAATGCGGTTTTGTAATGCCATATATCCTATTAGCAAAGGAACAATGGCAATTCTCGAATTTCGGGTTTGAGTAGTGGCATATATCCTATTAACCCTTAAATTTTTTTATCGAACACGCAGGAGGGCTGCGTATCATTATATTAAGGAGAAAAAGGGGAAAAGAACCCTAAGTACACAAAATAGGCTAAGAAATACAAAAACGTGCCCGACGACCAAGACAAAAAAAGGAACCTAGTCACTAGGAGCTAGGGCGGTCAAGAGGGAGAGCCCTCGAGCCCCAGCCAACACCCAAAACTGGCATTCCTCAGTAGCAAACTGCAGAGCACGAGCCAAATTTGGGACTTCACCGTTAAACACACATTGGTTCCGATGCTTCCACAGAATCCAAGCACCAAGAATAATGAGAGAATTCACGCCCTTCCGCACCAAATCAGTAGCAGAATCACTGATCCTACACCACCAATCCTCGAAGGAGCAGTCTTGAACTGAAGGAGAAAGGCCTTGCAGCCCAAAACGCTGCAAAAGGCAGAACCAAAACTGCCTAGCAAAGACACAGTTGGTGAGCAAATGATCAATTGTTTCGCTATCCTGATCGCAATGAGGGCAGCGCACTGGATGTGGCAAATTCCTACGGGCAAGCCGGTCAGCAGTCCAACAGCGCTTGTGCATCACCAACCAAAGAAAGAAACGACACTTGCTTGGCGCCCAAGACTTCCAAATAAGTTTCCAAGGCCGTAAATCAAAGGAAAGGAACCCTGCCAATACATTAAGTAGAAACAAATAGGGTTTTTAGCCAAGGAGGAACCTTCGACGTTGCCACCAAGAGGGGAAATGATGCCGATGAGGCGTCGCCATCGCAGGTCAAGCGTCAAGCTTGACTAGACTTTCGTCTGGTGCCGAGACCCAGAGGGCTAGGACATCGCCGACGTTGCTGAGACAGTTCAACACCATCACGTCGGTAACTACAAGGCGCACCCCTGTGCTTGGTAGCCAGATCGGATCTGATCGACACACCGTTGGGACTGAGCATCTCTCGGCCAAGCACCACCGGAAGAGGCACCCTATGGCTAGAGACGACGCCTTAGCTGCACGACAGCGGCACCGAGCAGCGAAGAAATCGGAACCTAGCGGGCGAACCAGATCCGGCCGCCCCTACATGACCGAACAATGATGGATCTGATGCCCCACAGCCAGCAATGGCGCCTTACCGTCACCGACACACCGCACCAACATCCTGCACTTGGGAGATGGGGGGAGGTAGATGGGGAGGGAGAAGGAGGGCCTCACCATCACTGCGCGGTGGCAGTGGCGGCAACGGCAAGGAGATGTGGCCGGGGCGGGAGCTGTAGGCGGCGGTGGTTTGCCCTCTAGGTCTCCTCACGTGTACCTAGGGGGTACGAGTCATAGTGTCAACCATCAATGCAAATTTTGTCAGTGCCAACTGCGCAATGACCCAAATCTGAATTTGTTGGGGGAAATTGTAATCTGTATGTGGGGAATTAATCTTGAATAGTTTGTTGCTTTGATTTTTCCTGCGATTTAGATTTTTGTCAAACAGATGTAAACTGAGTTGTCATTATCAATAATTTTAAAGGAAAATTGCCAAGTAGCACACCCAAGAATGCACCTAGCAAACATACCACCCCGCAAGTTGACCTCTCCCTAAGGCTAACTCCAATGGGGTCCCCTAAACAAGACCCCCACCCGCAAAATAGAGTTGCCAGCCGTCCCCTACCTCGCACAACCAAAGCCCGTATGTCATCCTCTAATCAGGGGAGCCGGAGAGAGAAACCCTAGCTGTGAGGTGCCTCTCTCCTCCCCCTAGCGTCGGATTGCACGCAAGGGAAGCAACGGCCCGCGCCCCTCCCGCGCGCGAGTAGATCAATCCTGGGAAAACATGTATATACAACTATAGGGGACCAAATTTAGGGGGTGTGGTTGGACTTAGCCTAATAGCTCTGAATGGTTCCTCCATTTTACACGGTTGAATGGATGGGAATGGTGAGGGACAATTTTCCTTTTCTTTAATGTATTAGAGATGAGCAAGAATGTTGGATTTATCGAATGAAACCTCCTTAAACTATTGGGTTTGTTTTGGTTTAAACCAAATCTTTTACCTGGACCTGTCCAATTTATACAAGAATATATATACTGTTGGGCAAGGCTGTGCATACATCTGAAAATGGCTATATTCGACAGATTGATCAGTTGCACTTTCCTGATTACCTTATTCCTCTGTAAAACCATGAGGTTTTTATTTTATTCTAGTTTTTGATGGCACCACATGTTTATGTTCAACATTTCTCTAAGGTTGTTATTCTTTCTCTTTTTTTAGTATGGTTTAGTTCACATATCTACTGGGGATCTTCTGCGAGCTGCAGTATCTTCTGGCACAGAAATAGGAAAGAAGGCAAAAGAATATATGGACAATGGAATGCTTGTCCCGGATCAAGTTGTGACAGATGTATGTGTTTTTTGTGTGATGTGTGATCTTTGTAGCTGAGAGAATCTTTGTACTACCTAACTTTGGTTGCTATTTAAAATAGATGGTTGTATCACGACTATCACAACCAGATGTACAAGAAAGAGGGTGGCTTCTTGATGGTTACCCAAGGAGTTATGCTCAAGCACAAAGTCTTGAAAGTATGAAAATTAGACCAGATATATTCGTTGTACTGGAAGTAAGTTACTGTTAACCATTTGGTGGCATCAATAATCTATTGACATGTGTTCTAGTTCTTTTTTAAAAAAATTTATGCTACCTTTATATTTTGGGTTTCATTTCCACCTTGCTGGTTATGTTTATCGCAAGTTATTAATACCTATCATTCTTCTGTAGTGATTGATTTGTTCTAGTCATTCTGAAAGACCGATAGGTCCAGAAAGAAAAGATGTTTGAACTCTGAATGTTCTAAACATTCTTTACCACTATGAGCTTCATTATGCCAAATGATGTTGGCTGTTAAGAGTAAGGAAGTTGATGGTGAAAATGGAACTAATAATAAGACCTTAACCATGATGCTAGAAAATTGATTACTTAAGCACTTGTCACAACTACGAGAAAGATCGATGTTTTCCTAAATTATCTTGCCAGGCTTTTTGCACATTTTGTTATCATTTTATACTTTCTTCTGTTATGTCAGTGCACAACCCTCTGTGATATTTGAAATGGCATTGATGGGCAATTAAGTTATACATTCCAAGTCGGTTCCGAGTGTCAAATATGCATGTCAGGTTGCATCGATCTCATAATAATTATTTTTGGGTTACTGCTGTATTTCGTTTCTGGAAGCAAATAATATCATACTTTTTTCGTTCTGTTGTTCTCACCTCATATTGTATACCACAGCTACCTTTGACCTCGTGCGTTTCAACCTGTTATTGAATTCAGGTTCCTGATGACATTCTAATAGATAGATGTGTCGGAAGAAGACTGGACCCTGTTACTGGAAAAATTTATCACGTAAAAAACTTCCCCCCAGAGAATGATGAAATTTCTGCCAGGCTTATTACACGCTCTGATGATACATATGAGAAGGTTATGTTGTTGTCCACCTAAGTAATATTTTTGCTTGTTTTGTCATTTTCCACAAGGTCTGTTGAATCATTTATCTTACTGAATGTAAGATGCTTGTCTTAAGGTTAAGGAACTCCGAACATAAATGTTTGTTTCCTCTACTTAATGATATGATACGAAAAGATTTTTCTCAAAGACGAAAATGAAGAACGGAAAAAGAATCTCACTGTGCTCCGCTGCAATCGAGACAAACAAAAGTCGAAAATTTGTGCAGACATATTGTGAGCTCTGTTCATTTCAACATATATGCAACAAATAAAATTTGACACAAACTCTTAGATTACTACTTTAATCCATCAATTTGACAAAATCAATGAGAAAGATAAACACATGCAGTAGCTAACCATGGGAAATCAGGGACCTTCTTCCCAAGCTGCGCGAGGCCATATGCGAGAGGCTTGCTGATGCCCTCGGTGGGAGCGGCCTCCTCGCTGTCGTCCTCGGAGAGGAGAGCAGGGGCATCTCGGCGGAGGCCCGATGCGGCGGCAGCAGTGGCGGCTGGCGCGGAGACCGAGCAGGGGGAAAGAGAGTGGGAGCGGCAGGGGGCGGCGGAGGTTGGCGCCGAACTGATGCGGCGACGTCAGGGGAGGACGTAGGCGGGCGTGGAGTCGCGGCGGAGCGGGCGCGGCGGCCCGAAGCCGGGGCGGCTCGAGGCCGGGTCCGTGGCGGTGCGAGGCCGGGACCGTGGCGGCCCGAGCGCGGTGGAGGACGCCGGGGCGCAGCGGGTGCGGCGGATGGCGCCGGACTGAGGTGGTCCCGTCAGGTTGAGGATGGAGGCATGCGAGGAGTTGGGGCGTCGCGGGCGGCAGAGGACGCCGGGGCGGCGGCTTGGGTGAGGGAGAGGGAGGGGGACAACGACGAGTGGGGGTAGAGGGAGGTGGGGAACCGAGGGCAGTTGGAGAGAGGGAGGGGTGGCGGAGGGAGAGAGGGAGGAGACGATGTGGGAGTTGGGAGGGGTGGTTAGCGAATAGGTTCGTGGAAGGCGAGCGGCTCACGGCTCGGGGGTGGGGGCGCTAGGGCGAGCTGACGCAGGAACTACTCCCTCTTTAAAGGAGTAGAGAAGAGATTGGAGCCAATCCGAGAACGGATTCCTACTACACTATGCTCTATCCTACAGTTTTCCAAGAAACATCCATGGCAAATGATTGAATCAGTGATCTGCAATGGTATCAATGTGTTGGGCGTTGTCATGGCAGCCAAACTAATTTCTGAAGAAGATTATCTGTGTACATTGGTTTGTTTGCATCATTGAAACTAAACCTTGGAGGCTACATAGTGCCATAGTTTAGTCAAAATATGAAAACAAGCTGCAAAGAGTTCAAGTTTTACTTGATTTTTTCAAAATCTGCTTGATAACTATCATTACCATGACTATTTGATTATCACATCTACTACATCAATAAGTATCTTCAGCTACCTATTTATATAAAATGTTATCCAATAGTTTGCACAGACAAGGCATACTTGCTTGTCATGTTGAACACATACCTTTACATTTTCTCTTTTGCTAAAGTAGGAATTATTTCCTATTTGCAGTGGGAAAACACCATCTGACCTAACAACGATGCACTACAGATGAAGATCTACTAGAAACTAAGACGATCTGTTGAAACTTCACCTAACTACAACACAAAACATTTGAACATAGATGGTTGCTTTAGTACTCTACTTGCCATTGACTTTTAAGATTTGATTGGAAGTTCTGTTTATGTTTGGATAATCAAAAGAGTATTCTAGATTTGTGTAAGTCCAGGGAGCTGAATTTGCACGCTTTAAAAGATTTAGAAATATCTCTTTCTTAAATATATAGACTTCCATTGAAGCTTTATAGGTTTTCTGTTTTGCTTCCTCCTGTGATAAACCTAGCACAATAGTGCCAAGTGTCAACTTGTTGCCAAAGAAAAATAAGCCTAATGAACTTTTGTTTTTATTCGCTCTCAATTCTCATTCTCGTGAATGCAGTATTAACTGATGGGCTCGAGCTTTCGAAGTCGGAATGGATAGAAAGCCAAAAATTATTCTGCATTACCAGTTTCCCATATGAGTGGTGATTGGCCACAAGTAGAGGTGGCCAAATGACCTGACCAAGCCAATTAGACCGACAGACCAACCCATACCGTTCAAGCGAACCGAACATGAGACAAGACCCATCGTGCCGACCCGATTAACCGTACCACATATTTGATTAAAACATATATTTTGTCTATTTTATGATCTATATTTTTCTTCATTTTATAATACATATTTACTATATACGAGTAATTTTCTATTTTGTCTATAAATATTAGGCTCAAATGGATCGGCCTGTTTGTAATCGGGCCAGGGGCCGCCCGTTTCATTCATTGGTGATTGGCCACCTCTAGCCGCTAGTGGGCAGTGGCCAGCGGGAGTGGCCACCCGGCGAGTGGCGCAGCGCCAACACGCGATTCGACCCCAATCCTCGTAAACCTCTCCTCTCTTTTCCCTCCACACACGCCAGCCCGCACGTCGTCCTCTCGCCGCGAAAATGGCGGCCTCCTCGACGGCAACGACCTCCCCTCCCCTCGCCGCGCCGGGGCCCCACCGCCGCCGGGTCCTCACCCACCGCCTCTCGCCACCCTCCTCTTTCCACCCTCTCGTGGCGTCCTCTTCGCCGGCCGTCTCCGTCTCCGCCTTCACCGCCCCCAGACCCGAGCCCAGGGTCCGTGCGTTTCGGCTTGGTTTTGCGGTAATCCGCGTTGTTCCGGACTTCCGGTTGCGCGTCTCGCTGGCTTCTCTCCATCTAACCACGTGTTATTGGCTTGGATTGTGTGTGGGGTTGACAGGGCATGCGCCTTCGTTGTCGGGCAGCGGAGGGGGTGGCACCGGCGCCGGTGGAGGCGCCGCTGAAGGTGATGATCTCGGGCCCGCCAGCATCGGGGAAGGGCACGCAATGCCGCATGATCGTCGAGAAGGTGAAATGGGAAACCGGCAGCTACCTCTCTTTGTCTTTGTTTATGCCAATGCAAATTTTTAAATCAAGGGTTAATAGGATATATGCCACTGTTCAAACCTGAAATTCGAGAATTGCCATTGTTACTTTGCTAATAGGATATATGCCATTACGAAACCGCATTTCTTCGATATATACCACTCCATGTGACACATGTCCTTTTTTTGCACGTGTGATTTGTATTTTCGTATTTTGACCATTTTACCCTCGTCTTCTACCTTCCCCTCTTCTTCTTCCTTCCTTCCTCATCTCCGGTTGTCTACGCTCGACTTCAAACGACAGAGGGCCAACCTGCAGCGACGGCAGCAACGACGATGGCGGCAGCGGCGCAAATCTCGCGCGAGGTCAGTGCCGGCAGTGCTGTGGAGCTCGCGCGATGTTAATGCCGTTGGCGGCAACGCCGTGGATCTTGCATGTTGGCGGCGGCGCGGAGCTCGTGCGACGTCAATGGCGGCGGCGGCGCGGAGCTCACGCTACGGCCAACGGCACAAGCTTGCATGCGCGGTGATGGCAGCGGTCTCGCGGTAATTGGCACCGGGGACTACCTGCTCCTCGCCGTCGAGGCCGTCCCGCTCCTAGCCGTCGTGGGGGTTACCGTTGAGGAGGTCCGTCGTGGTGCAGGAGGAGCTACCGGTGGGAGAGAGAGAAGTTGGGGAGAGAGGATGAAGAACAGCGGGAGGTTGAAGATGGGGGCAAAATGGTCCAAATATGAAAATACAAGTCAAAATGGGACACATGTCGCATGGAGCGGCATATATCGAAGAAATGCGGTTTTGTAATGGCATATATCTTATTTGCAAAGGAACAATGGCAATTCTCGAATTTCGGGTTTGACAGTGGCATATATCCTATTAACCCTTAAATCAAAGGAAAGGAGCCCTGCCAATACATTCAAGTAGAAACAAATAGGGTTTTTAGCCAAGGAGGAACCTTCGACGTTGCCACCAAGAGGGGAAATGATGCCGATGAGGCGTCGCCATCGCAGGTCAAGCGTCAAGCTTGACTAGACTTTCGTCTGGTGCCGAGACCCAGAGGGCTAGGACATCGCCGACTTTGCGGAGACAGCTCAACACCATCACATCGGCAACTACAAGGCGCACCCCTGTGCCTAGCAGCCAGATCGGATTTGATCGACCCACCGTTGGGACTGAGCATCTCTCGGCCAAGCACCACCAGAAGAGGCACCCTATGGCTAGAGACAGCTCCTTAGCTGCACGACAGCGGTGCCGAGCAGCGAAGAAACCGGAACCTAGCGGGCGAACCAACGGTGGCGGCACGCCATTGCGTCAGATCCGGCCGCCCCTACATGACTGAACAATGATGGATCTGATGCCCCGCAGCCAGGAATGGCGCCTTACCGTCGCCGACACACCACATCGACATCCTGTACTTGGGAGATGGGGGGAGGTAGAGTGGGAGGGAGGAGGGCCTCACCGCCTCTGCGCGGTGGCAGTGGTGGCAACGGCAAGGAGGTGTGGCCGGGGCAGGAGCTGTAGGCGGCGGTGGTTTGCCCTCTAGGTCTCCTCACATGCACCTAGGGGGTATGAGTCATAGTGTCAACCACCAATGCAAATTTTGTTAGTGCCAACTGCACAATGACCCAAATCTGAATTTGTTTGGGGAAATTGTAATCTGTATGTGGCGAATTAATCTTGAATAGTTTGTTGCTTTGATTTTTCCTGCGATTTAGATTTTTGTCAAACAGATGTAAACCGAGTTGTCATTATCAATATTTATTTTAAGGGAAAATTGCCAAGCAGCACACCCAAGAATGCACCCGGCAAACATACCACCCCGCAAGTTGACCTCTCCCTAAGGCTAACTCCAATGGGGTCCCCTAAACAAGCCCCTACCCGCAAAATAGAGTTGCCAGCCGTCCCCGGCCTCGCACAACCAAAGCCCGTATGTCGTCCTCTAATCTGGGGGGCCGGAGAGAGAAACCCTAGCTGTGAGGTGCCTCTCTCCTCCCCCTAGCGTCGGATTGCACGCACGGGAAGTAACGGCCCGCGCCCCTCCCGCGCGCGAGTTGATCAATCCTGGGAAAACCTGTATATACAACTATAGGGGACCAAATTTAGGGGGTGTGGTTGGACTTAGCCTAATAGCTCTGAATGGTTCCTCCATTTTACACGGTTGAATGGATGGGAATGGTGAGGGACAATTTTCCTTTTCTTTAATGTATTAGAGATGAGCAAGAATGTTGGATTTATCGAATGAAACCTCCTTAAACTATTGGGTTTGTTTTGGTTTAAACCAAATCTTTTACCTGGACCTGTCCAATTTATACAAGAATATATATACTGTTGGGCAAGGCTGTGCATACATCTGAAAATGGCTATATTTGACTGATCAGTTGCACTTTCCTGATTACCTTATTCCTCTGTAAAACCATGAGGTTTTTATTTTATTCTAGTTTTTGGTGGCACCACATGTTTATGTTCAACATTTCTCTAAGGTTGTTATTCTTTCTCTTTTTTTAGTATGGTTTAGTTCACATATCTACTGGGGATCTTCTGCGAGCTGCAGTATCTTCTGGCACAGAAATAGGAAAGAAGGCAAAAGAATATATGGACAATGGAATGCTTGTCCCGGATCAAGTTGTGACAGATGTATGTGTTTTTTGTGTGATGTGTGATCTTTGTAGCTGAGAGAATCTTTGTACTACCTAACTTTGGTTGCTATTTAAAATAGATGGTTGTATCACGACTATCACAACCAGATGTACAAGAAAGAGGGTGGCTTCTTGATGGTTACCCAAGGAGTTATGCTCAAGCACAAAGTCTTGAAAGTATGAAAATTAGACCAGATATATTCGTTGTACTGGAAGTAAGTTACTGTTAACCATTTGGTGGCATCAATAATCTATTGACATGTGTTCTAGTTCTTTTTTAAAAAAATTTATGCTACCTTTATATTTTGGGTTTCATTTCCACCTTGCTGGTTATGTTTATCGCAAGTTATTAATACCTATTATTCTTCTGTAGTGATTGATTTGTTCTAGTCATTCTGAAAGACCGATAGGTCCAGAAAGAAAAGATGTTTGAACTCTGAATGTTCTAAACATTCTTTACCACTATGAGCTTCATTATGCCAAATGATGTTGGCTGTTAAGAGTAAGGAAGTTGATGGTGAAAATGGAACTAATAATAAGACCTTAACCATGATGCTAGAAAATTGATTACTTAAGCACTTGTCACAACTACGAGAAAGATCGATGTTTTCCTAAATTATCTTGCCAGGCTTTTTGCACATTTTGTTATCATTTTATACTTTCTTCTGTTATGTCAGTGCACAACCCTCTGTGATATTTGAAATGGCATTGATGGGCAATTAAGTTATACATTCCAAGTCGGTTCCGAGTGTCAAATATGCATGTCAGGTTGCATCGATCTCATAATAATTATTTTTGGGTTACTGCTGTATTTCATTTCTGGAAGCAAATAATATCGTACTTTTTTCGTTCTGTTGCTCTCACCTCATATTGTATACCACAGTTACCTTTGACCTTGTGCGTTTCAATCCCTTATTGAATTCAGGTTCCTGATGACATTCTAATAGATAGATGTGTCGGAAGAAGACTGGACCCTGTTACTGGAAAAATTTATCACGTAAAAAACTTCCCCCCAGAGAATGATGAAATTTCTGCCAGGCTTATTACACGCTCTGATGATACATATGAGAAGGTTATGTTGTTGTCCACCTAAGTAATATTTTTGCTTGTTTTGTCATTTTCCACAAGGTCTGTTGAATCATTTATCTTACTCAATGTAAGATGCTTGTCTGAGAGTTTTTGCTACTTTTTGGAAATTTATTTGTGCACAATTCCTCTATGGTTTGCTAATCACCAGCTCAGATCCAAATATGGAATACTCGTGAATTATGGTAACTTGGCTGGTACATGTTACCTAGTAGCATGGCTGTAATTCAGTTTTATTAGTTAATATGTGTGTTGTCTATTAGTAGCATGTTTAGAGTGGCTGAGTTGAAATGAGCCGAATGCTAAGCTAGATTCTTTTTTTTTAAATCCGCTTCTCGAAGTTAGTCTGATTCTGGTTTTTTAGATTTTTAAGAGCTTATAGAGGTGACTTCATGATAATAAAGAAATTGGACTAAAAAAGCCAAATTGTTTTCTTTTCAATTAAGGTTAAGGAACTCCGAACATAAATGTTTGTTTCCTGTACTTAATGATACGATGAATAGTTCTCCTGTCTAATCCAGAGAAACAAAGATAGTTTGGTGGCTTCTACTATTTCGCTAGCATCTATTATTTGTAAATTAAAGTGTTGGTCATCTAGGTTGAACTTGGGTTGCACAACTATTATTTTCTAGCTTGTTTTTTATTCTTCACGTAAACTCCATATTTCTTTTAGTTGTACATTGTTCAGTAGACCAATAGTGCTAACAAAATAAATATACCATTCTTCTGCCTTTGGCAAAAAAATATTCAAGGCAGTAATATGTAATAGTATGGACATTTTTATTTTGTAAGGTCTTAAATCATCCTATTTTACTTAGTTTGAACCGCTATCTTTCATAATGTTGTAATTGTGTGATTTGCATCTTTTTCACACTTGTGCATTCTAAACCCTTAGATATTTCTTTTTTCTGCAGGTTAAAGCCCGTCTTGAGACTTATAAACAAAATTCAGAAGCTGTTCTTCCAACATACTCGGATGTGCTTAATCAGGTTCGTGTTTATCAGAGCAATGATTCAAATTTAAATTGGAGGTAACCGTTTCTTGCTTTCATGTGCAAGAATGTAGATTGATGGAAATCGTCCTGTGGAAGTCATTTTTCACGAAGTAGATTCCCTCTTACAGAAGATTTGCGAGAATGCTTCAGCCAATAAGTTGGCTAAAACAAATGGTCCGAGCATTAATTCAAATCCCCTACTTAAGTTTCATTCTGTTATTCATAACCAACACCAGCTAACCGATGACACTAATTGGTCTGTTAATTTGCTGAAAGACCAGTCGATTTCATTTTATGCATTTACAATAGCCACAGTGCATTACTATCTATTAGTGATGGGAGTAGATGATATACCAAGCACCAGGTTATACATATCATTGCTTTATGTCTTCATAAGATGTACTGCCTATTCAATAGGATATACGATCATGAAAATGCTTGTTAGTTATGTCCATGTCGTCATATTGAGATATCACATCAAATTATAGGTAAAATTAGTATCTAACATCATATATAGAAAATTTTACTTGTGAAAATTAAACAAATATGTGCAAGGAAAATCTGAAAAATCTAGTAGGTTTTAGTAATGAAAAAGTATGGAAACTTTTAGTGTTCTGTAAAAAAGAGCTGTTTCAAACAGCCAAAGTGCAACTTATGATTTACTCCATCATTTGCAATGTTTCTGATATTTCAGCCACTCTGTGGGGGCAAAAAAGGGTTTTGAAATTTCGAGAAGATAAAAACTCAAAACAGGGGGAAAAAATATCCTGAACTGGCCTGCGATACCCAGCTTAGGAGCCCCGCATGTCAAAAATATCATCCTTCATTATGCCACTAGTGTTACTGTCCATCATGCTTTGCTACAAGAGCTGGATTAGACGATTAGGTGACTCATTCAATGTGGCATAAGGCCTGGGAGCTCATCAATGAGCATGTCTCCAACATTGTGCCTATCACAGTATCTCATGTTGAAGATGAGCCTCCGCAGCTGGGATGCTCGAAGTAGGAGTTATTGTGGTACGGTTGGATGGTTATGGGTATGAGGTCCAAGGGTAGAGTATTTCCTCATCTAGCCACCAGTAGGGGTTCCTTTGATGTGGTGAAGAAGCTCTGAGGCCTGATTCTAGATGACAATGAAAACTAGAGACTTGTTTGTTTATAGGGATGACGTGACTTAATCAAGAAACATATATTGGAATAGCTGAAACAACACCCCTAAACATAAGTGAAACAAGTTATCTCCAAGGACCTTATTTTTATCCTTATTAATTCTCTTTACTGATCTAAACATAAAAAATAGAGTAAATTACACTGTTGCCCCTTAAAGTTGGACGAAAATCTCACTTAGCCCCCTAAACTTTGTTTTGTCTGCTGCGGCCCCTTAAAGTTGTTTCCGGATGTCACAAAGCCCCAGAAAGTTGGATTTTGTTGCACCACAACCCCCAGAAGCTGGCTTTGGGTGATGAAAAAATTAGCCTGCGTAACACCCGGAGACAACTTTAAGGGGCCGCGGCGGACAAAACAAAGTTTAGGGGGCTAAGTGAGATTTTCGTCTAACTTTAAGAGGCAACAGTGTAATTTACTCTAAAAAATATCCCATAACTATCTCCTAATGACTGCTGCTGCTGCACATGAAAAGTGCCATAGTGCTTATAGTTCACAGGCAGTACTAAAACCGTTACAGGAGAGGTCAAGGGTCCACAGGGTGAAGGAGTGTGGTGAGGCTGTCCATTGGTCGATGCAATCTCTGGAGATGCAGTGGAACCAGAATGGTATTGATGTTTGCTGATGCTAGATACATGTACAAGTTAAAATCTGAGCACAATACCCATATTGTAGCTTTTCACCAAGAAGTAATTCTAGGTATTGAAATCCGTAGGGAAGTGACAAATTTATGCACTAACAATAATAAGTTTCTACTAACAAAACCAATGTTTATGAGAGGACAAAAGGTAAACTAATTAAATCCACCAAAGGTAGAGGTAGGTAAAATACATTATGTTTAACTAAGACGTGCAAATTTCTCCCCTAGTCTATCTTCACGTACTATAACGAATGACTAGATCATCTAATACCAAATTTACAAGTTAATTTGCCGGTAAAACTTGGCGCCTCAAATCTCAATAGAAACCGTACCGAAGGCACCAGGGTGAGCGGTGAGCGACTATGAACAGCAATAGGGACGGAGGGTGGCGACCTCAGTGGCCAAAGCTTGCTAGCCCCCTTACCCCTCTAATTCCGGTGTTGTCGGAGTTAAGGAGGTGATGGGGGCCCTCTTCTGGTCTTAAAACTTTTGGTTTTTGTCGGATCTAGGTTTCTAGGTGATGGGGGGAACAGGGTGGCCTGATCTTCTAGTGAGACCCACAGGCATAAATCTGATCTGTTTTGAGAGGCGACCTTGACGATCTGGCTACCAATGTCGCAAGGATGAGAACCTAACGATCGCTAAACCACCAAACCTGCTTGTTATCAACCACGCCAAGAACATGACCGACCTGACTAAGAAGGTGGATTCCTACAAGCGATTGACGAACAAACAATAAACAAGATAAATGCAATCTTAATTTGCAAATAAGGATGGAACATATAATAACTTGAGGTTTTATTTCTCGGGTTGGGTGGTCTAATCGACACACACAACAATGAGTGTCACACACAGGAGACAACCAAACACAACAAAACCCTAACCAAAATAGTACGGGGTTGGCGCCCATATATGGAGGGGCACCCAAACCAGGGGCACCGGCTAGAGGGGCGCCCACGAAAATCCTAAGAAACATGGGCCTTGAGCCTCAAGGAAAGGTGGTGCAATACAAAAAGTTTTTTGGACCGTGCACTTATTCTGCATATTCCTGTTGTTCTAGGCTGAATTTGGTGTTGGGGTTGGATCTGTTGGAAAGCGTAGAGTGGTGGATCGTTGAATACGGAGCCCGGATGCCCAAGATACGCCCGTTGGAAGTCGGGCTGCTGTTGGATGGCCGATTAGGAGTTGACGACGTCTTGGGCTTGTAGTTGGGTCGTCCTTGGTGCTCCGTTTTGTGGCAAGACTTGGTATTGTGACGCTGGACCTTTGAGGGAGGTTTGAAGGTCAAGCCTATGGATCGAGACCTCCATGTGACGAAGATGAAGCAGCGGAGAAAGCACCGATTGTATCCATGTTGGATATGTCCTCATCACTAGGGTTAGGGTTTGTTGTTCGTCCTGTCCTTTATGGCAGCAGTTTAGTATTGTAATAAGCTCCTTTCGAAGATTTTGCGGCATGATGTTTGCCTTCGGCGACCTCCTTGGTTGCGTCTTTGGAATGGTTAGTACCCTTGGTCCTTGATCTACCCATAGGCTATTGTGATTTGCATCCCTTAGTGCTGGGAATTTTGTGCCTGATTGTATGTAGAGGTACACTCCATGATGACCTTGGATGCTTTGTCGATCTACAGATGAGGTTGATGGACATATCATAGAAAGGAAAAAGCTTGTCTTTTAGAATGCGCAAAAAAAATTTCCGTATGATAGTAGTGCAAGCACTGTACCGCACATTAGTTTTCACTTTATTACATGAACTCATGAACAATAAAGGGCTCATATTAATTTTCTCATTTTTATTTTAACCATGAGCTATAGAGTTGATATTAATTTTCTCCTTTTTATTTGAACTTGTTCGCTACAGGGAGCGGATATTTTTATATTGGCTTCACCATTCTCCCTCTCTTTTTACTTTTTGTAACTTAAAATAAACACAATTTTCAGGTATTCATAAGAAGTCTCCTTTTAATTTGAACATGTTCGCTACAGGGAGTTGATATTTTAATATTGGCTTCACCATTCTCTCTTTCTTTTTACTTTTTGTAACTTAAAATAAACACAATTTTCAGCTATTCATAAGTACTAAAATTCTTCATTGGACAGGAAAACCGCCAGATTCAGGGGGTACAACTACCTCCAGAAAAAATGTACGTGTGAAATGGTACTCCATTTCATTTATCTAGATATCTAAGTAAAGTGTTACCACATATATCTGTATTGTGTTATAAGGCAGTTTGTATTGATAAGAGCCTTGGACCAGTATATATACTTGTGCAAAGGCAGAAAAGGAAAGCTCATAAACACATACAATGCCCATAAAGAGGCCCATATACACTATACATTAACACCAAGGTTTTAAATCTCTAGCTATAGCGGACGCTGTAGCGGGCTATAGTGGTTTGAGCAGGGTCCAACTATTGAAAAAAGTCGGCTATAGCGGGCTATAGCGTCATTTAGCCGGTTATAGCTGGTTTGGAGAACCCAAACGCTAAATGCAATAGCTAGAGATTTAAAACACTGATTAACATCCCCTCAAACTCAAGGTGGATCCACAACATTGAGTTTGAAGATACGAAAACTATGCTCCCCTAGTCTGCACCTTGGTGAAGAAATCTAAAATTTGAAAGTATAAAGGAACAAAGTTAAGAGCAATCACTTGTTGCTGCGCACGTGATCTCGAGCTTATGCTTCACTGCATCTCGAGCTATACTGAGAGTACTAGAACTGTTAGACTTGTTCCTACACACATGGTCTCGAGCTTATGCTTCATTAGATCTCGAGCTATACTGAGAGCACTAGAACTGTTAGACTACACTGTCGAAGGTGTAGAAGTAATAATACCAAAATATGTTAGGAGCCAATGTTGCCAGCTCACCTCAGCCATGGCTGTAGCCAAAGCTTGCAATTCAGCCTCGGTACTAGAGCAGGAAGGAACTTGCTGCTTCCTGGTCTTCTAGGCAATTAGAGAGAAGCCAAAAAAGATTCTTGCTCTCCGTAGGATCACTAGTCCAAGAAGCATCTGAATAGGCCTGAAGCTACAAGGAATGGGAGCTAGGGAAGAACAAGCGACGATCAAGAGTACCACGAAGATACCGCGAAACATAAACAAGGTGACTATAGTGTATCTAGGAGTTTGCATGGATTGGCTCGGAATGTGAATAGCATAGGAGATATCCGTACGAGTCATGAAACATAAACCATACTCCCAAGTCCCAACCAAGTGGTGATAGCAAGTAGGATCATCAAACGGGACAAGGTCAGTAGAACAAAGCTGAAGGCGAAGCTCCTTGGGAGTATCCATGGTGTGTTGATCGGAAAGACTCTCCATCGAGAAGGTCCTGGATATACTTTTGCTGGGAGAGGTAGTACCCTTCGGCTTTTTGAAGAAAGTAACTAAGCGGGACCAAGTCAGACATATGAAACTGCTCAGCAAGACGGGTTTTAACAAAGGAGATGTACCGAGGATAATCCCCTATGATGAGCATGTCATCGACATAAAGTCAATAATAGAAGCTCTGTGCTCTAACTTAGAAAAGAAGTGCCTGAGAATGTCAGAAAAGAAAGAGGAGTCAATAGGAGAAGCAAAAGAAGTGGAAGAGGATAGAAAGGACGAGAATCATTAAATGTAACGTCTCGAGAAACCCTCATCCGATGCCCGACAGGATTTGACCACCTATATCCCTTATGCTTGGTGCTATAACCTAGGAAAACACAGTCAACTGACTGAGTAGTCAGCTTTGTGTGTTCACGAGGAGCGAAAAGAACATAACACAGCCGAAGGAACAAAGACCATAATAGCATGGTGTGCACCCCAAAAGACATTCTATTGTAACACCATCCTAAATGGTAAAAGAAGGCTGAAGATTAATGAGATATCTAGCAGCAGAGACAGTCTTATCCTAGAAGTGAGAAGGAACAGAGGAAGCGATCATGAGAGCATGAGCGGTCTCAAGAAGATGACGATGTTTGTGTTCAGCTACACCATTTTGAGCATGGGTACCTTGACACGAAAACTGCGAGAGAGTGCCTTGCTTAGTGAGGAAACCGTGAAGGGCCCCAAATAGATATTCCCCAAAAGAATTAGCTCGAAAGACACGAATAGGAGTATCAAACTAAGTACGAACCATGGTGGTAAAATTTTATAGATAGATAAAACCTCATTATGATGAGACAAAATATATTCAAGTGTGGCGAGAAATATCATCTATAAAAATGACAAAATATATTCAAGTGTGGCGAGAAAAATTATCTATAAAAATGACATATTTACGACCACCCTATGAGACAAAAGGTGCCAGGCCATAAACATTAGAATGAACAATATCAAATGGACGAGCTGATACAGACTCACTAGAAGGTTAGGGGAGAAGCACCTGCTTGCCATGATTGTAACCCACACAGTCCAAAAAAGTATCACTAGACAGACCTTAACAGATCACGCCGAACTAACGATGATCGACGCGAACCACATAGATGTCCCAAATGATGATGCCACTAAGAAAAATGCGCCATGGAGGAGGTAGTAGAGATGGAGAAACTAGCAGAAGCAGCGGAAGGAAGATGAAGCCAGTCATGTTCCCAAAGATGCTTCGAATCACGGCGTCGAGGGTCGGTATCAACCAGTAGACCTATGCGATGATCCTAAACAAAGCAAGAATTAGTATTGAGAATCACACGAAAGCCCTAATCAATAAGTTGGCCAGGGAGATAAGCTACATAGTTAGCTTGAGAACATAAGAAACTATGGGAACATAAAAGAAGATAGAAGTGCCTTATCTGGTGACAGGAAGAGAAGTACCGTCTGCCGTCTAAACAGTTAAAATAGTGGCCAAAGGACGGATGGAAGTAAGAAAGGTAGAATCAAATGTCTTGGAAAAAAGCACCTGTGTCAAAAATCCATGGTGATGTAGCTGGAGCAGAAGAAGGTGGTCTCTTAGTGGAAGACTATAAAATAAAATTCGTTTGTGTAGAGGCAGCGGTGACACAAAAGCAAAAGAATCTCAGCATAAGCATCAGGGCTGCGCTCAAAAGACGTGCCTGAATTCCCTGGAGTTGAAGCAGGAACAGCAATGCCCTTGGACAGACAACGACGAGACAAATCCTGCTTTTTGTGACAAATTTGTTCAACATGACCAGGTTAGTTACAATAAGTGCAATGTAATCCAGTGGAGGAATAGCCGAAGAACCAACAAGCGTCGAAGCTGGTGGACGAGTAGGTGTCGAAGCTGATGAAGAAAGAGCGAGGATTGATGAGGAAGTCAACAAACCTGCATCACGTAGACAAGTCTCCTCGGTACAAAGAGTAGTGAGGGCCTCTTGTAAAGAGACCCGCGGGTGACAAGCAAGAAGCTAAACACGAATCTATTCAAACTTTGGTCGAAGAAGTTTGACGAAGCCATAGATATGACATAGCTCCAAACAAGACTCCTGACAATGTCAACAATTACAAGCCTGGATGTCATGATCAACAAATGTGGCATCAAGAGAGTTAAGCTAACGCCAAACCGTAGAAAACTGAGCATAAAACTCTTCCACTATAAAATCTCCATGCATCAGCGATTGCTCGCGGCGCATAACAACAAAGTATTGAGAATCACCAGTCGGCTCATAGCGATCAACCACATGTAGTGTGCAGAAGGCAAAGTAACCACATCTCCAGTAACGTGTATCTCCATGCTAGCAACCAGAAAAGCAAAGGCACAAGCATCCTTACCGCACGAGAACTTGTAGCCAGTGAGTTGAGACCTATAGGAAGCCAAAGCCTTACACGCCTCCCTGGAGGCATCAACGTCAATCGCATCATCAAACTTTTACAACGGTATAAACATTAGTAGGCTTTGACGGAGAAGGCATCATCGGGAGATCAAGAAATCGCGAACAAAGAAGTTCGCCGGTAACAAATTCCTAAAGACGCTATCCGCACATATGAACGAACATGTGTTGGGCCCAATCCCGAAAGTTGAGACCATCGAAAATTACTGGCAGCGAGGAACAAAAATGTTGCCTGACAACATTTTTCTTTGTTTTTAATCTCGATAGACACAGAACGAAGCAGTACAAATTCTGGTACTACACAACACTGAACGAAACTAAAGAAGAGAGAGACAGAGAGGCTACCTCTAATGACTCCACACCATATCCAATTGCTGTGACTCTGTCGACCAGATCCCGACAACGGGGAGGTCGGCCTCCAATGACTGCAATGGTGGTTGTGAATCCATCAACAAGGTCCAACGGGCGCAGACTAGCAGCTGGGCAGCGGTAGAAAATCAACGCAGCTGAACGAAGTCTACCTCCGGCGACGGTACCAAGGCAGAGGGCAACCGTCGGACAGGCAGTTCCGGCGTGGCCCAACCACCAATGACAGCGGACAAAGAGGCGATGGCGAGCGATGACAACAACATTCTAGCACGGTTTAAGGAGAAGACGATCGGTAACGGTGGTGGTCTGGTGGAAAGGCCAAGACGAGGCCAAGCCAAAAGCTGTCCGATCTGGCTGATCTGGGTGGGACAGTTTGATCTGACAAAGGTGGGCGATGACGATGATAGAAGAGGAGACGGCTTAAGCAAAAGTAAGCAACCAGGACGAGGACAAACGACGTCGGCAGAGATGACTGCAGCAAAGACGGCGTCGACCAGGATGAGGTCAAACGATGTCAATGACCAAGATGGCCAAATTTGTGATGGAAGAGACAATGGAAGTGCAACGCGGGTATACAAAATTCTAACCCTAATTTTGCTCTGATACCGTGTTAGGAATAACACTTGTATCATTTGGTGCCAAAGGAACTGTATACATATAGAATACAAGAGAAACCCTAGTAGAATAAGGAGATGGGCCTAGGCTCATATATACAACCCATATACGTGTCTAACAACATGTAAACCTCCTCACGTAGCTCACCATGAAGAAAACCATTCTTCACATCAAGCTAGGAGATAGTCCACTTTCGGATAGAAACAATAGATACAAGGGTGAGAACAATGTTCTTGTGAGCAATAGGAGCAAATGTCTGCTCATAATCATGGCCATACGGACGTTCAATATCGCTATCAAATTGAGTCTTAATCTTATGGACCCACTTGCACATGATGGGAGTAATGAAGTGGAAGGAAGGTGAAGCCAGTCGAGTTCCTGGAGACATGGAGTCATAGAGCCAGTGGCCAGTACCAAACAGATTCCTGGTGTGATGGTTCTGAACGGAACAAGAATTAGACTCAAGAATAATACAATTATGATCGGTGAGTTGGCCAACAGATATCAATTTCATATCAAGTCGAGGGACATGAGAGACAGAAGGAACATGAAAGGAGGAAGTATCAAGAGTGCCTCGACCGATAATTGAAAGGCGTGTACCATCAACCATTTTGATGAACATAGGTGTAGCTGAATGACTAAGAGAGTTAAGATGAGTATGATCATGCGTCATATGAAAAGAAGCTCCAGAATCAAGAATCAAATACTGAGTACCTGTGGGAGACTAGCTAGCGAAGTCGACATATCAACAGCTGAGGACCAAACATCCGTACGACGCTCCATACACTCAAGGCATTGAGTAACCACCTGAAGAAGACAAGCCTGGTCTAGCTGACGAGAGGAGCCAGTATCGTCGCATTTCCATCGTCTTCTACACTGTTGGATGTTATGCTCTATCTTACAGGTATTTGAAACAAACCACTATAGAAGAGTTACCTGCTGCGGCAACATAACCAATTAGAGTCAAGGAATGAGGCGTAGTGGCAACCTTCAAATCAAGATTCGTGGAAGCAGCAAGAACCAATAAAGGCGATGAGAGAACACTGTGAAGATAAGTCTCCTCTGCGCAGGCCAAAGCATGCATAATTGAGCATGAAGCTGCTCACACTATGGCCAAAGACGACGAAGAAACTCAAAGAGGCAACCACACAATCCTGGTGCTCCTAAAGATGAGCACAGTCAACACTATAAAACAGTGCTAGAGTTGAGTTGATGCCACACATAAGTGATCTACTAGTAGAAGGCATCAACTGTGGAGCTCATTTAACAAATAGTGCTCTCTAGGTCCAGTGTAGAAGAGTAAAGTGCTGCTCGGCTGAAACTGAGCCTGCAGGCGCTCCCACATTGCCTAAGAATGGTAAAGCAGAAACGTCCATCACAAACCCAACCGTCATGCTGGTAGTGATGGTCGCAATAGCACGAGCCTCATCAGCTTGCCAATTCTCAAGCATGTGTAGATCAACACCATACTAATCAACCGCATCCTCTTAGGCCTTTAGCTGATCTTTTGGACATGTCTACCATCTGTACAAGGTCTCGACTCATGGGGACGTTTTGGAACAGGTGGACGTGGTAAGGTGGCTCCGGAGGCGTTGACTATTGAGACAGATGAGGAGCAATGTGGACCACAATCTGAAGTTGGTCCCATAAAATTCCATGGTCGGAAATTGCATTGGAACAGAAAGACGGGGTGTAGCCATTTTTTTTCTTTTTTAAAAAGAAACTAGATATCCAGATCTAGATAAGTAGCCGGCCGGCTACAAGCATTGGAGATACACGCCTGACTCCGCAGAGCACCTGAAGAGGTGCTAACATTGGCAGTGGTCACTGGCCGATGGCGGAAAGCTGCGGTAGTGAGCACCAGTGGTAGAAACGTACACCAATGGCGGAGAGCCGCTTGACAATAGGGCTGGACGACGAGGCGCGGTTACGAGAGGGCGCGTCGTGGAGGCCGGCGAGGCGCAACCACGAGGCAGAGCGTGGAGGCCGACAACAATGCTCGATGGCGAGAGACAGCCGCGAGGTGGCATGTGGAGGCTGTCGGTGGCGCACTAAAGGCCGACGACGACGTTGAACGAAGGGCGATGGATTCGGCATGCCAGGCTGGGTGCAGGAGGTTGCGGATTCTATGCCGGAGAAACGGCAGCGGTGCAGCCTGAGGTGAGGCAACGATGGCGTGATCCAAGAGGAGGAAGGTGGCGGCGGCATGGTGTTGGGGCGGCGTGGCCTACTGGAGGCAGGTTGACCTTTTTGGAGGTTGGCAGTGGCACAACCCACTAGCGGACGGTGGGTCTGGGGAAGAAAGGATAGAAACAGGAGGATCATAATGGTTGTGACGTCGCCGGCGGAGATCACCGGTGGTGATGACGACCACGGAAACCCTAGGATGGCTAGGGTTTTGTAGAGAGAGCCTGTGCTCTGATACCATGTTATGAAGGCAGTTTTATTGATCTAAGGCTATAGGCTTGTATATAAACATGGGCAGAAAAGGAAAGCCCATAAACACACAAGTCCTATAAAGATTCATGTACACTATACATTAACATATTGTTCATGTATGTTTAAATACTTGCTCTCAGGAGTGGCGTGGAATTCCGACCAGATTAAATAACGTTCCACATTCTAGGGAAATCAGGAAATACTTCTATGATGATGTAGTACAAGCTACAAGGCGTGCTATTGAAGACAAAAAGGCTCGGTTGCAGGTTGCTTGTTTTACTTATCACTTCCATGTATTGTAAATTTCTACCAAAAATCATAACAACAGATTAATTTTAGTGACCAAGCAATCTAATAGTTTTACTTGTTTTCATTTCAAGCACCACTTTTGTAGGATAGAAAAGAAACTGACTACTATCTTCTTTTCCCAAAACTGCAGATAGATATCAATATTCCTGAGCTTAACCCTGAAATGGTAAGAGAATAATATCCTTATATATATATTTTGTGTGGTGTTTACTATCAACCAACCATCTTTGTCTTCAGGATGTTTATCGCATTGGAACCCTCATGGAGCTTGTTAGAGAACTTTCTCTTTCTTTTGCTGATGATGGAAAGCGTGTCAAGGTGCTTATCTATGGTACACATGTCATTGGGTGCTCATTCTCTCTTGTTGATACAACATGTGACTCGTCAGGTCTGTGTTCAAGGCTCAATGGGGCAAGGTGCATTTGCTGGTATTCCACTTCAGTTGGCTGGAAGCAGAAAAATTTTGGAATTTATGGACTGGGGTGACTATGGAGCAAAGGGTACTTTCATTAATATCGGAGCAGTAGGTATGTTGTCCACTTAAGCAATATTTTGGATAGAATCAAACAAAAAAACCATCCGAATTTTAAAAAAGAACCATCCATCACCTTGTTACAGTGCAAAAAAAGAAAAAGAAAAAAGAGTTTGATGTTAGGCAAGTTGTATAACCTATTCATGCTACACTAAATTTTGTACTTTTAACAGAAATCTCAATGGTCATAGTACCAAGCAACAGTATCTATAACATCATGACGTATTTAATAGCTTGGAGTGTCAACAGCTAGTCTATCATACAGTTCAGTTCCTTTACTGCTAAATTATTGCAAAAGAAACCACAGAACTTAACTGATACTGTTACATCTTGTTTTGTGAAACTAAAGGTGCCAGTGAGGTTGATAAAGAAGATGATATGTTTGTTCTTATTGCTCCCCAAAATGCTGTTGGAAACTGCATAATTGACGTAAAGATTCTGTCTTAATCTTTTGTAGTTATATTATACATAACCCTCTAGATCTTCAATGTAGTCTTAGAAAATACGCAGGATATGAAAGCCATGACTGATACTGCTGGTGACAGGCCTGTGATTCTTGTCAATCCTCGCCTAAAGGTCTGACACTATTTCTCTCTCTCTCTCTCACACACACACACACCCCATTTGTGGGTGCCTGGTTGGCACCATGCCAGTCTTTACACCTGAAGTGATTTTGGCTATATATTGCTGACCTGTTTGGGTGAGGCATTGGGGCAGATTTATTTAATTTTTTTTATACTGAAATCCAATAAAATTGTCATCATGCAAACAAGGCCAGCAAATAGATACTTTTGAGTACGTTGCAAACTTTCTTCTTACTAAAACTGAATAAAATTTGCTGCTTAATTTGCATGGAATTACGGTCTTTTCTTATATATATTTTGAAATTTATATGGTTCCTAATTTTAATGTTATACTGCTATTCAAAATTTCATAATGACTATAAAATGATTTGGTTTGTAATATACTCTCTTCGTTCTAAAATAGTAGTTATAGACTTGTCTTAAAGTACTTTTGAAACTTTATCCATAAAATAGTTTTAAACTATTTTTTTAACAAACGAGGCAGACACTGCCATTTTGTTAAGAAGAGAACTGTACACTGTACAAGAACCTAGCCACGGCTAAAAAAAAAGAATTACATTGGAGCAGTAAGGAGTCCTGTGCTCCAGCCTCTTACCTCCTCCGAGATTCTATCAACCAACGCCCTATAAGGAAGGTTCTTATGCTTAAAAAAGTGTCTATTCTTTTTCTTACAAAGAGTCCAAATAGTGTAGACAATGAGACCATTTAGGGTCCTCTTGGCCGCTTTGCCGACCGTGTGGGAAGAGGCTGCGATCCACCAATCGCAGAAACTCATGTTATTTGTCCATCTAGGCATTTCAGGGTATTGGTTGAGAACCTCATTCCAAACTCTTTCGGAGTACGAACAATGAAGTGTCATGTGGTTGATGGTTTTCGAACTATTTTGGCATAAAGGATAGATGGGCTGGTGTGACCATCCTTTTTGAACTAGGACGTTAGCCGGATGTATGCGTACATGGGCGAGAGAACAGGCAAAAAATTTGCATTTGTTTTCAGTCTGTGCCTTCCAAATGGTGTCTCGAAGGAACCAACCCGTGCTGCCCAGAAATTGTAGATGATAGGCCGACCTAGTGTAGAACCGACCATACGAGCTTGGAGTCCAAATGATCTCATCAGCTACATCTGTGAACGTGACACTACGAAGTTGGCTTCAAAGGTGGAGGTAGTCCTGAAGCTGCTCCACCATGCTGAGGTGTCGCACCATGCCTATGAACCCAAACATTTTTGCATGTAATAATTATATAGCCAGATTCATCTCGAAAAGAACTTTCTTAATATTATAATTTAATTACATTTTATAAATAAATTGTACTCCCTCCGTCCAAAAATGCAAGGCATTGTTTGACTTGCACGGTTTTCAAAACTATACTTTTACTCTTAATATCTTATAATATATTGTTTATAATAATAAATTACAGTTATTAGAAAGTACGTTTAAATACAAATTTGGCGGTACCATTTTTGCATTACAAAATCTTACATATTGGTTAAGATCATGAGGTTTGAATCTTGAAATACGTGCGCAGATCACGAGGTTTGAATCTTGAAATACGTGCGTGCCTTACATTTTTGGACGGAGAGAGTAGTAGGTTTTAGTGATCGAAGTTACATTTTAGAGACCGTGTCAATGTACAAAATGACTACGATTTTAGAATTGAGTAAGAAAATATAACTTGTTATCTTTCTTTTGGACGCAGTATTTAATATCCTTCGAATTTGTATTGACAGGATATGCCTGGATCAAGTGGTGTAATGCAAGTAAGTGCTTCTTGCAGCTTCCACTTAAGATTAGCATAATTTCCAGGATGGTTTCCTTATTTATCTGTTTTTCAAGACAATGGGAAGAGACATGAGGCTAAAGTATGCTGCCTCATTTGAGACTTGTTATTCTTTCCGGCTTCTCTATTATGCTGGCTCATTCTATCCTATTATGGGTGCTTTAAGGTATGCATTTTTCAATTTTTTTCTTCCAAATGACATGTAAGTTCTCTTGCTAGTGGTTTTACTAGTCATCCTTTCCAGCATTTACAATTTTTATCGAGTTAATGATACAGGATGGCTTATCCAAATAAGCATGAGATTTATCGAAGGGTTGATGAACCCAATGGAAAAGAAAAATATGTCCTCATAGCTGAATTCGAGGACAAACCAACACCTGATGATATCACCAACGCCTTCAAAGGACGAAAAAAGTAAGTTAGAACATGTTGATACCTATCTTCAATAGCTAATCACAATTACATGTATATTTATAATAGACTAGTTTAGTATCTCTTTCCTCAAAATGTCAAAAGTGAGATCACAAGGGTGCACCCTGCATGGGAAAAATTTATATCAGCTCAAGATTAGTCAGACTGCAATGACAATGAATCAAGTGATATTTGTCACATGGTATCCGTGTTGGAATGTGTTTCAATTTTCAATAATCAAGAAAGTTGATATGGGAGGTTTATATGAGAAGTATTATGGTAATGTTTGAAACAGTTTTATTATTATTCAAATTCACTTTAAATTCATTGTGAAGTTCAGCAGACGTCAAAACCTTGTAAACGGTGTTATCTGATACACACAAATTAAATGATGGAACAACATCTACTGGTTTTTTTTATTTGCGTATATGGAAAGTTGCATCTCTTCTTACACATACCTCATAAACAAATGTTGTCCGTACTTTCTTGATATGATTAGGAACAAATGTTTTAAGATTGACTATATTGGAATGGTATGTCCTTTTTTAGATATATTTTTCTTTTTTAAATGCAGGGAAAAAGAAAACGCTCCTTCTGGATTCTGGTACCTTATGCTCCTAAGTTTGCCCTCTTTTTATGTTGACTGATGTTATTCTCATCTGAATTGCATGATATCGAACTGATCTATGTAGGGGTTTCTTGAGTGGTATATTGTGAGGCAAGCAGAGCACTAGAGAAATATATCATCCATCTTCTTTGTACAGCATAAGGCAAGAAAAAAAGTTGATGTGTTAGCTCATAATAGATTATTGTCGATTTTAACTTGTTCGCTCATTTTCATATGTTCAGGAAAAAAATTTATGCGCAGGTTTACTGGGCATCTCTTGGTCATTTAGCTTCATGGAGTCTCCTAAAGCCGTATCAATTTTCCCATATTGTTATACAACATATAGACTTTTTAAGGGATATGTAGTTCTGTCAGGGGATCCTACTATTTTTTTTTTCCGGTGCAAGTGAAGATGAATTGTGCAATGATGTACTTAAGTGGGCGATGTACTTTTGCAGGCAACACGATGGTTCATATGATACTAGCTAGGATGCAAACGGGACGGCCCTAGGGCCACATTTTTGTTCTCTCTAGTTCATTTGTGTACTAAAAACCATTTAGTATAAATAAATAAATTAGAGAGGATCAAAGGTGGCCATAGGACTGATCCATCTGCATCTCTAATACTAGCCACATGATATAAAATATATCAGGTGGTGCTTTTTTTTTTGTTAATGCCCATCTTGACTAGCTGTACCATCTTAGATGCATAAGAGTATTTTCAATGGTAGAGTCAACTAATAGCTATAAGAAAGTTTCATGTTATCTAAAGATAACTTGTAGACAATATTTTTAATGGATTAGTTATAACATTGGCTTTTAGTATTAATATCGGTTCATATGTAATAGGTGCAATGCACCTTGTAATCCGCTATAGCCTGCCTCTTGGTTAAAAGCTTGTCTCTATCTCTCTCCTTTTATTCTCTTCTCCATATTATAAGCAAAAAGATGAGGTGGACTCTGTATAACCTGCTAAGTTGTTCCTATTGGAGATGCTCAAATCCAAGCCTTAGTCGTTGGTTCGCGGAAAGAAACGGTTTCAAGAGATTTTCTCGAGCGCTGATGCTTGCCATCGCAAAGACCCAGAGAGCAGTGGTTGACGTGGGTTGTGACTTGTGAGGCTGTCACCTCTCAATTTTAATTTACCTTGAGGATCGACGATTCCATGCACTATCCTCTAGATCAGTACGCTAGCGTGGAAGATCAAGTAGCCGATACAAGCATACATCGATTGAATAATTTCCTAAATATTACAACACAGAGTTGCTCCCTTAAGCGACTTTAGTAAGGCGGCCTTTACACGCCTTAGATTACAAAAGAATAGTATTAGAGTTTACAGCGGTCTCCAAAATATCTACCCAAAAGAGTCCCTATCAACTACGGTCCATCACCGACTGCAGCGACCCCTAAGACTCCTCGGGTTCACTATGGTCCTGTCCGCCGTCTTCGTGGCACGCGTATGAGTCATCTTCGACTCCATCGTCTAAAGAAGGTAAGTAGGCGAGGTCAGCGTCATTCAAATGCTGGCTAGTTAACACTTCTCTCAATGCATTTAGTGTAGAAGGCTTTATTTAGAGGAGAGGGTTATTTTATTTGCATAAAGCAAGTTTACAAGACTTTTAGAAATTACTTAACTAGCATTTAACTAGCACTTATCATGTTATATGTAAATCAGAGGTTTCCTTCTTAACCATGCTTCCCAAACCCAACTATCAGCCATACACGACAATCAACATACAAATCGACCATCCCTTGACCATAAACCCAACCAGCTTACACAATCACCATACCAGCTTATACTTTCCAGACTTTCTCCTAGCTGCCCCAACCATTCCTAGTTCTGCCATCCTTCCTGGATTTGGCAAATCCTGTTGTGGACCACACATGTCATGGCATGATCACCCCAGTCTAGTGGGGTTGCTGGCCCACACTAGCCGACCATCACCCTGGGGATGTGTGGCCATTATCACCCTCGGTGATGACCAATGCAGGTCTCTATCCAGAATGGTCTCAGAGGGCCTCCACAGAGTGCTCACACCTAGCGATCCAAGACCCGTACTTCGCGCGATGGCCACGCGTTGTGTTGGAACCATCCCGCATATGGCAGCGCTCTCCGCTACGTGTGTGTGCATCCACTCTCCTTGTGGGTAAGCCCTGGCTAAACACAGCACTAGGCATCTCTTGCGTTAATCATCCCTCTAGATGTCCAAGTCCAACTAGGGGCAACCCACCAAGCATTATCTACTTCCACGGTCATCGACCACACCACACACTTAGACTATCCCCGACCAATCCGATCCACACAAACCGACTTCCCACATGACCATACCACAAACACAATCAGCCAAACATGCATCTACCAGCCTTAACTGTCATATGTCAGGTCACATTAAATGAGAGTAATGAATGACCAGTGAATATCGGTTCACCGTTCCGTGGCGAATAGCCAGAAGATTTGTTAAGCCTATGCCAGTCTAAGCAAGTCTAAGCAAGTTTTACCCATTAGGTAGGGTTAAAGTGGTTACCAGTCTAAACTTAGGCTATCAAGAGCAATGACAATCAAGGCAGTCATTAGGTCTAAAACAGTTCAAGGCAGGCATGTATAATTATTACATGATTACTAGGCAGACTACTAAGCATGCATTTAATTAGTAAATAAAATAGTTAATAGAAAGCTAGGTAGTGAAAATACTAATTAGTGATGTTAATCCGCACTAGGGAAAGTTGCTGTCTCTCCCTACTACGGATCACATCTAAAGAGTACGTGTTAACTCGCCTTGATCAGGTTGAGGGTCCTCCTCAGCGTTCCCAAATCTCCTTCGGGGTCGTCTACGTCTAATCATACCAACAAACAAAGAATTACTTACTAATGCAATGGAAAACATGATGCATGCACGATCTAGGTCAAACCATCAGCATAAATCCCTAAGGTCGATTAACGAACCTATTTTGCGTATGATATGCTATGCGTGACATAGTGAATTAATAAATAGTACTAGTAGTATATAAAATCTACTAAACCCCAAAGTACGATTTGGCATGATAAGATCACGAAAGGATGATTAGGGTTTTCTCGGCAACATGAAATGATGAATATTGGAAATTCCACCTACTAACGAGGACAAGTTTGTCGGAGTTGAAAATTTACTAAGTGCCACACTTTAAGGTGATGATCCTAGGTTATAAATATTATATATACTTCTAGGTCAACTCCTTAATAATTTTTAATGGGGAAATTGTGTAATTATTTAAGTGTTGGATTTGAATAATTTTTATTACATAGGTATACTAAGCAAAAGTGCTACTTTTAATTTGTTCCAAGATCTAGAAGACCTTTTATCTATCAAAAGTTATTCTGCCCAGGAATATTTGGTTCAAAATTCATTAACTAATATTCTCAGCAATTATTCTGTATTAAATAAATCATCCTATATATGAAAGATCACATTTTTAAACTACAGTGGCAATTTTCCCATTACAGTGATGGATTTTATATTTTTATAAAATCCTATTTGACCTCTAGTATTTATCTAAATTTTTCCAGAATTTTTGGGAGCTTCTAGCTATTTTATATAAATCATAAGCTAATATCGGTAATTATCTAAATAGACTCCCTGGAAAAATGGTTAAATGCCCTCGGGCCGAACCAACTTGCGAGCAGCCCACAAAGCAAAATCGGCGCACGGCCCACGCGCGAATGCGCCCGCGCCGGTTCAGGCCTACGCCGAAGGTGGCTTTTGAAAGTGTGCCACGACACGAAGGTGGCGCCCCTCGGTTCTAGGCGTATCCACTTAATCAGACATGTGGGACTGGGGCCCACAAGGCAGTGACTCAGCGTCGGGACGTCGAGCCAGCACGTGCGGGGACGCCCTGACCGGTGGGACCCGTGTGACATAGACTCAGCATCTCGCTCTCTGCACGAATCCTAGCACTTGATCCGACGGTTCCCCTTTATCGTCTACCTCGCGACTGGGAACACGGCTCGGCAGCGACGGCAAGCCTCGCGACGGCGCTACAGGGCCGCTCCGGATGAGTGCGTGCGTGTCCTAGCTTCCAAAGTGACCTATGACCCTAATGATTGTCACGCCGAGGTCGGGAACGGCCGGAGGCGACAGCGTGGCTGCAGCGATGAACCGAAAGCTCGCCAGAGCCAACCAAGCAGCAGGAAGGGCCTACGGCCTACGTGCATGATAGGGGAGTTAGAGGGGGCTATCGTGGTGCTGACCACGGCTTCGACGGGGACGGACGGGGTGCGGGGACGGTTGACGGCGAAGATGCCGGCGGTGACCGAAACAAGGGACGCGTCGATTCGGCGGCTCCAAGCCGCCAAGCTGAAATTGAATGGGGGAACAGCTTAGGAGGGTTGCGATGGAGCTCAAGGAAAGAGGAATTGGAGAGGAGCATACGTTTTCGCCGGGAATCCCTTGGCGCCGACGAGGTTCTGATTTGGGGGAAATTGGAAAAGCGAGCCGACGGGGTAGCGGGGGAATTTTAGACGTTGGGCTGGAACGGGGGCCCGGAGGCGTGCTTAGTGCCGCAGAGGAGGGAGTGGAGCGGTGAAGGGACGGCGCGGGGCTCGGCGCGGTGCGGTGAGGTCATGATGGACGGTGCGGCGCGGTAGAGGGGGCGCGCGGCGGATGAGACGCGAGCAGCGCGCCAGAGCAAAGCAGAGAAGCAAAGTAGGGGTGCGCTGAGGTGATGGTTGAACGGCGGCGGCCCACAGGCAGTGAGGGAGAGTGAGAGAGAAATGGAGAGAAGAAGAGAGAGGAAGAGTGAGAGAGTGGCTGGCAGGGGGCCCACATGTCAGGTCGTGCACAAACATAACCGAATTTTGGATTTTGGGCAAATCAAGACCAAGATTGGTGCCTCAGCCTGTGAAGCAACAATTATCTCAAGCTGCTATTGAGATTGAAGGTCAGTCATCTAACTCTCCAAATCTTTTGCATGTATCTTCTGAAATTGAAGAGGAGTTGGAAGTAGGGGGAGAGGAAAGTTTGCCTATTGTAATGAGAAGGGAAAGGAGGAGTACAGTAGGAATACCAACACCAAGATATGGTTTTGAAGATATATCTATCAGAGAAGATGTTGATGAGGACATAGCTAACTATGTCTTGTATGAATCACCATCATCAACCTACAAAGCTTTTATTGCATCTCTTCAATTGGTGTTAGTTCCAAAGACATGGAGAGAGGCAAAGCAAGATTCAAGGTGGAATGAAGCCATCAAAGAGGAGCTAGCAGCACTTGAAAAAACAAGACTTGAGATCTTGTACCATTTCTAGAGGGAAAGAAAGTGGTAGGCTGCAAGTGGGTATACACTGTGAAGCAAAGTCCAAATGGAAGGGTTGAGAGATACAAGACAAAACTTGTGGCAAAAGGTTATAGTCAAACCTGCGGAATTGATTACACCGAGACCTTTGCTCCAGTGGCAAAGATGAGTACAATGAGAATTATAATATCTTGTGCTTCTAATTTTAGTTGGCCACTATATCAATTGGATATAAAGAATGCTTTTCTACATGGAGATCTTCAAGAGGAAGTATACATGGAGGTCCCACCTAGGTTTGCCACCTCTCAAACTAAAAGTAAAGTGTTGCAGTTGAAAAAATCCCTATATGGTTTAAAATAATCTCCAAGAGCATGGTTTGATCGATTTAGACATGCAATGTGTGGTTTGGGATATAAACAATGCAATGGTGACAATACTGTATTTTTCTATTTTGATGGTCGTATCACCATCCTTGCAGTGTATGTAGATGATATGAGGTAATGATAGACAAGAGATAGCTAGATTAAAGGAGAATTTAATGGAGTTCGAAGTCAAGGATCTAGGCCAACTCAGGTATTTTTTGGGGATTGAGATTGCAAGATCACCAAAAGGGATAGTGCTATCACCACTAAAATATGTGCTAGACCTTCTAAATGAGACAGATATGCTTAGATGTCGTCCTGCCTCAAGTCCTATTGATCCAAATCATAAGTTATGTGCACAGTCAGGTGATCCAGTGGATAAAGAGAAATACCAACGGCTTGTTGGCTAACTGATCTACTTATGTCACACAAGACCAGATATATCATATGTTGTAAGTGTGATAAGTAGATATATGCATGATCCTAGGAGTGATCATCTCGAAGTTGCATATAGAATTTTGAGGTATTTGAAAGGATGTTCAGGAAAAGGATTATGTTTTAAGAGAAATGGGCACATGAAGGTGGAAGGTTTTTGTGATGCTGATTGGGCCAGTTGTCTAGATGATAGAAAATCAACTTCAGGCTACTGTGTATTTGCAGGCAGTAATCTAGTATCTTGGAGGAGTAAGAAACAACCAGTGGTATCTTGCTCTATGGCTGAAGCTGAATACAGGGCTATGGCTGTAAGCTTAATGGAGATGTTGTGGACAAAGAATCTCTTATCCGAGCGGAGGTTGATAGAAGCTGGACCTATGAGGTTGTGTGATAACAAGTCGGTAATAAACATTGCTAATAATCCAGTCTAGCATGATCGAACAAAACATGTGGAGATCGACCTTTTTTCATCAGGGAAAGGCTAGATGAAGGAATACTAATTTTGGAGTCTGTAACCTCTAAAGAACAAATAGCCGATTGTTTGACAAAAGGTTTAGGAAATAGAGAGCGTATTTTAGCCTGCAACAAGATGGGGATGATAGACATCTATCACCCATCTTGAGGGGGTGTGTTGGTATGTATGTTGTATATAGTGTGTGTGAGTATTGTGAAATCTGGCCCAGGCGCAAGTAAGGTCCACTATACTTGTACATGTATATTTATCATAGCAATGCAATAGAGAGAGTGAGGATTCCAGAAAAATCCATAAATTCCTACAAAAGGTAGCAATGCCATGAGTTACCGTCAAAATGATATATAATTAAGCTAGTAAAATAGGACAAAGAATAAATTGGATATGAGCATAGTGTGAAAACCAAGTACATTCACCACAAAGGTAAAGAGAGGAAGAGAGGACCTACACAAGGTAGTCCACAAATTTGAATACCTTCCTTAGCCTCACTTCTTAACCTTTTTTTCTTGTTGATTTTTTTTTTGCCGAAAACACTACACGCCGGTAGTCCGATGCGTTGGACTCACGCGTGCTTGAAACGCACCCGCGTGAATTGCTTCCTAATTGCATGCAATGACGCAAGCTGACGTTAGCTAAGATTCCATTTTGCATTTTTCTTTTCGGCGACCATAAATTTTGCCTGGGTACTCTAATCCACCAACCGTTTGCAACAAGTCGTTCCTTGTATTTTTATGAACAAAACAAGACGTATATTGTCATATAAATTTTGATCGGGTTTTCCCAAGTTTAATAGTAGATCATTAAGTTTCATAAATAAATTCTCAAGTTTCATCAGCAGGTTCTTAAGTTATTGAATCTTCAATCTTGCCTAGTGAAACTTGAGTTTTGCCTATTGAAACTTGGATTTCATACTCGTTTAACTTGCCGAAATGTCAATTTTCATCAGTTTTAATCCAAGTTTCAACAGGTTTTATCCAAGTTTCTTCAAGTTTCATCAGTTTACATCCAAGTTTCGTTAAGTTTCATCAGGTCATCCAAGTTTTATCAGGTTTCATCCAAATTTCATTAGGCGCTCGCCTTCATCAATATTTGGGCAAATGTTCATTAGTACACGACCAAGGTTCAGCCAGTACAGGGCCACGATTCATCGGTACATGGGTCTGGTTCATCAATACATGGAACAAGATTCATCAATACATGGGCTAAGGTTCAAGTTTCAACTGTGTTTGTCAAGTTCTATTAGTACATTATTCAAGGTTTCACTAGTGTACATGTCAAATTTCATAAGGGGGTTCTCCTACTTTCACATAAAAAAATTGAAAAAGTAAAAAAATTCAAAAAATTAAAAGTATTTAAAATGGTTTGCCCTCAATTTTTGAAGAATTATGAAATTTATTCCATGCAATTTGAACATTGTTTGAATTTTATACAAAAATCAAAAGTTTAATTAAAAAATTATCAACTGCACATCTAGCCAACGTCCGCCGTGCTACGTCTCATGCACGTGGGGACGGGGCAGCACTCGAATGCGGGCTGCCGGCGATCCGACGGTTGAGGCGCATCTGATCCAACGCGCTCGCGCCGGATTTTTTTTGCCGAGTGTGTTTTCTTTCTTTCTTTCTCTGTTTTTTTTTTTCACTTTCGTGCTCTCGGTGCAAAATGGCACTTACAAAGAGCAGAAAAATTATGGGAACTTGCAGGCAGCCAATTAAATTCCTTGATTGTTATGATAAGATGCCCACAGCTCAATTTGGTATTTGCTAGAACCCTAAGCGTGTTTACCAAAGAATGGCAGCAAAAGGGAAGATTAATTACGGCTGGAAGAAAATCTGATGACACGCAAT
Source organism: Raddia distichophylla (assembly GCA_005191435.1). NCBI lineage: Eukaryota > Viridiplantae > Streptophyta > Magnoliopsida > Poales > Poaceae > Raddia > Raddia distichophylla. Next base: position 1,045,491 of record SPJY01018041.1, read on the forward strand.
ACGAAAAAGATTTATTGAGATAGGTGCGTGCTGCAAACTAGAAAAGAAATTTGGTGGCGCTCGTTTTATGGAAGATTGCACGATAAAACAACCAAGTTTTGTCATTCATATCATATGTTCAGTTTAAGTGGCTTTTCAACCTATTTACTACCCATGGAATTTGGCAACAAATATTGCACAACAAATATTTAGGCTCCAAACCATTATCTCACTGCCAATGGAAGGTGGGGGACTCACACTTTTGGGCCAACCTTATGAAGGTAAACCGAGATTTCCTTCGATTCGGGACTTTCATAATTAAGGATGGCAGCCAGATTAGATTCTGGGAGGATAAGTGGCTTGATAACACATCTTTGTGGGTTAAATTATACCCCTGTTTATACAATGTGGCTCATTATAAACAAGTTACAGTCGCTGAAGTTCTCAGTACCTCGCCTCCTAATCTATCTTGGCGTAGGGATCTAGTAGGGTCAAAATTAGTAGACTGGAACGAATTACTTCGACGTATTGCTAATATCACCCTAACGCCAAAACAGGATGTGTTTCGCTGGAATTTACATGCAAATGGTCAATTCTCAGTGAACTCTCATTATCTTGAATTAATGTATAGTGATGCCCCTAATATTAATAAACAGTTATGCAAACTTAAGGCACCGCTTAAAGTCAAGATCTTTTTTGCTACCTACGACGTGGTGTAGTATTAACGAAGGATAATCTTGCACAACAAAATTGGCATGGTAACATGAAATATTGCTTTTGGGGTTGTTTGGTTTGATGCCCTGGGTGGCCATGCCATTTTTTTGGTCATGGCCAACCCAGGGCATGACCCAAATTTTGGTAAAAAATTTTTTGTTTGGTTTGGAGCCAATAAATGGCAAGGCAATATAGAATGTGTTTGGTTGGTTGACATGAGAGGCTACCAATGATTGGCAAGGCAATGTTTAGTTTGATGCTAAACCAAATCTGACATGATCAACACATATATTAAAACATCAATCAACACACATATTTGCCTAGCCAGCCACATAATAGCACAAATTTTCAATATTTTCACAAATATGGTAGCACATATAAATAGCATCATTTAGCATACTTTCATGGCAGCACATAGAAATATGGTAATGACAAATACATGGCACATACAAATATGGTCATCGCACATACATAGTATGACCAAACAGACCTAATTATACAATACTATATAGCAGCAGTTTGCAAACTATATATATCAACAGAACTAAAGCATAGTGCAACACAGAGTTAGCTTAGCGACTAAATCACCACAATAGCATATAGTTAGTTTTGACCCAAAGCATTTGTACCAAAAGGTGGGTCAGACAAGCAAAAGATCATCCAACACCCATACCGCCTTCCGTCACCACCACCATACTTGCTACTAATGAAATCAATAACCCAAGCTTCAAGTGTTGTATTGCTCACATAATTCAGATAGCTACGAAATGCTTCTTGGTCGGGCTTGTAGAGCTGAGAAGCAATGTCAAGCTTGTCTTTAGCAGTTATGGTAAGAGCATCTACTCTTCTCCATAGCTCTGCATGATTATCCTCACGTGCAGGTAAAGTAGCATAAGAGGGAGTAGCTATTGCTGCAAGAGAGTCTGCAAGATTCTTGATGCTTGCTGCAATATCATCATTTTATATTTTACTGGATCGTGTGGATTTGTCCTTACTAATCTTCTTTTGAGGTGATTTTGCCCGCTTGCGCTTCTTGCTCCCTGTTGAAGAAGGATCATCCACATCAATAGGACTATTGAGAGCAATTGTGTCAGACTCATTGCCATCATTGCTTTCTGCGCCCTGAAAGTCCCTTGGACACTCAATGTCATCCTCGTCACTGCTTACATCTTTAATGGTGGACTGGTCGATAGCAAAGGAGCCATCTGCCTAGGACTGATCTGAGAACAAGTCTTCCAGTAAATCGAATAATTTAATAGGCCTCGTGAGATAGTTGACTGTTGTTTTTTGAAATGGAGAAAGAAACATGATGCGCTCTAGGTCGGCCCGATCTTCTGGTGAGGAACGATACGTCGGTTTGGTGTACAACGAGGTAGATAGATCGGCTACTAACCACGAGATCAGCAACCAAGCAATCGCAACGTCACCTCGCTGAACCGATCAACCAAGTCGAAACCCGATCGATCCTTGAACCTGCTGCAACCGAGAACAAGCAAGAACAAGATGATAGCAATTTCAATCCAATAACTCAAACATGGGTGAGGTTCTGTTTCTCGTCACGGGTGGTCTAGTCGACACACGCGAACACGAGGAGGGACACACAAGGGGTCAACCAAAACACAACAAAACCTAAAC
>SPJY01018041.1:1051210-1235512 GCA_005191435.1 Raddia distichophylla
TCCTCGGGGGAGATGCTTATTTGGTGATAACCGGAGTAAGCATCCAAAAAACTCAAAAGCTGGGCATCCGCAGTCACGTCGACCAGCTGGTCTATGCGAGGCAACGGGAAATTATCCTTAGGACAAGCCGCGTTCAAATCTGTGTGGTCGACACACATCCTCCACTTGCCGCCTTTCTTCTTTACGATCACAGGGTTGGCCAGCCACTCGGTGTGATCAACCTCGCGGATGAACCCAGCGGCGAGCAGCTTACCAAGCTGATCCTTGATGATCCCCTGCTTGAAATCCGAAAAGCGACGAAGCTTCTGGCGAACAGGCTTTTTGTCCGGCCGGACTGCCAGTTTGTGCTCGATAACCTCCCTTGGGACCCTGGGCATGTCAGATGGCTCCCAGGCAAACACGTCTGCATTAGCTCGGAGGAAGGCAATGAGCTCGATTTCCTATTTGGGGTCCAGATTGGCCCCGAAATGAACTGTCATGGAAGGATCGTCAAGAGACAGCGGAACTTCCTTAGTCTCTCCCCTGGCTGGAGAGAAACCCTGGGACGGGCCGACTTGGTCTGCGCCACTTCGGGACCGCGCGGGGAAAGTTGGTCGACCAGGGCAAGGGACTGCTCATCGCAATCTAGAGCAGCCTTGTAGTTGCCCTTGACCGTGATCACGCCGCTGGGGCCCGGGATCTTCACGCAATGGTATGCATGGTGGGACACGGCCATGAACTTTCCGAGAGATGGTCGGTCCAAGATCGCGTTGTAGACAGATGGAAAGTCGACCACGTCAAACGTGATCAACTCTGTCCGAAAGTTGCTTGGACTACCGAAAGTAACGGGTAGAACAATCTGCCCCAGCGGCCGAACAACTTCTCCCGGTACAATCCCATAGAAGGGCATCGCGACCTCTTTCAGCATGGAGCGAGGGATCTGCATCTCATCCAAGACTTTTGCAGAAAGCAGGTCCAGCGCACTCCCGCCATCGATCAGGACACGCCCGACTCTAGCGTTGCTGATAGTCGGAGCGACAACCAGTGGGAGCCACTGAGGCTTGGTCATCTCAGTGGGGTGATCCTCCTTAGAGAAGGAGATGGAAACCTCGGTCCACTTCATCGACTCGGGCTGTGGTTTTCCCTTCTCGATGTTGTGGACCTCCCGAGCAACTTCCTTGAGGCTGCGCCTAGAGGGATAGGCCGAGGAGCCGCCAAATATAACGGCTATATGGTTCACGGGCTCTGGATAGTCATCCTCATCGTCCCGATCACCATCATCGGTTTGGCGCTTGGCCTTACCGGCATCATCTTTTTCGGGCAGGGTGGGCATGGGGTCTTTACCGTTGTAAAACTCTTCGAGCTTTGCAGCCCAGGTCCTGCAACTGGCAATATCGGTCACTCGGACCTTTCTTGCCTTGGTCGCCTCCCTGAGCAGGCTTCTTGCCCTTGTTAGAGGGCTTCTTCTGCCCGTTCTTGGGAGGACGTGCGCGATCTATACCTGCAACGGTATTGTCCGACGCACCTTTGTTCTTCTTCTTCTCGGACTTCTTGTCACCAGGATTGTTGCTGCTCTTCTTTTTCTCATCTACACCAGGCTGGCGGGCAGCTCGACCTTGTCAAACGCCTTCTTATACTGAACGCGCTCTGCCGCGTTGGCATAGCGATCAGCCGCCTTGAACAGGTCGTTGGCGGTCGAGGTCTCATTGATCTCGAGATCCAGGGTGAGCCGCTCGTCGCGGACACTATTTTTAAAGGCGCGGACAACTGATTTATCCGAGATATTCGGGATCATGTTGTGGATCTTAATGAAATGCTTCACGAAGTTGCGGAGGGTCTCCCCGTTCATCTGGATCATCTGGTGCAGGTCATCCTCTTTGTCAAGACGCACGTAACAGCTCTGGAAATTGACGATCAGAGCGTTACAAAGTTGGTCCCAAGAGCGGATGGAACCTTCCAGGTGGTTGAACAGCCACGTCCGAGCAGCGCCCTCAAGGACAGTCGGAAGGTAATTAGTCATGACTAGCTCGTCACCCCCCGGCTGCCATGATGGCGGTAGCGTAGATGGAAAGGAACTCCACTGGGTTCTTGGTCCCATTGTACCTCTCCATGTGGCCAGTTTGAACTTGGAAGGCCACCTGACAGCGCGGAGCTCGTCAGAGAAAGCCTTGCAGCCCAAGGCGTATGCCCGACCACCTTCTTCTGCAGAACCTAGTCTTCAAAAGACATTGGTCCTGTTGCCCGGAGGGACTCTAGTCGAACGGGAAGATTCTGCCTGGGGATATTCTCTCCGAGACAGTCCTCTGCGCTCCTTCCTCGTGGTCGCCACGATGTGTTCGTCCTGAGGGGATCGTCCGTGATCGTCGCGCGCCCGCTTGCCCCTGTGGTCGCGGCGACCACGAGGGCTTGGAGAGCGTTGTCGATCACGGGGACTTTGCTCGTAGCGAGTCGTCCTTTGACGGTGACGGGGGTCACGCGATTGGTCGGAATGCTCGCTGTCCGAGTCTCTCCGTGCAAGCTGACTGCATTGCCTGGAGGAGGTGTTAACTTCACCTCTGGACTTAAGGCCTTCAACCAGTCGCTCTAGGTGAGAAACATGGATCTGATCATCGTGGCCATGGCTTGGAGTCGTTTCCGACTCTGATCAAGGGGTCCTGGGATCCTGAAGCATCCGCGTTTTGCCCGACCGGAGTCTGGTTGCGCGGGGATTCGACCCAAGCAGGTAGAACTTCTGCCGGGGGATCTGGCGTAGGTACGCGAGGCGGGTCGCTTCGTTGTCGCTTGCGCTGATCGCAAATCTACGCCAAAGTTTGATTGATTGAGGCGTCCAGACTGCGGTGAATAACTTCTTGTTCACGAGCAGCCAGCGAAGCCCCATCTTGTCGCCGAACAGAATTGGACTGCCCGACCTCGTCAGCCGCCGCGGCCCGCGCACGATCCTCTAAGGTTTCTGCGCCGGCCATGTTAACACTGCGACGGCCGTGTGGTGGCACACTAGACAGTGTCATCACTGTGTCGCCACAGAAAGAATCAACCGACATGGCCCTGGAATCCGAGAGATCTAAACCAGCATAGAGATCGTCGGTTCCGTAATCTTCGTCAATGACGTGAGCTTGATCTAAGAGCATCTCCGGAACATAGCGAGAGAGTTCTGTCCCAGATCTTGAAGGCGATAGAGATCAAAGAGATCGATCTAATGTGGCAGGGGACGTGACATCCTGCCCTTCTAAGTCGTAGCCCTCAGGAAGAATTTCCTAGTCGCTGAGTGAGTTCGACAAGCTCAAACAGACTTGATCTACAGATCCCCACGAACGGCGCCAACTGTCGACGGTTAGGATATCGGTCCCAAGTCAACTAAGGTTCTTGAGAAAGGGAGATAGAAGACTTGCCGAGCAAGGCAAACAGCAATTAACGAGCAACAGGGAGACACAGGGTTTTTATCCTGGTTCAGGTCTCTCCGAGGGAGATAATAACCCTATGTCCAGTGCTTCTTGATATGAAAAAGAATTACAAGGCGAGACGAACAGGTCTCGACGAGATTATGGGTGTACAAGGAAGCAATATACGATCTTGGCTTTGATGCGTGCTTGCGTTCAGGTCATGCCCTCTACACGCCGTAGGGGCTCGGTTTATATAGTGTTGAACAACCGACCTACCGAGGGATAATCGGGCTGGGCTAATTACGAAGATGTAACGAACTCGTACACATGCCAAATACATCCCGACGTAGATAAGGTATACTCCAATTCTTGAGGATCACGACGTTTGCTCCAATCCGAAAAACCAACGTCCGGGCCTTCACGTAGCCGTGCAGAACTCTTGTTCGAGTCGGACTCAAACACGAATCCTAGGCCGTTACACGCCGTGCCAACCAAGAAGCTGTTCAGCAGGATGCACATGGGCCTGATAAAAACTTCTAGGGAGCCAGACCCTAGGAAGCTGTTCAATTGGGCCGTCAGGGAGTGGGCCATGGTAATGGGCCGTGATTTTATCCCCGACACCACTCGCAAGAGCGATCTCAACCACCACCTCCCAACAACTGACATTCGAATTTTTCACAATCTTCTTATAGCTATTCCAATCCGACTCCGATGAAATCTTCAGCATCACATATTGAGACCTAGCCTTCCGAAAACCAAATATTCCTTGCAACACCAGTTCACCCTCACCAACCCCACGGCTCATCAAAGACCGGCAGCGGGAAACTAAATCATCAAAACTAGGGCTCCTATCAGACAATACCACATCTTTCTTTATATTCTCAAACTCCCCGTTTTCTCTAACGGTTCCACCATGAAAAAAATGGACTAAACGATCCATCTACAAAATTAAAGATAACAAAACCAAGTCGTTTAGGCCTAATATACAACATCATCTACACCAAAATTAAATGCCACATCCGTATATGCAACGGATTCTACACGTTAATAACACGGACAGTACATGCAACACGTATGCCATGGTGCTCGGATCGAACTAAACACGCCAATATGGAACATAAATCAAGTTTTTTCCTCAAACCCTAACTATCCAAACCCTACGAAATGCGGTTAATCGAGGGTCAAATCAGAGGAAAAAAATTGGAGCATCACCTTCACAGGAGGACGGGGAACGATTTCCCCACCCTCGAAGTGGCCGGAGACGGGCGGCACAAGGCGAGCAGCGGCCGGTGGCGGCGGGGCGGGGCGGGGAGGCCAGGGACCTCGGGTAAGAAAAATAGAAGGGGCGCCCCGCTCGGCCATCTGTAAAAGGCCTTGCCGCGCCAGGAGGAGTGGCGCGTCAAGGTGGGACCCACAACAGTCCGCGCTGGCGGCCATTGACCTGGGCCGCCAGCGTGGCACCTCTACCGCTCCACATGCACTGGCGTGGCAGAGTGGAGACGCCGCGCCAGGCGCCTTGGCGCCGCTAGAAGGGTTAAATATGCACATTCTTTTTTCGGGGGGGTTAAAATTAAAATATTTTTTAAAAAGGATTAAAAAAAAATTGCATATGATGCCTTTGCAATCCAAGCGTCTTCACGCCTTTCAGCCTCGCGAGCTAGGCCCATGGCTTCGACCAAGTCCCGCGGACGCTCACGTCGGACATCCGCCGCCAAGGTAATGGGTAGCCCAGCGGCGTATGTCTCGATCTAATAATCCTCTCTCTTCATCGGCACCCGGACTAGCAGTCGCTGGAGCTCTCGGCTATAGTCATCCACCCGACTATCTACTTGATTCAGATTGACGAGATCCCCTAGAGGTCCTGCGTCGGGATTGCGCATGAATCTTATAAGGAGCGTGCTATAGAACTCTTCCCATGAAATATTTGAATCCTCCAACTTCCCATTATCTAACATTTCTTGGGCCTCACCACGGAGGTGGAGGCCAGCCATCTCCACACGCTCCTCATCAGAAACATGATGATTCCACGTGAACCGTTCGTACTAACGCAGCCAAAGAAACGGGTCTTCGGTCCCATCGTACACCGGCAATTCGTATCGGTGTGTCCGCGGAACCCACCATCGCTCTTCCATCTCCCCATGGTCACGCCTACCCTGCCACGGCCGTTGCATCTCCTAATTTTGCGATTCGTTAGTCGCCGAACCATTCCCCGCCACTGGGGCCGCCGAGGTAGCGTCTGGCTCTTTACACTTCCATCGGATAGCCTTCACTAGACACTACAGGAAACGAAAATAGATTCGACTGCCAAATACTGATTCGACGACCAAACATTAGCAGTCGATACATGTAACGTAGTCTCGACGGCCATAAATAAGCCGTCGATACAACTCAAACCAGGGGTCAGTATCGACGGCCCACAAAACAGCCGTCCAGTTTGCTTGGGGAAGGCCCACATTATACGAAGTTATATTTACTCAAGCTAAGTGCTTCAAGATTAGTAACATCATTCTTACTTCATTTGCGCTTAGATATATAGTTGCCTCCTTACTTCAATATAACTCCCATATATTGAAGGTGTGGATCTAACGCAAATTTTTGTTTTCTCCATGGTCAATGAAGGTTTTTGAATGAGTTTGTAGCTCGATCAATTATTTTGAATCTAATAGTTGGCCAATTTTTGAAGTAGATTGCAAAAAAATGTTGTGTATATATGCTTAGATATTTTCTTAGATTAAGAAGTAGCTTCATATATGGTGAATAATCTAGAAGAAGTTAGAGTTTCAGTTGAGAATGAACAATTATGATTGCATGTAATTGTGAAAACCTAGGAAAGTTATGATTTGCCTGTCTCACTAATTTATATCCAGAAGAATTCATTTTTTTTCTGCTATTAGTCTGTCTCGACGACCAGAGAATAGCCGTCGAGACTACCTTGCAGGGGAGGCTGTCTCGACGGCCACACCATAGCCGTCGAGACTACCCAGCTTGGAAGTTACCGACGGCCTGAAAAAACCGTCGATACTGTGGCCTCCGTCCACGTCACCTGGGCCTCGCCATGGTGGGGCCCATTAGCACTAGTATCGACGGCCCTATAATGGCCGTCGAGACAGATCCAACCATGCGGGTAACGGCGTCCTAGGGGTCTATCTCGACGGGCTATACTTTAGCCGTCGATACTACTAGTGTCGACGGTCAGGCCATCGATACTACTGGCCTCTCTCGACGACCTTCACTCGACGGCCTTCTCTCGACGGCTAGCCGTCGAGACTGACTATACCCGACGGTTGTACGATTTGTATCAACGGCTTTTGCCGTCGACACTGTTGCCACCTCCTGTAGTGAGATCATTTATTGTCCGCAGAAGTTGTCCATCGCCGCTCGGAACTCCTTGTTGGAAGCCTTTCCTCGCCAGAAGTCATGGTGAGAGGACTGGATGGCTTTGTTACCAATTGATACGGGTGTTCCCGATCAAAGGCACGTGTTCTGGGACGGCTACAGCGCCAAACGGCGGCCTTGCTTGATGATTGGCGGTACGACGCCACCAACCATTTTTCAATGGCAGTGCCTGAGTCTCTGGTTTGGTGGCAACTAAACGTACCTTTTATATCTTCCTTTTCATCCTTTTATTCCCTCAGCCAACCATAAGCTTCACCGATCAACAAACTAGCAACAAATAGCTAATAACTAGCTAAACAGAAACAACTCTAAAGATAGACACACGCAACCAACTAACAACCCAATTAAGATAAGCATACCCAACAAATAAACATACCCAACCAACTAACAAACCAAAAAATGAGTTGTAACATGAATTTAGCCGTATTATCGAAGAATAAATTAACAACTACCTTGCTGATATGATAGAATGTTTTCACTAAAAAAAATGGAACTATTGATTATGACAAGGTAGTAAAATGCAGAATGTTTGTCTTATTTTTTCTGTGACTTATATGCCTTTTACTGAAATTATGAGTTCTATTGTAATGGATGCAACTCTGGTTTCACAATACAAAATTTGTCAACTCTTGCTAGTTAATTGAGTAAAACATATTCTAACAACCACGTGATAACCCGAAGGTACGGCCTTGGGAGGCCTAGAAGGCGTTGGTTTCAAGGCTCACATATACCTTCCCGAGGGAGGACAAAACCTTCAGAGGGGTCGCGAAGGTTAAGAAGGTCGTGAAGAGAGAGGACTTCTCGGTGAAGATCTCATTACTGAGGGATACAAAGAGAACCCGAAGACTCCTCAGCAGGAACCCGAAGATGTCCAAGCCGTTCAGGACCAGGAGATCCAGCTAGCAGTCAAGGCCCATAATACACTTCTTACTCTAGGAGAGCCATCTCCCAATGGGCCAACTACTGGGCCGTAGGACCCCAGGAGGCCCATGGGGGCCTTCGGGGGGTCAGGGTTGTAGGGTTAGTTTATGCCTTTTACATACTTGTAAGAGATGCCATAATGAAAACACCGTTGATCTGTGATCAACGGTCTTGGAGCAAGGTTAACGGCGTCTTTTCGTATTATTATTGTAAACCCTAAGCCCCTACTCCCTCTATAAATAAAGAAGTCTTCACTTCAGGAGGGCCAAATGATTCCTACTCACGACCATACCTTTACAGTTCCAAACCCTAAAAACCTCTAGCTTTCTTCTCATCTATGGGGGAAGACGCACCTTACACTGTCCGTGAGACCCTCTACGACAGTGGGCGTCGTCTGTGGGAATTTGGCGCGGAGGCGATGGCTCTCCGAAGGAACGCAACCACAAGTGATGGAGCAATCGAAGATGTGGTAGGAGTCATTACCAAAAGCGGACGAGGGAGACGATGGAATGCTGGAGGAGTGAACATTAGGATTGGAGATGCAACAGGAGTTACACCAAGTGCCGGAGGGAAAGGAGGTGGACCTGAGGTGACGTTGAGAAACCTCGGATCAAATCCCACCGTGAGGCTGGAGTCGAGTCAAATGGGTGAGTTGAGGAATCGCGAAGTACCATTAGGTGCCCAAGGTCCTTCACGAAACCTGCCATCCCACCCAGAATAACCAAAGTAGCAACAATGAACACAAGGAGTAACCTTCGCAAATACCCAGTAGACTAAAGACCATAATCAACAGAGACTAGGACAAGAACTGCAAATCGAAGAACTAATGAAAGAATTAGCAGCAGCACGTGTACCACCACCCCAACTGAATCAGCGAACGCAAAGTGAACCCGAAGGATCACATGCAGAATCACTAGCAACAAATATCACAGGAAGTACGTATCGAAGAGAAAGAGGAGGAGGAGGGCCCCTTGATGGTTTCCTTTGCACCAAAAAATGGCCAGAAAGCTTCAAGATGCCAAGCATCAACAAATTTGCTAGGAGACATAGACCTGATGGAATTCCTCAAGGTATACGAAACCACAGTTGAGGCCATAGGCTGGGACAAAGACATCAAAGCAAAAGGTCTTATGGTCGCCCTTAAGAGAACGATGTTATCCTGGTTCACATCTCTACCCTCAGGGTCAATACACTCATGGGAACAACTCAGGGAATTCTTCGCAAACAACTTTCAAGGCAACTACATTGCAAGGATGCAAGAAAGCAACATCTTCGCACTAAAGCAGGCAAAAGGGGAAAGCGTTCAGGATTTCTATAAGAAATTCATGAACACGCGATGCCAAATTAGAACCATCAGCGACTACGTAATTATAAATTCATTCATAGTGGTACTCCAACCTGGGACCCTATCTAATGAATGAAAAAGTTATCCACAAAATACAGCTTCAGAATTGTATGATAGGGTGAAAAAATACTCTAGAGGAGACGAAAATCTAAGACGAGAAGGGCTAGCAAAGAAGGAAGCCCAGGACAAAAAAACATGAGAAGAGGAAGCCCGACGATGAAAAACAGCAAGGGTGCGAACACCAAAACAAGAAAGTACACCACACTGAAGAAAAACAAAAAGATGTCCGTGGAGTCAAGCATACTAGAAGAGGCTAGCGAAGATCAAATTATTGTGCCCAGCAAGGGGAAAATTAAACCCACAACACCAAAGACTGCACAAACATCATAAACCAAATAAATAACTACATGAAAAGGCCCAAACAAACAAAGGGGCAACAACGTAACCAAAACCGAAGATTGCAAAACAATACTGACAGGAGAGACATAGACTATGATAGGGAGCATAGAATAGGAGATAGAAGGGAAAGAAAAGAAGATCCCTCCCATTTCTTCTTGGTCACCATGGGAGGGAAGCAATCCTCCTTGCCTTTCTTGACGATGAAGTTGACGCTCCTGAAGGGGATCCCAAGGATTTTCCCTGCCAGCGGGCCTCATAGATGTAGACGAAGACGCGGGCCGAGGGGCACCCTCCATGGCTCCTGATGGCCCACTCGAATATGGCTAGCCGCACCGCCGCGTTGGGGGACAACTGGCAAATTTGTGCCTCGTACAGGCCCAACACCTCGCCCACCAAAAGGACACAGGGCAGCTGAAGGCACGTGTCATGCCGGTAGACGAAGATAATCGCCTCCCCCTCTTGGGGGCTGGGGCTCGTCTCCCTCTCTAGTAGACGTACCTCGTCCGCCGCCGCCTCGGAGCGTTTCGCTACGAAGGCCACGTGACTCCCCTAGCTCCCACGACAGGTTGGCTTAGGCAGCGACAGCGAGAATGTGTCTAGGCGCCATAGTAGCTCGTTGGAAACGTTTGCCGGAGAGGAGGAAGGGCGAGAAAGAGAGACGTGGCGGCGACAGCAGAAGCAGAATGCACCGTCGACGAGTCACGAGCGCACCGGCGACAGATCCCAAGCTTGTTGATGGCGGGGCGCAGCGAGAAGTAATGGGGGCGGTGGTGCAGCGGCGGCGAGAGAAGATTGATCCGCCATCAAACGTGACTCCCCTAGCTCCCACGATAGGTTGGTATAGGCGGCGACAGCGAGAATGTGTCTAGGCGCCATAGTAGCTCGCTGGAAATGCTTGCCGGAGAGGAGGAAGGGCGATAAAGAGAGACGTGGCGGCGACAGCAGAAGTAGAATGCACCGTGATCGAGTCACGAGCACACCAGCGGTGGATCCCAAGCTTGTTGGTTGCGGGGCGCGGTGAGAAATGGGGCGATGGTGCAGCGGCGGCGAGAGAAGATTGAAGCACTCTAAGCATGAGAATGAAGCGTGAGAGAGGTAGATCCCCGCCCACCTGTATTTATGACCCAAGTTACGCGATGCGTGAAACGTGTTGCAAGGGATAGCCAAGATCAGAGCGGTTCAAGGTAAAAATAAAAAATACCCAGAGTAAAGGAAATTCCAAGAGACGGGTGCGTTGATGCGTGCCACGTGGATCCAGTAGTAGCCACGATCATCTGCCCCCGCTAAAGCACGTCTCGAGAAATCTACTCTCGGTTACATCAACTGTCTCGTCCCTTTGGGACTACCTGCAAATAGCTAGAGAAGCAGACATTCAACCCAAAGGCGACCCGGTCTACGGCCAGAGAATCGTCACAAAAGCTCCCTCCGGAGCCCGCGTGCACCTTTGGTATTCCCACCTTGGCAAGGAGAAGGTGGAGGACCAGAAAGGGCGGCCATACGCCACGCTGAGGCTGGTCGAGTCCGCAAGGGGCTTCTGTTTTAGAAGCCCGCCATTTTTTGAAAAATTAAGGTAGGAATCCCAAAGATATATTTTAACAATCAGGTGATACCCCGAAGGTACGGCCTGGGAGGCCAAGATGGCGCGGGCTTCAAGGCTCACATATACCTTATCGAGGGACGACAAAACCTTTGGAGGGGTCGCGAAGGTTAAGGAAGCGGAGCCGAAGATAGAGGACCTGCCAGTAAAAGATCTCATTACTGGGCAAGATAAGGAGAACCCAAAGACCCCCAGTAGTGACACAAAGATGTCCAAGCTCTTCAAGACCAGGAGATCCAGCTGGGAGTCAAGGCCTAGAATACACTTCTTACTTTAGGAGAGCCGCCTCCCAGTGGGTCAACTGTCGGGTCTTAGGACCCCAAGAGGCCCATGGGGTCCTTCAGTGGGTTAGGGTTGTAGGGGTAGTTAAGACCTTTTGTATACTTGTAAGAGATGCCATAATGTAAACACCGCGGTCGACGAGGTCTTTTCGTATCATTAATATAAACCCTAATCCCATGCTGCCTCTATAATAAAGAAGCCCTCACTTCAGCAGGGTCAAGCAATTCCTATTCACGACCATACGTTTTCAGTTACAAACCCTAAAAACCTCTAGAGTTCTTCTCATCTACATGAGAAGAAGCACCTTACACTGTTCACGAGACCCTCTACGACAACATTGCTCATTGTATTATCCTGGTGGACGCAGCTCTATGCATTTCAGGTTTCTAGCTGTATCAAGTATGCAACAGCAGCAAAATGTAAGCCCATTGGGCAAAAACCTATAAACTGTCTAGTGTGAAAACCTAGTAAAGAAATGCAAAAAATGCAAATACAAAACTCTATTGAAATGCATCTGGGTTAAAACATCAGGCATTTCATCTGGACAATACTATCTGCTACCATCTATGGGTCCGGTGGTTAGTGTCGCAAAATGTACAGGGGCCCCAATCAAATCAACCCTCTCCGTTTTTTAGACAAGGGTCACTGATCGAGGCTTTGAGAAAATGTTGATCTTTCTTGAAATATATCGAGCCGATTTCGACATTGGCTGTTTGCAAATCGAGCCATTGGTTGAGTTCTGTCCTACACCATTGACAGACGCCTCCCTCGAGCATGTACTGCCAAACTTCTCACTTTCTCTGGCGTCTCTTAGAAGTTGCAGAAGCTTGACTGAACAAGTTTTTGCCACCTCAGTTCCATTCACTGACAGGTCAACAAGTGCAGGGATGACCCCTTCCTTCAAAAGATGAACACAATCCTCACTGCTGCAGGAACAAACCATGAGAAGGATAGCTGACGCATGCTCCCGTTCTTTGCAGCTTCCAGTGTCTAGGTAATCTGAAATGGAAGCAAAAAATTGGTCTGTTCTGATAATAAGATCTGCGGCTTCTTTCGCTATGCTTAAGCTTCTTAAAATCTTCAGGCAACACTCGGTCAAGCTCCCTTCACTAAGAATTGGAGACAGCTTTGGGATTATGCCCGAAGAAATAAGGAGAGGTTTTATATCACTGTTGGATGAAAGTTCGCAGATAATCTTCAAAGCGAGCTCCAGGCACTCAGTATCTCCAGTGTCAAAAGTTCCAATCACTGAAGGAGCAACAACAGAAACCATAAGGCAAGATTTCCGACAACTTGGCTGCTGCAACAGTTCATGAAGTATCAGCAAAGCTTCAGTTCTTAATTCGGAATCAAGAAATGACACGATCAGACGAACTGCATCTTCACTAATGGATGGAATCCGTGTCCTGCATGAATAGGAAATCAACCATAACAAAACAAGAGATTACAAATGTGGTACAGTAACAAAAAAATGCAGTATAGCAGGTGAACCGAATTTCTATTGAGAAAATAAATGCAGATCTCTTTTTTTCCATATTCCAGAAACACATGCGTATTGAAAATAACAACATCTCATTTTCTATACCTGCTGTTAGAAAGAAATGCAAGAAAAAACTGAATTCCAGTTTTCTGAGCTTGCACTGTGCATCGTCCGTTGTCATTCTTAAGGAATTCAAAGAATGCTTCTAAGAAACCATTTGATATCATAGAACGCCAAATTTGATTGTCACCATTCAGGACACTTCTTAAATCTTTGACAGCCTTGTTTTGCAGTTCCATTGGAATCTCAGACAACCTGTGAAGAAAACTTGAAAACATTTCCTTGTCGAAGTTGCTGAAGGATAGATAAAGCTGGTAATAGGCATTTGATGAAAACTGAGTACAATTGGCCTTTGTCTCCTCTGTTTCCCTCATTGGAGATGACATATAACCAGAACCAGATAATACAAAAGATGAAGTGCTTTGATCAACCATGTAATCTCTTTTGTTTTCAGCAATTAGTGGTGCTGAGATATTGTGTAAACTTGACAGGGAGTAACTATGGAACTGCTCTGGTAAATAAGTGCATTCAAGCTCGTGATCTTTGCACCAGTTAAATATAACAGTCTTCATGCAAGTATTTGGGGTAATTGTGAAGTTCTCTAACTTCACCTTTGTCCTAGGACAACTATCATATCCCTCGTTAAACCATCTTTCAATGTTTTCTCTTTCATATGTTTGTCCAGATTCTATTATCACAGGATCAGACATTAGCTTCATGGATAATGGGCAACAGAACTCTGGAGGTGGTGTAGCATCCACCGAAAAATTTATCTCATGTTCCAATCTCCCAGTCCCAGAGTTTGTAGGTGAAGAGCATCTTTGGGGGGTATTGTTTCCATTAGCAAAAGTGTCTGCGCTTAACATTTCGTTTGCTACATTCACAGTTTCATCCTTAACACCAGTCTCAGGTTTAATGTTCTTTCCATACTTCCTGACTAGATATTGAAAAAATTTGAGGATTCCCTCCTTTTTGAGATCATTGCCATCAATCTTATCAAGTAATTTCTTGATTGCTCTCCTTTCAATTAAGATGGCTTTTGGTGATGTCAGATTTAACTTTGAAGCTGCTAGCAGGAATGTCTGGCGTTCAAGTTCTTGGGAGGCATCTGACTGACGAAGCATCTCCAAAATGGCTTTGCCAGCTTCCTCTTCCTCTAGATCAACAATGAATTTCACATCCCGAAGATCATTATGGATATCAGCCACCTATAAAAAATAGTGAACTATAAGTATGCGAACTGAAATCTGCAATATGAATACTTGGTTAAAATGCAATTCTGCGGTGAAACAGAAAATTTTATTATTTTGCGATGTTTTTTGTTCCAGTGCTAACTTTTTTTTATTTGCATTGAAGGATATCTGCCAACTGTTCTGGGAGTCATCAAGTCAAGTGAACTAGCCTGATTAGCCAACAATGATGGGACCATATTCTGAATCAGGAACAAGCTCCGCCTCAGCGAGTTTCTTATCCTTTCACACCGCATTGCAGTTGCTTCTCCTGTAATAGCCTGAAATGAGCATATCCAACATCATAAATCTATACTCAGGAAAAAAGGAAAATCATTTTATCAGGAACAGGTTAGGAAAATAAAAAAATAAAGAAACAATATAATTTTTATTGACACTATTTTAATCAACACAAGCGAATAGCATACCAAGTAAAAACTACTACACTCAATGCAGTTCTGGATTATTAGTTTCCCTTTGTCCACTATGTTGTATAGATTGCATAGTTCCTCTATACCCGCTTTGCATCCTGGTTGAGCAGCTTCTATTGACGGAAGAATAGAGGATACTTTATCCAACATCAATGTCAACTCACCACACATTGAGCTGTGAACCTAAGAATATTAAACATTGAAAAAGAAATTACTTTAATTTATAAAGCAGGATAATATAAAAGGGGGGAACAACATCAAAATTACAAAATAAACTGGTGAACAATTATTATATTATAAAATTAGATCATAAATGTACTATGTAACAAATAAAAATATCTGTACGGACTGAAATGTTGATGTTCTGAATATTTTCCTTATAGTATGTAATTGTATCATAGAACAATAAATACCAACACGTTCTCTTTGTAAAGATAAAACACAATATGTGCTTGAATGAATTTCTCTTTTTAGTGCCATGTTTTCATACTCTTTGCGTTTTAGGATGTTATTTTTCCATAGAATTGTAGTTTCACACAACATTTAGCATTCCACTGATGGCATTCCACACTAGCGTTAACTTTAAATATTAATATACCAAGGGAAAATATATATTGGAATAATTCCTAAAAAGAATTCATCAACATTTATCTATCCACAGATCTTGATGTCTAAGAGAACAGGACAAGACCACTTCCTGTTCCAGCCAATTGAATATTATGAATGACAAAACAAATCCATATGAATTTTGGCCCACAACAACAAAAAAAAACCATTATAATCTACCAGGGATATGACCTAAAAAGTGGAAGCACTCGCTATCAAATATGCATACCTTTGGACAAGAGTTACGCTTAGGTGTACTGCTGGCTCCATTATTATTATTCTCCATCCACAAAAGAAAAGCAATTGATCACAAGAGATTCGAGCTGAGGAAGAGTTTAAACAGCAGTATCAGTAAATGAAAGCAGAAAAGGTACAGCTAAGGGGAATCTATGATGTTTTATTTTCCTGGCATGACCACATGAGTGGCCAGACTTGAAAATGAACCAATATTGAATAATAATATAAAATTGGTTAGGAAGTACTTTATGTCTTTATCATTTCAGATAGTACTTAATTGCCACTTCTTATAACATTGTGTAGTCTCGCCAAATATTCCATCATACTTTCTAATGGAATGGTAGAATTATTGAAGACTCCTACACTACTCCAAAAGAAAATTGCACAATCTAGTCAGCACCTGTCATTACTCAGTATTAACTTGTGCAATTCAAACAATCCCTCCATCCAATTCTTAATTTTCTTCTAAAACTCTGCAATTGCGTGTTTGTTACTGGAGCTTAGAAGCAACTGAACACAGTGAATACAAAACTAATAAAAATAAAGTGACCTGTTCCATAAAAAGTTATCGCATATCTTTAGTTTAAGTCATCTTGATACTGTGCATCATCCCGTCATCCCCGGATAAACAACCCAATAGAACAAGAAGTACATATTTTTATAGGACGATTATGTTGTACCATCTTTTTACACAAGAAATTATGATGTACCCAGCAGATAAAATGTCCAACTAAATGAACAGACTCATCGATGATAAGCCAAGATAGCGACAAAAAGATACGTATCCTTTGAAGGTGTAGAACTTAACATAGTACAAAAAATCCCCAAACAAGGAGGGAATCTTTTTTTGATACCTAACCAACGAGATGAATACAACACAAGGGAGGGAAGTAGAGAAGTACTATTTGTTCGCACGTGAAAAAAAAACACAGTTTTTTTTTGCTAAAAAAATGGTTGCAGAAAACAAACAACGAACTAAAAAAATAACGGCTCATTCTTGTAACTTTGTTGTGCAGATGGAGAACGAGCATGAACAAAAGCCTTTGGTTGAAAAGAAATCATGAGAAGCTGAAACTTGAGTAAGCAACTGACCTCTTTCTGATCTACTCCCCTTGTTTATTGAGCAAGAGAGCGAAAAGGGGCCTATAACTGCTGGAAGAAACAGAGACCTAAAAATCCAGCAATCAACCTCAATAACTCGTTTTCTTCCTTCCCCTGTAACCATCAAGCGGAACCAATCAAACATGGAAACCCAAACAGATCCAAATCATTCATGGGTAGATCAGAAAAGAAGGAAGGGATTCGATAACCCACCTGTCAAGCAAGAAAGGAAGGAAGGAAGGGAATCGCGGTTGCAGCAAGGAGGTTGAAGATGGCAAAGAGCGAGGGCAGAAGGGCATCGGCAGGAGGGAGGCAGGAGGTCGACGAAGTGACGAAGTCGAGGGGAGAAGCGATCGGTGGAGCGCGGGAAGGATTAGGGTTCAGGGACGAGGAGGGGTTTTGTTTCGTCTCCCCTGTTCTTGGACAGGGTCAGTGGAAGCGCGGCGGCGACGAGTAGGTTAATTAAAGGCGCGTAGAATGGAGCTGGAAGACTCTGCGCGAGTGTGAAAAGAGGTTACTCGCCTCTTTGCTAAAAAGCTTAATTTGAAATGGCATGAAACTAAATCATTTTGGCTATTTTGGTTGCTGCGACGTGGAGGGGCCAGGGGAGGTGTTTCACCTAGCAGCCCTAGGGCCTAGGCCATGAAGCAACACAATACGCACGGGTGCCGGCCAGGGTTTCAAAAACCGCCGGTTAACCTAACCGCGCCTCCACGGAGGCCTGGCTCGGTAAACCGACGGTTTACGGTTTGGTTAAAATTCGTTTAAATAAATTTTAAATGTAAAATATACATAAAATTTCTAAAAATACTATTAATCATTCTAAGCATTTTGACTTAAATAAAATTTAAAAATTCAAATTTTTAATGTGTATTTTAATAAATTTTAGTCATTTTCATTGATTTTGAATTTTTTTCGTCGCAAACCGCGGTTAACCGCAAGAAACCGCCGGTTAACCGCCAAAAACCATGGCTAACCGCGATCAAAACCGGAAAGCCGTGGTTTTGAATTTAGGGCAAAAACCGTACGGAACCGCCAGTAAACCACGGTTAACCGCGGTTAACCGGCTCCGCGCCACTCGCGGTTCGGAGAAGCACCGCGGTTTTGTTATCCCTGGTGCCGCCTCCTCGCCGGCTGACGGCCGAGCAATCACCGTACGCAAACCCAATGTTTTCTCTCCTCCATTCATTCATTCGCCCATTCATTCAAATCCCTGCGACTGTGAGTAATCGCAAGTGGAGGGTGGGCTTGCGCCGGCCGGTCAACATGGGCCGTCCATCCGCCGGATGAGCGGCGTGGGCGCAGGCCGCCCTGCCTGGCCGGCCGGTCAGATCTCTTGACCTCCCACTCCAAGAACCAAAAGATCCTTGCGCCGCTGCGCCGTACGTCGCCTCCTTCTGTCGCCTAGCTACTTGCCGCTGCCTGCGGCATGCCTCGCGCGCGCGTTCTGTTTGCTTCGTCAGCGTGTCTACTGCAGATGAAAATCGAGGAAATAGGTTGATGGCTGCACCTTCCACTAAGACATAAATAAAAATCGGGTGGCATAATAAGGGTTAGAGAGACTTTTATGCTCGGGACATGAAAAGGCCGCATAAGCTTAAAACATATTCCAAGCAACTATGGAAGAAATAAATTAAACTATTTCGTCCACGTCGCAAAAAATATGAAAAAGAGGTATTTTTTAACTTTTCAATAGATTTTTTTAACAAAAATGCTAATCATCGGGTCGGACATCAGCTCAAGTGAGGGGACAATTGTTGCCTCTCAGTTGCTTGCGGTACGTTACCTCTCAATTGTTCCCAGGCACACAACAATCTCCCTCTCCCTCTCTAAGGCCCAGTTCTTTTTAGCTTAACAGCTTAACGGCCAGCTTAACAACTTATCTACGTTTTGAAATAACATATGGTTTGAGTTTTTTGAGTCCATTTTTTCGCAGTTTTGAAGGTGGGTCCTAATGCTTTAAAATGCAAGTCAAGCGAAATGTATCCGAATCTCGAGACTACATCAAGAAGCTCTCAAGTTCAGTTATTTCAGCCGTTCATCTGTTCAGTCGTTTAGATCAGCTCAAAAGAACAGGGCCTTATTTTTTCGCAGCAAAGGTGTTTTCCTCATCTCATCCTGACAACACAGTTGCTGGTGAGCCGTAGCCCTATGAACCGGCCGAGCTCCGATAGGATCAAGCCGGATCTCTCTCGCTCTCTCTCTCTCTCTCCGTGTTTGCTTTGCTGCTAGCAAGCTCTTCGGATCTCTTTCTTATCGGGGACTGAGTTTTCCATCCCCCAGACAGTTAGTGGTGGCATATCTTGTTTCCATGTAGTTAAGTCCATCATTATGCCACCTACGACCGGTGATTCACTTTGCTAGGTAGCCCATACGAGCCGGTTCGATCCCTATGCAACCCCAATCCAGATTATTTTCCTAGCTCAATTAGTTGAAGCCAATCCATGTAGGTGATCAGAGTTGCAACCAATCCTGGTCGGTGAGTGGGATTGACAAGCATTGATCAAGTAGTCAGTAGTGCGAACACCACCCGAGCTTTCAGAAAGAAAGACATGTTTCTCACTCCTGTCAGCTGCATGTTGAGTCGATTAACGCTGTTAAGAGTTAGTGTCGAATATGTATATAGATAGGTTACGTGACTCTGAGTTGTAATAGGCAGATGAGGGTTATGTTAAGGTCAAACGCGTACCCTAGCTCTTGTATAAATAGGGGGCACCCTTGATATGTCCTAGAAAAATAAAAAGTAGCTATTGGAGAATCACGAAATGATGTGACGATCACACGAAACAATTTCATTACGCTGAAACTACCGCCAAGATCCCCTGCTAGTAGAGGACCATGAATTTGTTACCTTATGACGGGCAGTGTAGCAAAAAAGAATCGATAAAGCCGGTTCACCGATCTGCATGTCTGTCTCGAGCCTCTCCACCGCCACCCTATTTATACCCCCACTGTGGGCCCTCTACGCTAGAGGCCCAACCCAGTCCATGGCCATGTCTCACACAGTGCATGTAGCCCACGCATACATGGTCCCACATATCATTGAGCTCACATCTGATGTGGTCTATGATTGTCAATTGGACATATAATTCATTCAATCTCTCACTTGCATAATAGAAAATTATGCAACTCAAGACTCCAACCCCTTAATTGTGTGACCCAATAGGTTCATATGTGGATAGTAGTGACACAGAAACAAATTTCTAGTCACAGATCGGTAGCGGCCTCTAGCAAAGTGTATCGACCCCTGAATACATGCGAAGATCAAATCTAATGAACCTGTCGACGTTTGGGATATTGACCCAAGTCAACCAAGGTTCTTTAGAAGTGAGATAGGAGACACGCCAAACAACTACGGACAGCAACGAACAGGAGACAGGGGTTTTTATCCTGGTTCAGGCCTCTCGGGAGAGATAATAGCCCTACGTCCAGCCTTTCCTTATATCAAAGAGGATTACAGGTGGAACTCGGCGAGATCAGCAGGTCTCGACGAGTAGTATGTGAAATCTAATGGCCAGGGTCCGCTAAACGCCGTAGGTGCCTTGTTTATATAGTACGGAGCAAACCGACCTACCGAGGAATATCGGGCCGGGCTAACTACGAGATCGTAACGAACTCATACATGCCAAATACAACCCACGGTAGATAAGGTAATCTCCTAATTTTGGGGATCACGACTCCTAATCCAATCCGGGAAACTACGTCCGGGTCTTCACGTAGCCGTGCAGAACTCTTGTTCGAGTAGGACTCAAACAGGAATCCTAGGCCGTTACGCACCGTGCCAGCCAAGAAGCTGTTCGGCAGGATGCATATGGGCCAGATAGAACCTTCCAGGGAGCTGGGCCCTGGTAGGCTGTTCGATTGGGCCGTTAGGGAGTGGGCCATGGCAATGGGCCGTAATTTTATCCCCGACAGCTAGCCCCCGAGACTCAAGTGGAAGGACTCACTAGAGTGGGGTCTTCCTCTTGAGACTCCAAGTCACGAAGAGGGAAATTTTGCTGCTACAAAGACGTGTAACAAACGACCGAACAGGTTATGGTTCAACCGAGCAAGACCTGCTCGGGACCGAACAAACCTGATCCGTGCCGAGCAACTCTGTTGCGCCGAACAGGGAATCACATCCGTCCGAGCAGAGCACTCAGCCTTCGATGCAGAAATCGGAAATCCAGTCCCCAAGCGCAGAGCTCGTCGCGGGGACCAAACACGCGCTCCGGGCGAAGAGCTGCCCGGTGCGAGGCGAATCATCTCCTTGAGGCTGAACGTCATCAAGGAGGGATTGGATTCCTGGCAGTAAAGAGTGTACCACCGCATCCGGTAAGATCAGATCTTCCGGGAAAATGAGCAAGTCGCGAGATGGACTTGTGTTGCTGCATCCAGGCATGAAGATACCTAGGAAAGCATAAACGAAAATACGAAAATCACCTCTCAGGCTAGAACCTGCCCGAGGAAATAGAGATCGCGCTCTCGAGCAAATGTCGTGCTCAGGAGCGAAAGTGATGTGCCTCCAGACGTAGATCGTGTGCGAGGAGCAGACAATGCATACGAGGAGGAAGGTGACCCAGTCCCAGAGCACAGAGCTCGTCAAAGGAACCAGGTAAAGAGATCCAGTCCCCGAGCACGGAGCTCGTTAAAGGAACCAGAAAGTGCGACCAGGTGAAGACGTACCCGGTAAAAGACCATCCAGTCCCCGAGCGCGGAGCTCGTCGAGGGACCAGACGCGCGCTCCGGGCGAAGAGCTGCCCGGTGCGAGGTGATCCAGCCCCCGAGCACGGAGCTCGTCGTGGGGACCAGATGTGCGCTCCGGGCGAAGAGCTGCCCGGTGCGAGGTGAATCACAACCCGATGCAGTCAGAGCCGCAAAAGAACGTGTGAAATCAACGTTTTACCCATGACGTATTCCTTGCGACAGTGTAAGCGTTGTCTTGGCAAGTGCAGAACCGACGCTTGGAGTGCCCGTTGCGATGAGAATCGGCTTACGATGGGCAGGACTCCGTTGGTGGCGCACTACCTTGACTTAGCCGAACTGTGAAGGTCAGTGCCGGGCAAAGACAAGAGATCATACGCGGGTGAAGTGAATCAGTCTCCGGGCATGCGCGGAGCGTGCCCGGGAAGAGAGGGATGTAGACATCGGTTTTGGTGGAGAAGCCTGGAACCTCGCCGCGACCATCACCGGAGTCTGACGTTCCCCGTTCCTGTATTTCCTGCAGAAGACAAACAAGAAACGAGCCAGCAAGGGGAAAAAGAGAGCAAGAACAGGCTCTAAGAAGAGCAAAGCGAGTTTTAAAAAACACGCACAGGGTGTAGTATGCAACAATACGATGATCAGGTGCTAAGTCACCAGCTTCTGGCCAGGGGGTCCTCTAAAACGCCGTAGGGGTCCTATTTATATAGTGCGGAGCAAACCGACCTACCGAGGGAATATCGGGCCGGGCTAACTACGAGACCGTAACGAACTCGTACATGCCAAATGCGTCCCGAGGTAGATAAGGTAGACTCCAATTCTTGGGGATCACGACTCCTAATCCAATCCGGGAAACTACGTCCGGGTCTTCACGTAGCCGTGCAGAACTCTTGTTCGAGTAGGACTCAAACAGGAATCCTAGGCCGTTACGCACCGTGCCAGCCAAGAAGCTGTTCGGCAGGATGCATATGGGCCAGATAGAACCTTCTAGGGAGCTGGGCCCTAGTAGGCTGTTCGATTGGGCCGTTAGGGAGTGGGCCATGGCAATGGGCCGTAATTTTATCCCCGACAGAACCAAATAGTGTTAAAGTGCTATTCCCTTTGCCACACGATACCTGCCAAGCTCAAGGCAAGAAACGTGTCACCCTTGTGATAGCTCGACCATTCACTTGATCAAGTACTACATTTTTTGTTATTAACTCTTTAATCAACATGGCATGTCCACACACTTTTTTCAAATCCAATACCTCGAGGGGCCCAGAGATATCTCTCCTGATATGAAGGAGGGGCAAATCCCATCTTGACCACTCACACCACATGTCCATGCTTCATGATATACCCATAAGCTACGTACCTTTATAACCCCCTGTTACGGAGAGAGTTTGATAGCCCCAAAGTATACAACTACGCATGATGTGACTCATCGGCGATCTCAAGTCGAAGGATCCCACAGTAACTATATGAGAATTCAACAGATGACACCAAAGACTATAACAAATCTTGCAGCATCTCATTGCGGGTCTATCCAACCATCCATGCTCAACAACATGTGTCCACATAATTGACTTGATAACCCCCTTATCTATGGCATGTGAAACCTTGCTATCAATCAATACATGTGCTAGTCAAATCATTATTGTTCCTCATAATGATATGCAACTAGGGACCAGTTTTAGAATAATGTCATATGCACAACGTGTTTCGCAATCATGCGGCATTGCATTCACGCATAATGAACCGGTCGTTAGACATATATTCATGGAACCTTCATAAACATAGTTGGTGACACAATTATATCATATATAATCGCCTTCTAAGCTTATCAGCAACAGAACCCCACTTTGCCCAGAGTAATAATTAACATTCAATGTACATTATATACTCACAAGCGCGTCGCGTAGAGGTTGTGGGAGATATTTGTCTTATCTGGAACACTTCCATATTTAAATATAGGTTTAGAAACTAGCGTGCCATGTAACCATTGCATGCAGCCTTCCATTACCTACAAAATCCATTCTTAATACTTCTCAAGTATTTCAGAATACGATCCAGTGGCATTCACCTAGATCCGATTGGTATCAACATATTCGGTGGCATTCACCTCAATACAACGGGCATAACCCCCTTTTGGCACACATCGAGCTCATCAAGTGTGACAACACATTGATTCTTGCTATACAGATGCAATGCGACAATCAAGGCATAATCCAATTATCTGTCCAGACCCATCTTCATAGATCTTTGTACCAATGTTGGCAATTCTTATGCTTATTAGAATTAATCCGCAAGCACACGGATATCGCAGTAGCTTTCATCCCGGAGTATTCCAAAGGTATCGATTTCCCACAAAGAATGAGAAGAGTCTAGTTTCTAGTCTTAACTTGGCTGGATGGATATGGTGGAATGACGAAAGTGGGGTAAGATATTTTGGGTCGAGAGGTTCTACTTAAGGATTATACTAGTCAAGGGTACAAGGTTAATCCACACACAATTGCTACTCTGTATCGGAGCTTGGCCGATTCACTACCCTGCTATCAGTTAAGAACACCGAATAGTTATGATCACCCTCGATTGGGCTCGACTGGGCTGAGACTAACGGGGCGGATTCCACAAACTGCCGCGTGGATAGCATGGCTGTCACCACCTTCTACCTACCTCTCAGCCGTTGAATCAGGTGTCTACCGGGTACTAACTAGTCTAGACACCACGTCTATTCCTAGCAGTACTGCGTATCAAGGACGTCACTCGATACACACTCCCAATAAACCTCACACTAATATCTATTATGCCACCTAAGCACATATATTTAGCACTCAAGATCTAGCACGAGCCTAATACCAACAAAGAGACAATGTATACGAAATAAACTTGCTTTATAAATAAAGAATGGGACTAAGTGTTACCGATAGAAGACAAAGCAGAACTCACACCCGAGTTCGGCTCCGGAGCTCTAGTGGAGGGATGCCGACACGTCGGCTTCTCCTCAGTACTAACTCTCCTCTCTCACCTACTCTACTTGATAAATGTGCAGCGTAACGCTGCTTTGTGTTCTTCCCGCACTTCTCCGTGCTTTGCAAATGAGGAGAGGGGCTCCTTTTACAGTGCACCGCAGCAAATGAGGGTGTGACACGTGTAGGGACACTGTGCTCTTCTCCCCAGCCGAAGGAGTACCTGATCTAAGGGGGTTGACTGGCCCAAGTCAACCCGCCGACCGGGCTTCGGTCGATCCTGACCCTCGGTTTCGCATGGGATCCCTCTTTGACAGTGTAGATCATCCCCTTGAGGCGGTTTCGGCAGTTGAGGCCGGTAGACTTGGCTTTCTTTAGAGCCAAGTTGTCCTCTCCAATGCAATGTCATCCCTTGGATCAAAACGGCTTGATGTGTACGGTTGGGATGGTCTTCTTTTGTGCTTTTATAATCCTCGGAGAAAGGGCAACCCCGGCTTGGACCAATTGTCGGTCGGCCAGCTAGGGTTGGGTCGGCTGACTGGGGTTTTTTCTCAGTTTGGGTCCAATTTGGCTCAGTAGGCCCCTGGAGACACAAACTTACCAAACTTGGGGAACTTTGTTAATTTCCACATTTTTAGTCCATGTTCCTTCATTTTCGAGCTATGTTGATGGTTGGAAGTGTATGAAAAGTTGTAGAAATTGACCGTCAACAACCAATTATACAAACTAACCTAAGTCTTTCATATAGAAACAATTTCTTTATCAAGACTTGACATATTAGGAATATTATTTCTATTTAACAAGATGTCCAAACATATTAAGACCAGAATAATAACTGCGCTCCCACTAGCCCCTTAGCAAGTAAAAGATTTGTTTTTATCTCGGTGAATTGGCGAACCCTTTGGCCTTTTCAACCAAAATAAATATTTCAACTCCAAGATACATGTCTCGCTCTGCAGATCATTATTTACAAGCTTGGATGTTTTTCAGTCATCATGGATCATCAAAACCTTTCGGTTATGTCAAACACATCCTCATTTAGGTTTACATGAAGAAAAGCCGTTTTGACATCCATATTGCATATCATAATATACACCAATAGATAGAACGGTCCGGATAGAATCAAAAACAACGACATACAAGGATGTTTTATCAAAGTCAACAATTTGAACTTATGTGAAACCACTCGTGACAGGTCGTGTCGTTGTGACATGAACATATTCATCCACTTATATCATCTCATAATGACCTGTATTCACAATAATTTTTACACAATCAAATGGAGCAAGTAATTCAAAACTTGGTTGTCATGTCAGGATCAAAATTTGGATCTCATGGCTCTAAGGCATTGTTGACGTCAAATAAACACCAACTTTATACGTCAACATATTCCGGAATTTCGGCATTTCGGAGGAAAAATCAAGGTTTATACTAACATTTTATTTATTCTAATAAAGTTTCATAAGTTTTGGTCTACATGTACAAAATGGGAAAAAACTGGAGCCGAACCGGGCAAAAAGCTGGGCCGGCCGACCCACCAGGCTGGCCGACCCAGACATGTCACCAATCCGGCTCCAACTTCTCCCAAGCGGTCTAAAAGCATGATTTGGAGACATCCCCATCGTCCACTTCAGTCGGTTTGATCCAAAGCCAACACTTCCTTCACAAATGGAGCCTTGGATTCTTAAGGAACCATTACTTGCCAGTGTCAACTTAAGTAACCGACTTCAGGAGATGATCTGGACCAACAATGGAGCATCCTAGAAGAAATCCACGGCCGGGAGCAAACAAAGGTGGGTCGGCCGACCCACCTAGGCCGGCTGGCCTCCCTCTTTGGCTCCTTGGATTCTCCTTTGGAGGAGGGCTTGGCGACACTTGTCCCTACACGTGGAAGTCCCCGGTTGGCTGTGGATCACTACAAATAGACCCCCTCACTCACTTGTAACACAACACGCAACACATCACAACACTCTTCATTCCACATAGTAGAGTAGCTCTTAGTCTAGTAGTAGTTGGGAGTTAGAGTCAAGTTGAGCTGAAGCTCGGAGTTCTGGAAGTGTCGTCGGGAATGCGGGTAATAGCTATTGTACCCTTTCCTAATTGTTTCAATTAGTGATATCACTTCATTCATTGTCTATGTGTTGATCTTTATTTGAGTTGAGTATATCTATGTGAATAAGTTGTGTAGATTTGCCTTACCGGTAGCTTGTATTCGTCTGGAATCATTTTAGGTTCTCACTCATATACTGTAAGAGCCAGGCATTGAACCTAAGTCAACTTCTTTTTGGTACTAAGGAAGATTGATTGGAAATAGTAGCAGATGTGGTGTCTGAGACTTGGACTAACTCGGTTTACACCCGGGCCCACGTATATGTGGTAGGTGGTAGGTGGTGACTGTCCTATCCATCCGTAGATATTAATTATCTCGTGCGTAACCCACAGCGTCCAGCTTTGGATCAGTAGAGCACTATTGGAATGATCATAACCATTCGGGATTCCAATTCAGGATAGCTGGTGGTAGTGAATGTCCGAGCTCCGACGACGAATACCAAGTAAACCACTATTTGATTACCAAAGCTCACTCAATAAACTGAATCACATAATTTTGTGAGCTTATGAAATTTGTCTCGTTGTCCTTCCAACTGTCTATCTAGCTAGAGTAGCTTTCTCTTTATTTGTGTGTGAATATTTATCTTGTGTGTGTGTGTGTCACCAGTCCTTTTTATTTATTTATTTATTTATCCTTACACCCGTTACCTAGACTGGCTGGTATTTTAAATAATTAAGATATAGAGGTTTGTCTCTTTACTCTCGTTCCCTGTGGATTCTATAACTCAAGGAATACTCCTGGTGAAAACAACAAGCGATATCCGCCCGCTTGCGGATTAATTTCTTTGAGCGTAACTATCGCCAACAGGCATCTCTCAGAGTTCGGGCCCATCAACGCTTCTTAGTAAGTGTTTAGGCACATCAACATTGTCAAACAATGAGTGTTATACCGATACAATATCTACAATTGACATAGCCTTCATACGTGGGATTATATCCTCCAATGGTTTGTACAATCGCTTGTATAACTCGTTGAGGCTCAGTGGATTGCTGATGTGGCATAACATCTCCCAAGCAGCAAGCACTTTGGAAAAGCTGATGATATTGCCGAGACCGAGTAGCATCGCCTAAAAGGCAACCTCTACTTGGACGGGCAACAAACACGCACAACCCTTGCTTGGCGTGGACAACCAGTGTGCTACTTGCCTCGTAGTGTCGACTGATGGTTAACTGGGGGTTACCGTCGGCAATGAATTTGTACGAGGGGGCCTTAGCAAGAACTAGGCTAGATGGTAGTACAAGACTGGGATTTATACAGGTTCAGGCCGTCAACAGAGGTAATACGCTACTTCTTGTGCTCTGGGATTATGTTTGATCAAGATGCGGGATGCAAGATGTCCAAGATGGTGAGTATGAGATCTATATGTCCTATGCCGATGGCCTCTACCCCCTCCCTTTATATAGTGTAGGGGGAGATAGAGTTACAAGATAGCACGTGGTATACGATAGCTAATTCTGTTATGCTGTTACATGTCATGCATGTGCTGATCTCTTAATTACATGGAGATAGATCATATCCTCGGGAACTTCTTTGGAGCTCAAGGTGAGTGTAACCCGAGTGGTCTCTATCCTTGATCGGCTAACTTGGATCGCTCCCCATCTGCTCCCTTATGGGCCTTCTAGAGGATACCCGGGGCCCATATAGTCCACAGTAGCCCCCGAGTGCTTTAAGATCGAGTCAGATGTCCGGCCGACTGGTTTTACCGATATCTCCTGTAATCTGAAAAGAGATTTAAAGAACTCAAGAAATCTTAAATTTTTGTGTTGAAGCAGCGCCTAAATTGATAATACCAAACTCTAGCTTACTTGGCCCATTGGGCGCATCGCCTCAACAGATGGATTCGGCTACTTGAGACCCACTCTTGCGATGCAAAAACAACAATTGACCCATCATGGGGCATGCCTTAAACCACGCCATTACAACTTCTGTCTTGCAGCATGCTGTAAATTAGGCGTTTCAAAGTGTATCAGCGTCAGGCGCCTAGCCTTAACTTGTAAGAACCAGCACTCGGCCCAGCATGGGGCGCACCTTTCAGCCAAGTGGTACCTGTCCCAACCAGAGAAGGGATCAGCATAGGCCCCTAAGGTCGTACCGATTGGATGCAATTTGGCCGAGAGGCATTTGTACCCGGGTAGCAGTATGCAACTGGCGACCTTATGAAAGGCATACCTCCGAAATTGTATCCAAATTCCACCAACACCCAACCTCGAGCATGCGAAGTTGGCTAGTGACCCAACATGGGGTATGCCGTGAAATACTTTTAACTTTGGCGCTTCCGGTCATATGCCCTCCAGGGTGTACCGAGGCCAAATTAGGCTCGATTTTAACACATTACCACCGTTAGCGGCATGTTAAGAAAGTCTGTTAAGGGGATCGCCCTTTGCAATTTTAGCCCAAGCCCAATTAGGGGGAGGCGAAGCGTTTTCGCGCCCTTTTCTCACAGAGCCGGAACGACACGCGTTTTCGTCAAAAAACGTATCCGTATCCGCTTCCGTCCCATCGCCATGATGGTTTTACTGTGTTTGAAACGTGATGCGCTCACGGGTGGCCCGATCTTCTGGTGAGAAGGATAAATCGATTTGGGCGGAGAGGTGACTTTGACGAACCGGCTTCCAGCCACGCAAGGACAGGGCCCGACGATCGCTAAACCACCAAACCTACTTGTTATCAACCACGCCAAACGCGATTGACCTGACCACGAAGGTCTATCCCTGCATGCAATCGAGAACAAGCAAGAACAAGTGAAAGGCAATCTGAAATTGCAGATATGATTAAGCTCACAAATGATAGAGTTGAGGTTCTGAAGCTCGGAATCGATTGGTCAACCGACACAAGGGATTTCGAGGGTGTTTCTCCAAACAGGAAGACAACAACAATTAAACAAAACCTAGGGAGAAAAGGGAGAGGCTTGTCCAATATATAGAGAAGGGAGATGACTCTAGGAGGTGTTCTCACGAGCAGGAATACATGGGCACTCAGCCCAAAATAATGGTGACACAGCACCCAAGAAGAGCAAAAGACTGGTTCTGTTCGCGAGGTGTTTTTGACTGCTGCAGCCAGGTCACTTGGAATTTGTAGGTGTGGTTGGATCCGTTGGAAAGATGGCGCCGTTATCTTTCCAACAAGTGCTCACACGCCCCAAACGGAGTCCGTTTGCATTCTGTATGCCGTTTTTAAGTCAGAGGGTTCACTGAATGTCGAGTGGAATCCCTTGGCATTCCCACCTTGCTTTATTGCTCTTGTTGGTGAGTTAATACCTCCAAGCTGCTGCATGCTCAAGTTCCTAAGTACAAGACTATTATTAGGCAGTGGTCTATTCTCATAATTTGAATTATGTAACCCGAGAAACGAATTCACCTGATAGTTTAATTGTCGTGCGCGGGCTCGGGTAATTGGTCCGTGAATCGTTGGCTGCTGGGCATAGTCTTTGGTCGTTGCTCCCTTGGATGTATCCGATGTGGTGATGTCCACATCAAAACGGATTACAAGGCGCGTCCTTTGAATTTCTCCTGTGTATAAAAGAAATCCCAGGGGCAGAGTACTACTTCACACCCAGCCTTCGAG
Source organism: Raddia distichophylla (assembly GCA_005191435.1). Lineage (NCBI taxonomy): Eukaryota > Viridiplantae > Streptophyta > Magnoliopsida > Poales > Poaceae > Raddia > Raddia distichophylla. The sequence continues at coordinate 1,080,956 of SPJY01018041.1, forward strand.
TTTTCGAGTCTTCTCCTCTTCTCAGCGAAACTCAGCAACGAAAGATCAAAGGAAGGCGATGGATCCTTGGGAAGCCGCCGCAGCTGAGTTTAACGCCCAGGGCGCCGCCGCTGAAGCCGCTATGGCTGCCCAATGGCAGTGGTGGCGAGAGGAATATGCCGAAGAAACCGCCCAGAGAGCCATTAGGGTTCTGGTTGCCGGCCACCCGCGGCTCTTCTCGGTTCGCACCCCTCTCAAAGATGCACTCGTCTTTTCCATCCTTGATGTGAAGTGGCCATCGGAGGAGTGAGTTTTGTTCCTTCGTGAGCCAGCGACGAGCTCTAGCTCGATGTGCTGCACCACGGAAAATGTAATTAGGCCTAAGAGCCACTTTTAACGAAGATCCTTTTGGGAATCCGGATGTTCTTCAACATGCTTTGCTCCAGGTAGTTGGGGCTGCACGCTTCCGAACCAGAGCCCAGCGCACATGCGAACCTCTCGGGAGAAATTACTCGGCCACCCGAGTGGTCACCCGAGCCCTTCTCGAAAAAGATCGCATCCAGCGCTAGACTAAGGCCCAGCCCAAAATACGAACGCTGCCCGTTGCGATAAATTAGAAACAGGGGAACGAAATCGGTTCACCTCGCTCACTTTTCACGCCAGTCTGTTAGTCTCTCCCAGCGAACTCCGCCGCTAGGATTCTTCTTCGTCTCAACCTCCGCCGCCACCGTCTCCGATCCGCAATGGCTCCACCATCTCCCGCCGCCCCGAAGGTTGCCAAGAGCGGGAAGGAGTGGATAAAGTCCATCACGACAGAACGAAGGCTACAGAAGCTGGTCTCCATCGGCGTGCTCCCCTCCGAGGAGTTTCTGTCTTGGCATGCCGCCGCCAGCGAATCCTGCCCCGCCCCTCGCTCCGACGAGGTAGTGGTCTTTGAGTCCTTCTTCCTCCGCAGCTTCGGCCTTCCTTGCTCTCCTTTCTTCCAAGGATTGCTACATTTTTATGGGATCGAGGTTTCGCATCTAAACCCCAATTCTATTTTCCAAATCGCTCCTCATTTCGACCTCTTTAGATATCTTTACCTTCTCAGGCCTTTTCCCAACAAGAACTTTTCCAAGGCCAGCGGCGGCGCGGGATTTCAATTACGGGAAGGGGCCTGAAAATATTATCTTGATATTCCCTTGAGAACCTCCAACAAGGGTTGGCACTCGGAGTGGTTCTACTGCGCCAACTCTCCTCCAACCCTTCCTTCCTTCTTCGACGAGTGCCCCACAGTCCATCCCTCCTGGTCTTCTCCTCTCGCCGATGGCGAAGGAGGCCAAGTAAAGGAACTTGTTGTTCTTCTCCGCAGAGCGAAGTCTGCTGGGCTAACTAGCATCGGCATAGTCTGGAACTACACTCAGCGCCATGTCCAGCCCATCAAGGAGAGGGTGCATCTCGCCTTCGAGTACTCGGGGCCGTAAGACGCCACTCGGAAAACTGAGGACCCGATTTTGCAGAAGGATACAGCCAGCCGAGTGGCTGAACTCTTAGCTCCTGGCTCGGAAATAGTCCACACAGACTGCCCGGCGGCGTATCGCCTGTCATACCCTCCACCAGCGGTAAGGAGAAGATCCTTCTCAACTCAACCGTGGTTTTTGGGACGACATTGAAATTAATCCAATCTGATTCATATGCAGGGACGCATGGCCTTCTTCTCCACTTATCCTGTCCTAGAAGCCCCTCCTCCCAAGGAGGCACCGCGCAAGCGTCCCGTGAGGGACTCAACTGATGCTCCTCCCACCAAGAAAGGCAAGGGGGTCGCTCCAAAGGACTCGGACTTGGAGGATGATGAGGACAATGTCCCTCTCCTGCGCCGTCGCCGTCCGGTGGCGAAATCGTCTTCGGCTCCGACGAAGCAGCCACGAAGCCCCCCGTCTCCCCAATCTGCTGGCCCAGCGGCCGCATCGGGGGCGGAGAAACCTTCCAGCTCGGGCCCGAGTGATTCGAGCGTCCGATTTGGGTTCAAATATATGTCATCGCAAAGATATTACCTCACGACATTTTTCCTTCACGACTTGTAAGGAATTTGTGTCTTGAATAATATTCAAATGATTTCAGAAAACCTATCGGAGATGATGACGAGCCGCCAAGTTCGCATGGCAGCGAGGTGCCAGCCTCGGCGCCTTCAAAATCCGATCGCCGAGCCGAGCCCCGATCAGCAGAGGACTCGACTGCGCCTCACCAAGACTCCGGTCCATCTTCTGCCACTCGCCGATCCTCGCTGGTGAAGGGGAAAATCCCAGCTCCAGCTCCAGGGAGCTCAGAACCAGAAATCGAGGAGATTCCTCGCCCCTTCGCCAAAGCTCACACTCCACCCCTCCGACTGAAATGGAGGAAGGAGAAGGAGGACTACGAGGTCAACGACGAGCAGGAGGCCAAAGAATGGGAGGTACTGGACAATATGGTAGTGGTTCAAGCCAAGATTTACAAGGTAAAGCCTTTCTATGCCCTGAATCCCTGCCTTGCATAAGGGAATCCCACTAATCTCCCTCCTTTTTCCATGCAGCGCATGAAAGAGAGGTCGAAGCAAAAGACACTGTGCATGGAGAAAACAGTGGGCGAGCTGAAGTCTCGCGATGAGTTCGACAGCGCGCTATACGCCATTAAGTCACAATACCACGGCCGGATTGAAGAGCTCCAACTTCCGCCACGTGGAAGAGTCCAACGCTATCCGAGGTAAGGATCCTGAATGGCGCTAAACCTTTACAGAAAGGATACTCCTTTGATGATGGTCTCTAAGACCTGTCTTTGAATGTAGCATTGGAGACGAGGCAAAAAGCTCTGGAGAAAACATCGGAGGCGAGGCAGAAGGCCTTGGAGGATGAAGTCTTCCGAGCCAACACTTAAGCCGAAAAACTGGCTAAAGAGCTAGAATGCAACTTTCCACCACTGACTCTCCCTGGCTCAGCCCCACTGAAGTCCGACTGATTTGTCACGCCTGATTGGTTGTACAGAGTATCGGCAGAAGACGAAGGCACAATACCAAGTTCATGATGACGAAATGAAAACCGCCTACGAGCTTTGCCGCCGTGCTCTAGTAGGAATAGTTCCCACGCTCCAATGCCTTTACCCTGATGAGGAGCTGCCGACTGATTCCGACACCCTCATGGCCCGCCTCGATGATATTCCTGAGCGGATCAAAGTCTTCACGTGGGAGGCAGCAATAACATGCACCAGCCAAGGCCTCGAAATCGTGCAGTCAAATTTCCCCCGCCTAGACTACGAAGCTGTAAAGGAAGGATTTGCATGTACCGAGGAAAAGGCCTGTGCTTTGTTGAAAGAAGTCCGCCCGAGTGCTACCCATCTGGTCGAACATTTAGACTTGTAGATGTATTTGATTTTGAAACGCTTGATTGATCCTCCATACCTGTGATCTTATTTATCCGAGCATTTAGCTTTATCCTTTTTCATGAAACGCATCTACCGACTGGTCCAGCCCCCGAGTGTTAGGAATTAGCACTTGGCTTTATCCCCATGCAACAACGGAGTAGCTAAACGTTGTCTTTGGCAATCACGAGCGCCATTACTCAAGAATTTTTATAACACTCGAATTTGATCAACATATGTAAAGAGAAAACGACTTTTTCTGATAAGATAGGGTGCGGTTGACTCCGCGCACTATTTAGTGTAGCCAGCGACTTACTGTTTAGTTGTTTACGGCTAAGTAGCATGTCAGAAAAAGGGGACTAATTACATGCTGCTTGAATACAAGACTTTAAGAGTAAAAACGACGTAGCTGCTCGATGTTCCAGGTGTTAGGCACTTCAGATCCGTCTTCACGTTGTAGCTGGTAAGCCTCGGGCGTGTCACTTCAGCGATCATATAGGGGCCTTCCCATAGTGGGGAGAGTTTATGCTCGTGCTTCTGATTCCTTCGGAGGACCAGATCTCCCTTGGAGAACGCACGGCCCCGTCCATTGCGCTGATGGTACGTAGGCCCTGTTGGTACTTTGCCGACAGGATCATTGCTGCTTCCCTAGCTTCCTTGAGCTGATCGAGGTCTTCATATCTTGTCTCATCCGATTGGTTATCATCGAAACCGGTGACCCGGGGGGACCGAAACTTCAATTCAGTCGGGAGGACCGCCTCCAAGCCATAGACTAGGAAAAAGGGTGTCTGTCTGGTCGCTCGACTTGGGGTTGTTCTGAGCCCCCAGAGCACCGAAGGCAACTCCTTAACCCAGCGTGTGCCGTACGGCTTTAGGCGATCGAAGATTCGGGCTTTAAGCCCTTGTAGCACCAACCTGTTGGCACGTTCAACCTGTCCGTTGCTCCTTGGGTGGGCCACCGAAGCATAGCAGATCTTGATACCCAACTCCTCGCCCCAATCTTGAAATTCGCTGCTTTTGAACTGAACACCATTGTTGGTGATGATGCGATTAGGTACGCCAAAACGCACAACGATGTCCCGGAAGAACTCGCGTGCTTTGGCCACCGTAATAACAACAACCGGCTTGCCTTCGATCCATTTTATAAACTTGTCGATGGCAACGAAGAGACGGGTGAATCCACCTTGCGCTCGCTTGAGGGGGCCACCTTGTCGGGATTCCAGATGGCGAAAGGCCAAGAGATTGGAATTTTTTGTAGATCCTGTGCTGGCATGTGAATCTGCCGCGCAAAGAATTGACACTTGTCACACCTGCATACTATGTCTTCCACGTCGGTGACAGCAGTCGGCCAGAAGAATCCCTGTCGATAGGCTTTTCCTACCAGGGTGCTGGCTGCCGCGTGGTGCCCACATTCTCCCGAGTGGATGTCATTGAGTAGGTCTCTGCCTTCTTGCTCAGATATGCAACGCCTTAGTACCCCGGAACTGCTTTTTTTGAAAAGCTCGTCCCCGACTACCTTATAGTTTTTGCTTCGGCGTGTAAAGCACTCGACGAGGCTTCGATCCTCAGGCAGCTCATCAAGAAGAAGATAATCTAAGTAAGGCTGAGTCCACCCGGGGTTAATTAATAATACCTCTGCATTGGGTTCTGGCTGCTTATCTTGATCTTCTCCCAGTGCAGATGGTATCTTGATAGACGGCGCACCCAATTCTTGGACGAAAACACCAGTCGGGACTTGTTCCCGAGTGGACCGCGCTAACTCGTCTACTGCTTCGTTATCTCGGCGGAGAACGTGTGTAAGCTCCAATCCATCGAACTTGTATTCTTGCTTTCGCACCTCCTGACAGTAAGCCGCCATGCTGTCGCCAATACAGGACCACTCCTTCTGAACTTGGTTGACCACGAGTTGGGAATCCCCGCGTACCATTAACCGCCTGACGCCAAGCGAGATGGCTACGCGTAGCTCGTGGATATGTACCTCATACTCGACGGCGTTGTTGCTGACGGGAAATAATATCTGGAGGACGTAGCGTAGCTTCTTTCCAATCGACGATATGAGCAAAATCCCAGCCCCCGCGCTGCTGAGCATGAGGGAACCATCAAAGTACATCGTCCAGTACTCGAGATTCTCCTTTGCTGCTGGGGTCTGAGCCTCTGTCCATTCCGCGACAAAATCAGCCAATGCTTGAGATTTGATGGCTAGTCGAGGCCTGAACTTTATTTCAAAGTCCCCAAGCTCGACTGCCCACTTTGCAATCCTCCCAGTGGCTTCCCGGTTATGAAGTATGTCTCCAAGCGGGAAAGAAGTGACCACCGAAATTTGATGCTCTTGAAAATAGTGTTTGAGCTTCTGCGATGTGAGTAACACGGCGTATAGAAGCTTTTGAACTTGTGGGTACCTCGTTTTGGATTCGCCCAATACCTCGCTTACGAAGTAGACCGGGCACTGTACCTTATGGAGGGAGCCCTCCTCATCCCGTTCAACCACCAGAGCGCTGCTGATGACGTGAGTCGTGGCGCCGATGTAGAGTAAGAGGGGCTCCTGGGGCATGGGAGGGGCCAACACCGGAGGCGTGGTGAGGAACCTCTTTAGATCTTCGAAGGCTTCTTGTGCTTCCGCTGTCCATTGAAAATCGTCTTGTCAGCGTAAGAGCCTAAAGAATGGCATGCCTCGCTCACCGAGTCGGAAAACGAATCGGCTGAGTGCCACGATGTATCCAGTGAGCTTCTGCACATCCTTCTGATTGGTCGGGGGCTTCATCTTAATGATGGCGTTGACCTTCTCTGGATTGGCCTCGATCCCTCGATGGGAGATGATGAATCCGAGTAGTTTACCAGACGGAACCCCAGAAACGCACTTCTCGGGATTTAGCTTCATCCGATATGCCCTGAGGCTCTTGAATGTCTCGGTCAGATCTGCTATGAGATCCCATCTGGATTTTGTTTTTATGACGACGTCATCGACATATGCCTCCACGTTGCGTCCGAGGTGAGTGTGACAACACCGCCGTATGGTGCGCTGATAAGTTGCGCCAGCGTTTTTCAGCCCCAATGGCATTGTGATATAGCAAAAGGCACCAAAAGGCGTGATAATCGACGTCTTGATGCAATCCTCCTCCTTCAGATTAATCTGTTGATAGCCCGAGTAGGCGTCCAGAAAAATCAAAAGCGCGCACCCGGCGGTGGAATCCACCACTTGGTCAATGCGGGGTAGCCCAAAAGGATCCTTAGGACACGCTTTGTTGAGGTCAGTGTAGTCGACACACATCCGTCATGCCTTGTTCTTCTTCTGCACCAGAACCGGATTCGCAAGCCACTCGGGATGATACACCTCCTTGATGAACCGGGTGGCCAACAGTTTGGTGATCTCATCCCGTATGGCGTCCTTCTGCTCCGGAGCAAATCTTCGCAGGCGCTGCTTGATTGGCTTCGCCTTTTCGTCGACGTGGAGAGAGTGCTCGATCACCTCCATCAGAACACCAGGCATGTCCGAAGGCTTCTAAGCGAACACATCCTGGTTGGCCCGGAAAAAAGTGACGTGCGCGTCTTCCTATTTGCTGTCGAGCCCTGTCCCAATCACGGCCGTCTTGGCCGGATCAGACGGGTCCAACAGAATCTTCTTGGTCTCTTCGGCTGCTTGGATGGATGTTTTGGCCTGCTTCTTGGCGGGGATATCCCCTTCCTCCTGAAGGGATGTGACCTCCAGTAGGATCTTTTCCATCTCGGCAGATGAATCCAGTGCCTGCACCATCTCAGAACTTTCGCTGTCGCAGAGCAGGGACTGTTTAACGTCACCAGGGAGGGTGATTACACCATTGGGACCTGGCATCTTTAAGACGAGATAAGTGTAGTTGGGAACCGCCATGAATTTGGCAATCCCCGGCCTTCCCAAAATGGCATGATATGCCGTCTCGAAATCAGCCACTTCAAAACTCAAACTCTTTGTCCGATAGTTATTCGTAGTCCCAAACATGACGGGCAGAGAGATCTGTCCGAGTGGTATTGCGGACATCCCGAGGATTACCCCATGGAACGGAGATGATCCCTGCCGTAGCTCGGAACATGGAATATTCATCTGGTCCAGGGTCTTGACAAAAAGGACATTAATCCCGCTTCTACCGTCGACCAGAATCCTCTTTAGTTTGCTTCCTCGCAAGACCGGATCCAGCACTAGAGGATACCTCTCAGGGAAGGCGATCCGATCCGGGTGGTCTGATCGGTCGAAGGTGATGGGCACCTCGGACCAGCACAAGTACTTAGGCGTCACAGGCATGATAGCGTTGATCTCCCGAGTGGTAAGCTTTTGCTTCCGCTTGGACTCGTACGCATCGGAGCCCTCGAAGATGTAGCTGATCTCGCGCTCGGCGTCCTGGTAGTCTCAATCGGGTTTCTTGCCTTGACCGCCCTTAACCGCCGACTGCTTGGAGTTCTCGGTGAACTTCTGCAGAATGAGGCAGTCTTTGGCAGAGTGCTTTCCTCGTGGATGGAAGGGACATACCGAATCCATAACTTTGTTGTAGTCGATGGTGTTGGGGGGCTTAGGCCGATTGCGCTCCTTGTTGGCGACCATCTCGTCCCCCTTCCGCTTCTTATCCTTGGGTTTGCCTTGTTCGTCATTAGGCTTCTTCTTGGGGCCTCCGTCGTTGCCACCACGATGATTCATGATGGCCTCCTCGGCGTTGGCCTCCTAGTCCGCCATTGTGAACATGGCCTTGAGATTACACGGGGGTCCCGAGTCATCTGCCTGATTAACTCCTCGGATTTGCATCCGACGAAGAAGGCATCAATGACTGTTTGCTCTGAAACGTCCCGGATCTCATTCTTCTTCTTGGTAAAGCGCTTGATGAACTCACGGAGAGTCTCGTTCTTGCGCCGATGTAGCTGTCCAATCTCTCATCTCACCGCAGGCCTTTCATATGTCCCTTGAAAATTGGCGATGAACTACTCCTGGAGGACGTCCCAAGACTCGATGGAGTTCTCCGGGAATCCTGTTAGCCTGGTCTGGGCGGTTGGGGTCAAAGCGACTAGCAAGTAGTTTGCCATGACGTTCTGATCTCCTCCTGCCGCGCTGACCGCTAAGGCGTAAACCTGCAGCCAGTTCTTTGGATCCCTCTCGCCATCGAACTTGTCGATGCCTTTGAGGTTAAAACCACCTGGCCAAACCACTCAGCGAAGATCCGGGGTGAAGGCCCGAATCCCCTCCAAAGGTCGTGGCCGCCTCCGCCTTGGGGATCTGCTACGATGCTCCCGCCGCGGGCCTTGGCGTTGCTCGTGACGGCGGTCGCGTCGACTGACGGTGCTCTCAGCCTGCTCCTCAACACGCCGACTGTGATGGCTACGAGAGTTTCGCTCGCCGTCGATGCGCTCCCGCCGCTTGGCTTCTATGTCTTGACGTAGGTCATGGGCGGCTGTCTGGCAGGAATCGCTAGCTGCAGAGGCGTGAGCCCGGTTCCGATTGCGTGTAGAACGACTGCATGCCGAAGCGGCCGGAGCTGGAACTGCCTCGTTTTGCTGTATGGCAGCCATCTCCACCATAGCCGTCGCTCGAGCGAGGGTCGGGATAAGCGGGCTGCCTTTTGGAAGTTGCGGTGCGATGGTCTCAAGAAGAGTCTTCAAAGCAATGACATTCTCCTAGGGAGTCGTATAGACCTCCTGGTCCCTTAGCTTCACCGCGCGAAGCTCGTTCTGGACGTCGCGGCCGCGGGCACGAAGTTGACGTATGCGATCTCGATCCTCCTCTCGACACGAGTCCGGGTTCGCCGCGCCAGTGGCGGTCTCCTCGTACGCAACGAGCGAAGAGGAAGAGTGATGATCCTCCGCACCAAGGACAAAGACTTCTCTGTAGTTACGGACCTCAGCGCTCTCATCAGACTAAGAGTCGGAAACAGAGAGGCTGACTTGTTCGCCCTGTCCAATGGGTTGGCCAGCATTGATGACACCCACGAACATGGCTGGATCCGATCCGAGTGGATCTGATGCACTCGCCAATTGGTTATCTACCATCCAAATCTCTGAGGAAACCCGTGTGAAGGTCGCAGTGGAGTTCTCGAGTCCGGAGGGAAATCCAGCCGAGGGCACTGAGCTGTCGTTGGGCGAAATAGAATCCACGCCCATGCGGTCGAGCCCGCCGAGTCCTTTTACGTCTTCCTCGGGAAGAGGTGCGAAGCCGAACAGCGAGCGGGTCAATCCGCCGAAGGTACTTGCTAAATTCTCTGAGCCAAAGGGCAATGGATTGCGCGCACCTTCTTGCGAAGAGATCTCTCTAGGGGGGGAGAGGTGAAGATTGTCAACACTGTCGGCGATGAAGTCCAGGGTGCCGAAACAAAGGGACTTCCCTAGCTCCATGGCGACGTGCGGTGATCTCCAAGGAGCCATCTAGCTTGAGAGATGATCTTGACGCTGCCCCCTACCTGGCGCGCCAACTGTCGACTGATGGTTAACTGGGGGTTACCGTCGGCAATGAATTTGTACGAGGGGGCGTTAGCAAGAACTAGGCTAGACGGTAGCACAAGACAGGAATTTATATAGGTTCAGGCCCTCAACGGAGGTAATACCCTACTTTTTGTGCTCTGGGATTATGTTTGATCAAGATGCGGGATGCAAGATGACCAAGACGGTGAGTATGAGATCTATATGTCCTATGCCGATGGCCTCTACCCCCTCCCTTTATATGGTGTAGGGGGAGATAGAGTTACAAGATAGTACGTGGTATATGATAGCTAATTCTGTTATGCTGTTACATGTCATGCATGTGCTGATCTCCTAATTACATGGAGATAGATCATATCCTCGGGAACTTCCTTGGAGCTCAAGGTGCGTGTAACCCGATTGGTCTCTATCCTTGATCGGCCGACTTGGATCGCCCCCTATCTACTCCCTTATAGGCCTTCTAGAGGATACCCGGGGCCCATATAGTCCACACATAGCATTTCTGATGTTTTCTAAACATTTCAGTTACCGTACTCCCACCGATTCATTTGGAAAAAAACAATTTTCTCCAATGAATGCTTATGAAAACAACATTTTGTTCTCAACCTTTCATAAAGTATCAAACACTTTGCATTCCACTGAAAGCAATTGATTACCGGGTATTGGCCTTTGTTAGACGTCAAACATTTCACATTAGCTAAACAATCCTATATTGAGGAAAAACAACATGGAACACCTTCTGATCCATATCCAAATATGGTGTCTCATACACAATATTCATTAATGTTTTTATTTCTAACAAGTACCACTTGACTGACAATGGTAGATGGATACTTAAACAATTGTCTCATAAAATCCAAGTCTCACATCGCCATATCTCTCTTACAATGAGACATATACGACAAGTTTGTGCGGAACCATTCCACCTATCACCGCCGAATCATGATCTCATAAATTAAATCACACTTCCATTCAATAATGGAGCATGGCCATATGGCGTATCAATCGAAATATTCGAACAAAATTCTGCTCCTCCATGTCTAACTTTTTAGGTTCAGCGGGTTTATCTTATAAATCTTTCGGCTACAACACCTTAGATAAGGATGATTACACACTGATCGTGTTTCCTCCATCCCTTGTAGGTGTAGTGCCCCAGCCGACTTCCAACAAGTAGAACCAGGCATGAATGAAGATCACCCTATCATTATTTCTGATGACAAAAATTAGCTAATAGGAAATAAATCTACTATGTACTTTTATCAATGAAAGTTAATTATATCGACTTGTTATATTCTAAATTCTCGTTTTTATTCATTATTATCCTTCGACTATTCAGACATAAAATGAACGGGAAAATTTTCAACATCTATTTCACAAGCCTTCAATCTCTTTCCCTTTTGTTTACAAACACTCTACAATTGGCTTCAGAAACGCTTCTCTTCCTCCCACTACTTCTGCCAGCCAATCACCATGTCTTAGGTATTTATTCCTATTCCAAAGGCTCCTAACAGGTTTAGTTTAGGAGCTATGGAAGATAGGAACCCTTCTCCCTTTAACAAACTAGAGATCCCTCGGTTACTGATCAATGCTAGCGTATTTTTTTCATCGAGGGTTGGAAAAAGAGTTTCCGAGCTTGGCCAACACCACACCCTTGGTGGAAAGAATGGTACATAAGGGTATCGACCGTTAAGAAACCTAAATGTGAGAGAACGGGAATAGTCGATTCTGTAGTTTTGTCTGTGGCTTAACCAGTAGCCAATGAATATATGCTGGTTGCCATTAGCTAGATTTGGCCAGATATTTTCAACACCTTTATGCTCCAACCAGGACCGATTGGACCAGCCCAGCTAGATGTGGCAATGTTGTGTGGTCTAGGACTTGATGGAGAGCAACCATTGGCTCATTCTGTTAAAGACGCTCACAAAGTACTCTTCAAGAAAGGTAAGTGTTGGAACTACTATATGGATTAGAATAACAAGGAAGATGGTCCTATCGAATACTAAACATGTTGCTTTTGTTAACATGTGGCTTGATCAATTTATGTTTTGTAGTCGTTCGCTTGTACCAACCCAAGTATACCAAGGTCTAGCTGAAAGACTTTTTCAGGGTGATCAGGTTTGTTTGGCTTAACTTCTCCTTGGATCTTTTTACCATATGATGCATGTAATCCGATCAATATTATTTCTGACCTGGGGGGTTACCATGTAGGAAACATTGGAGGGCCAATGTGGTTTATGCAATTATGGATTTATACCCAGTTTCATTGGCTTTTATCTTTTAGATTTCTTTTTATTCCCAATAGAAGACATACCAGAAGACAAAAATATTGAAAAGAGAGTTTTCTGATCTTTAGGGGAATTCATGTCAACATATAGAAAGGCTCCAAAATTGGATCCCTGTCACTTTGCCTTTCATTTCAAGTTCTTCCTATTGAAAGCTGATGACAGGCCAACATCAAACTTGTTCTGCTATAGAGAAGTCAAATCATTCTTCCGTACCTAGCTTTTTTAGAATAACCGACTGACTAATAGGGAATTTAGTGGAGATCTTCAAGAACTTCATTCCTCCATACTCTCTTGTGGTTGGCTTGAATACTAGAAATAGAACTTTTAAACCATCTTATGAATTTTATCATCCGATTGTATATGCAACACAATTTAGCTTAGGTTAGGTTGTGCCATCATCCCCAAAGACAATTGACATTATCTTGCATATAGCATATGATTTCCTCTGCCCAAATACTCCTTCAATTCGCCCACCAGATAGAATTGCCAACTGTTTTAAAAAATGGTGGTTGAAGATCTTGGAGGCTATCTTTGAAGATCAAACTTAACCATCTCTGATGTTACGCTTATACCCCAATCTTCCAAACCTCCATTTTCTTCGAATGAAGAAGATCAAGAATATGTTGATGCGGGCCAATCTAATAAAGAAGAAGAAAGCACAACCAATGAAACTGAGGAAGAAGAAGAAGAAAATAATATCAATATGGATCAAGTCGACGAAGATCAGGATATTGAAATCATTGATATAGATAAAACAACGTGGATCAAGTCATGACTAAACAAGAATCTGAACAACTGGAGTCGGCTAATGAATCGGATGCCCTAACAGAATTAAGGCCTTCGTCATCTGGAGCAAAACCAAGTTCCTCCAAATCTACTTCTAACCCTTCTTCAGATTTTGACGAATCCAGTTCAGGTAATTTTTAGGGGCAATTGCATTTTTGCCCCTACTTTAAAGCCAAATTGTGATTTTACCCCCATTTTTTTTACTTTGTGATTTTGCCCTCGTTTTTTCACATTGAAGCTTCCATTTGCCCCCATTCCGTTAACACCACTTAACGGTGTTAACTTTGCTTTAGAAGACACATTTTCCCTTGCAGATTTGTCATATTTTTTTAATGAGTTTATGATTTTATCCCTATTTCGACTTAAAACATTTCAACATATTTGAAATTTATTTTTGATAGCATTTTGATCAAATTCAAAAATATTTCAACAGTATTTTGATTACATTTTGATAGCAATCTTTTTTAAGCTCCAACCTTCCTAAAGTACCATATGAAATCTACTCTTGTGCAAGAGAAACATAATTCAAAACCTAATCGAAGGAACGCTATTGAATCAACCATGAAGAATATGGTGCTCTACTCGGCATACATGCAAATCTACAAGGGAAAATGTGTCTTTTTAAAGCTAAGTTAACACCGTTGGATGGTGTTAACGGAATGGGGGCAACAAGAGACTTCACTTTGAGAAAACAAGGGCAAAATCACAAAGCCTAGAAAACAGGGATAAAATCACAATTAGCTTTCAAAATTGGGGCAGAAACACAATTATCCCTAATTTTTAATAGTAGGCTTTTGATAGCTGATTATAATTCATTTCTCACTTGTATTTTTTTACCGACTAGAAAGAACACTTCTGGAGCGGCCGACAATGGGAAGCAACTCGCCACTGCTTTTCAAAATAAAGACAAAAGACCTAGACGCTATTGCCGGCTATTCATCCATCAACCTTTACCCTAATGCCGCTACCCAGAAGAAATATCGACCAAATAGAAACGCCAAAAATGTAAGCTCACCATCGGTCAATTACTTTTGACTTTATTTTGTTTTTAACAAATACCTGATTTCTCCGATTTTAAACTACCCCAAACATGTCCTCGGGAAGAAGGAAGCACAAGCACCTAAATCCTCCTAGAAGAGCCCGAAGCACAAACCCTCCTAGAAAGAGCGTGTTCAATCAGCTTCTACTTTCCCACCTCCTGTACCTGCTCTGGAGCCATGGTAGCAGACTTGCTAGTCGATATTGAGGAAGTTGGTGAATCCACTGATCACACCGACACCCCTTCTTCATTAAGTCATATATTTTACTTCCTTTCGTTAACTATTATATCGGCTAACATTAATTTCAATAGGACACCATGATTGATGAACTCAGTATACTAGCAACCTTCCTGCTTTCCTTTCTCCTCTTTCTGAGGCAACCACCATGGTAACCTTTTACCATTGTTTTATTGGTTTTTACATCTTTAGTGCTTAACTTTGTTTGGCTTGCTCATCCAACAAACGAGGATTTAAAGCACTCAGGCCTCTTCAATTTCTCCTTGAAGGAATTCGAAGATTTAGTCACGACTGCTGATCTTCTAGCTACAACTCCCAAAACAATCCCTTCTCCATCTAGCCTTTCTCCCATCTTTTTTCCAAGTTCAAGGAGTTAGGAAATATTCTAACATTCGATGAAGATGCCCTTCTTAGTTCTTACTCGCAGCCGATAAGAGAGGTAGTGGCAAACTTGGGACTCAAACTCTCTAAAGAATCTAAGCAGGTTCTTTTATCGGCATGTGAACTTGACACCAAGTTTAAGCTGTATGAGGCGAGGTATCCACAAAGAACGAGCAACTAAGCTGGGGGACCAAGACATTCTTAACATCTTCGCTGCTGATACCAATTTTCATCGAGACAATTTTCAGGAGTTGAACACAACCCTGAAGAACATAAAGGCTAATATTGATGCAACATCCGCCAAAGTTGATGATTTACAGAAGAAATCGCCAAGGAAGAACTATCCAAAGCCAAAGCTCTTCTCCCTAAAGCCGATGCAGCCATCAAGAATCAACGCAAGAAGGTCAAAGATTGCATTGCCACCCCCTTTGTCCAGAAGGCTAAAAAAAAAAATTACTGGATTGGCCAAGAAAGATGAAGAAGCCATTCAGATTTCAGAGTCCAGAAGATATTGACTGCGGTAGGAGTTGTGGTTTGTGATCTTCTATAGCCTCCAAATGCACCGCGAGGATTCGGGGTAAATGTCAGCCTGTGAGCAAAATTTATGCAAACATGTGTGTACCGGTCTTTGAGTGTAACATCCCAATTTGGGAAATTCTGCAAATTTTTACCAAAATTAAAAAATGCTTTTGAATTTGATCTTGACCGACGTGTGGGCCCCACTGGCAGCCCCCCTCTCTCTTCTTTTCTCTGTTTATCTCTCTCTCTCTCTCATTTCCCTGTCTCTTTCTCTCTCCTTGCCGCACTGTTTGGCCGTCCTGAGCGTTGTAGCTGCTCTGCGTCGCCTGCTGGCCGCGCCGCACGCCGACCTCCATCATGGCCGCGCCACGTCATGCCCTGGCACCTAGCCGCGCCGAGCGTCCTGCGCCGCCCTGTCACCTCTCCCTTGCCTCCTTTGTGTCCCCGAGCACGTCTCCATGTTCCCCCGTTCCGTTCGACGCCTATAAACCCCCTCTGCCCGCCGACCCAAGCTTTCCACTAGTTTCCCCCAAATCCGAGCATCGCCGGCATCGAACCAATCCAGGCGAACCAGTGAGCCGTTGTACAATTATTCCCGCCCAGTGCTTCCCGAGATCCTCTTAACCTTTTCCCCTCACCTAATTTCAGCTGAGGAGCATCGGGCCGCCGGATCGACGCCTCCCCTGCTTCGGCCGCCGACGGTCTCCTGCCGCTAGCCATCTTCGAGCCTTTTCATTCTCGTTGGGGCCCTCGGTGAGCACCTCGTCGACCCCCCTCTAGCTATCCGTGCATGCACCACATAGCCTATAGGTCCCTCTCGCTGCTCAATTTGCTCCGATGAGTCTTCATTCCGCCGCCGTCACCGCGCCGCCGCGTCCGGCCATCATCGGCCTCGGCGCGAGCACCATTGGAACCGTAGCAGGCCGTAGATGCCGATGCGCGCACACACATGACCGGATCTGGACTGTAGAGCCGTCGCGTCGACCACCGTCGCCGTCGAGCAATAACTCCGGTGTGAGGTAGACGAAGGAGGCGGACCGTCCGATCTGGCGCCAAGATCCGTGCTGCGCCGAACCGATGAGCCACTTGCATGTGGGTCCCATGCGCCAGAGAGCTCCCGAGCGCTGGGTTGGCTTAGAGCCACTAACTGGTGGGTCCAGGTCCCATCGGTCGGATTAAGTGGAAGCGTCAGTGCCGTTGGCACTTTTGTCTCTCGATGGCGCATCTCCAAAATCCGGGTTCGACGTTGCTTCTCCGGTTGCGCTGGCGCGCGCACGAAGCTGGGCCGTGGGCCGATTTCGCTTCGTGGGCCGCTCATGAGTTGGCTCGGCCCGAGAGGATTTAACCATTTTTCCTATGAATTTCCATTTAGTTTAAATACAGATTTAGCTCTTGATTTTATTTAAAATAGCTAGATGCTCCCAAAAATTCTGGAAAAATTTGTATAAAGACTAGAGGTCATTTCTGATTTTATAAAAATATAAAAGGTAGCCTCTGTATAGAGAAATTGATACTGTCATGATGTAAGAATTGTTTCATCTAATTATAAATAGTTAAAAAGACTTTTAGGCCTTTGTTGGATAATTCCAATTATTGGTTTTGACACGAACTGCCCTTAGGGAAATATTGGTTAGACAAATGCCTTAATATCTCTAGGGTGAGTTTAATTTGCACTCCAATATAAATATAATCTTAGAGGTACTTTATCAGTGAACATTAACCAAACAACTAGCCTTTTCCTTATTAGAAATCCATCCTCGAAATGATTTTGGGAAAATAAGTTAATAAAGAAATGTAACCTAGGTTTGTCCCAATTATTTATGAACCTATAGTTTATTGTCAACTCCGATGAACCTTATCTCGTAAGTAGGCGGAAACTCCGTTAATCGTCATTTTATGTTACCCGAAACCCAAATCACCCTTTCGCGAACTTATCATACGACATTGTATTTTGGGGTTAGTAAACTAATATACATATATATACTACTAATATTATTTATAAATGCACTATGTCATGCATAGCATATCATACGATAAGTAGATTCGTTAATCAAGTTTAGCCCCTGTTGACGAATCTAAGACCTAAGTCGAGCATGCATCATGTTTTCCATTGCATTAATAAGTAATTATTAGTTTGTTGGTATGATTAGACCTAGGTGATCCCGAGGGAAGATTTGGGGACGCCGAAGAGGACCACCAACCGGATCCAGGCGAGTTAACACTTACTCTTTAGATGTGATCCGTATTAGGGAGAGACAACGACTTTCCCTAGTGCGGATTAACATTTCTAATATCATGTTCATTTCCCAGTTTTCCATAAACTATGTTGCTTAATTATTAAAAATGCATGCTTAGTAGATTGCCTATTTGTTAATCATGTTATATTTATACATACCTGCCTTGAACTATTTAGTCTTAATGACTGTCTTGATTGTCATTGCTCTTGATAGCCTATGTTTAGTCTGGTAACCACTTTAACCCTACCTAATGGGTAAAACTTGCTTAGACCAGCTTAGGCTTATTTAAATCTTCTGGCTAACCACCACAGAACGGTGAATCGATATTCACCAATCATTCATTAATCTCATTCAATATGACATGACATATGACAGTTAAGGCTAGTAGATGCATGTTGGGCTGTTTGTGTTTGAGGGTATGGATATGTGGGAACTTGGTCGGATTGGTCGGTCGGTTGGGAAGGTCCAAGTGTGTGGTGTGGTCAATGACCGTGGAAGTAGAGAATGATTGGTGGGTTGCCCCTAGTTGGATTTGGACACCCCGAGGGATGATTAAGGCACAAGATACCAAGTGCTGGGTTTAGCCAGGGCTTACCCAGGAGGAGTGCGGATACACACGCGTAGCGGAGAGATCGCTGCCATCTGCAGGATGGTTCCAACACAACGCGTGGCCATCGTGCGGAGTATGGGTCTAGGATCGCCAGGTGTCAGCACTTTGCGGAGGCCCTCTAAGACCATTCCCTATAGGGACCGGCATTGGTCATCACTGAGGGTGATAATGGCCACACATCCCCAGGGTGACGGTCGGCTAGGGTGAGCCGACAACCCTACTAGGCCCGGGTGATCATGCCATGGCATGTGTGGTCCACAACAGGATTTGCTAAATCCTGAAATGATGGCAGAACTAGGAATGGTTGGGGGCCACCAGGAGAATGTCCGAGAAAGTATAAGCTGGTATGGTGATTTGAGTAAGCTGGTGGGTTTTATGGTCGAGGGTTGGTCGATTGTGGGTTGAGTTATGGAAAGAGTTGGTCAATTTGTGTGTTGATTGTCGTGATTGGCTGATATTGGGGTCTGGGATGCATGGTTAGGATGGAAACACTGATTAATATATAACAAGACAAGTTCTAGATAATGCTAGTTAGGTTGTTTCCAAAAGTTTTATAAACTGGGCTTTACGCAAATAAAATAACCCTTTCATCCAAATAAAGCCTTCTACACTAAATGCATTAAGGGAAGTGTTAACTAGCCAGCGTTTAGATGACGCTGACCTCGCCTACTTACCTTCTTTAGACGATGGAAATGAAGATGACCCTTACACGTCTCGAAGAAGACGGACAGGACCATGGTGGATCCGAGGAGTCTTAGGGGCCGCTCTAGTCGCTGAAGGACCGTAGTCGATAGGGATTCTTTTGGATGAATATTATGGTGTTTGCTGTACTCTAAACTATTCTTTTGTAACCTAAGGCGTGTATGGGCCGTCTTACTAAAGTCGTCTAAGGGCGCAACACTGTGATGTTATATTCAGAAACTTATTCTATCGATGTATGCTTGTATCGGCTACTTGGTCTTCCGCGCTAGCGTACTGATCCAGGGACTAGTGCACGGGATCGTCGACCCTCAAGATATGTTAAAATTGAGTGGTGACATTGAGCCGATCAAACAATTTTCGTGCATTTTCCCTAACTTGCGAGGCAACTAATGTATGTTGTAATAACTTTACTCATCGGCCTTAAAGCTGATATTCATGCATGCTTATTTCTTTTTTCCCCTTCTATATGTGATGATTGTTAAAACCATCAGCTTTTGGAGTATTTTTTTAACCATTTTCAAATTATCCAATTAGGCCCCTACCTAAAAACTTGGGTAATATTTTTTCAAATATTTCCCATTGATATCATTATTGAACATTTTTCCTTCCACTGTCTCTAAGATATAAGAGTTTTCTGGTACAAGCTGATTTACTCGATACAACCCTTTCCATGTAGGAGACTATTTGCCAAAATCGATTATCCTTAGATCCATTGGCAAAATAGTTTTCCAAACTAAATCGGCCTCTTGAAATTGTTTAGGCACCACTCTCTTGTTATAATGTTGAGTTGTGCATTCCTTATTTTTGTCAATTTGCACAAGAGCTTCCAGCCGATTTTCAGCTAAGTCATTTAAATTATTCAACATAAGATTTTTATAGTTATCGGCTTTTATCTCATCTTGCTTACTAATACGTAATGACGATGTTTATCTCCAAAGGAAAAATAATCTCCTATCCATAACCAATTGATAAGAAGACACTTTAGTTTTTTTTTTAACAAAGGGCAGGAGAGCTGCCATCTATTGATCAAAAGAGAAGGAGTTTACAAAGTTGGGGGTTTTAAAGCCCTCCCCCCAGAGGGCGCACAAAAAACTACGAGATTACAAAATGCGCTCCCGCGGTTGCCCATAGCCATAGGTCATCTAAACCCCATAACAAGAAATCCGATATGCTCGTATCACTTTTTCATGGTAGTATGCCAAGTCATTGGCTTCTCGTCAATTTTCCTCTTAATTAATTTAATTGAGCCTCTATTAAATGATTCAGGCTGTCCATTAGCCTGAGCGTAGTAAGAGCATGTACAATACTAGAGACAACTGCTATTTCTAAAGCCTTGCCATGCCACATAGAGACAGCTCTATAGACAGTGCGTGCAATGGGTTGTCTCTAAAGCTGTCTACACAGCCATTTAATAGTTGCATGGTGTTTAAAAAGTTGTGGTGATCAAGTGTGCATGTCATTAATTTGTAGCCTAAATGTTTCCACTACATTGTTATAACTTGATTTTGACACATGATATATTGAATTTATACGAAAATTAACATGATTTATATACGAAAATTAATGTGCATATCATAACGGGATGTACACACAGTAATGTGAAAGCATCAATTTCACATTACCAAAATATATAACTAGTGTGAACAAATCAAAGTAGCCACTAGTTGGTGTCAAAGATCAACAAATTAGGCACTAATCGGTGTGAAATAAAAAACAATGGATCAGTTGAGCAATTCAGTTTAACACAATTTAACACATATCAACTCAGTTTAACACATATCAACTCATAGAAACCGAAGCTTAGATGATTCTGCAGTCGCAATATCAGTTCAGTTCAGCCATATATGGCAGCCATAACCATCTAACTTAATAACCATCTCAGTTCATACATGGATAGCAAAAAGAGCTCATATATAGAGAGCAAAAGGAGCTCATACATATATAAGCTTATCACTTTATAACCATCTCAGTTCAACAATACATAGCAAAAGAAGCCCTTCATCATCCATCCTTGACCTTTGCTTGAGATCCCCATTAAAACATACATTAAAACCCAATCCTAAGGCACCTTTGGAACGCTTCAGACATGAACACCGTTCCTTGATCAGTCATAATAGTTTGTGGGATACCAAACAAATAAATAATATGTTCTTTAGCAAAGTTGATTGCCTCAATAGTTGTAACCTTTTTTCTAAGGAATAGCTTCAACCCACTTTTGAAATGATCAGCTCCTATCAAAATATACTTGTGTCTTGTGTCCATTAGACGATGCAGCAAAATCTGACTGACTAAGTCCGTCCTCCAACCTCTAAAAGACCATGGCTTTATGATATGATTCATAGATGATGCCGGTGCTAATTGAACATTCCCAAACTTTTACAATTTTGGCATCATTTACAGCATTGAAAGTAACCTTTTAGCATTTCATCTTATGAGCCGATTGGTGAGTCCTAGAAATGCCTTGAGAACTTCTCTCGTCACAATTTTGGCTTCCTCTGGACCAAAGCATTTGAAAAGAAAACCTTATTGTCCGATGAATATAGAATACGATGAAAAACTACTATGCTAAACCTAATGCAATTAAATGTAGACAATATTGCACAAAAAAGTAGAACTGCATTAGTTGATTGTCTATCCTCTTACAAGTCCATAGGCCAACTATTTATACAAGAGAAAACATGTTTTCACGTGTAGTATTCGATTCAAACTTTTATAGTACACTTTATATCTATAACCTCAGTACGATCAGAATCCTTATCCTTTCCTTATGTAAGCCAATCTTTTCGTGCATCCCATGCATCAAACCAACTTAAACTCCTTTTCTAGCCGATCCGGCCCGTAATTCTCTTTCCACATCATTCGATTTCTAAAACATTTGAGAACCATCGACTATACTCAAATTTTAATGTTAACAGAAACACAGAGGTATATCCCTTCGTGCATTCTAGCTCCCTCCTTTACTGCCACTCGTGACCTTTCTGTCTTCAATTCCATCACCATTATCTACCATAGCATCAACATCGTCGATCGAGACTACCGGCTTAAGAGTCCACAAAGCGAGCGATCGCAGCAAATTAATGCATCCGCGTATACATTACACACGGATGGATGGCTACATGGGAATGGCCGTCCATACGCCAGCCAGCGGTGGTACATATCTTCCCAGAAATATCAAACACTGCGACAGATGTGGCTATTTATGGTACCGGCGTGTTCTACAGGGAAGAGATCAGGTACGAGAAGAACGGCATGGTGGCTATGTCTAAATACAGCCCTCTTTGCTACTAAGTTCTTCAATTCGATTTGTTTTGGTTGAATTTTTTTTAAAACAATTCAAAAAATAAAATCATTTAAATAATATTTTTAAAATATTCAAGAAATTTTTTTGAAGTTCTACAAAATTAATAAATTATTGCCAAATGTTACGATAAATGAACCGAATAAAAAAAATTGGTCAAACAAACAAAAATGAAATCGTGAATCAAAAAGGCCTCGGAGGAAGACGTGGACAGCGATAGTGATAACGAAACCGCGGTTAACCGAACGAAAACCGCGGTTAACCGACAAACTGGTCCGGGTCGGTTTTTGAAAAACCGGTCGGCTAGGTTTGAATTTACGAAAACACTTCTATCCAGCCTTCCGGCGTGCCGGACTCATCTCGCGCATGCAGCGCGCGCGCCTCACGCATGCATGCAGCGCGCATGCAGCAGACGAACGCAGCAGTGTGTGGTGCGGCACTGTAGCATGCTGGTGGGTCCCATGATCTTTTTTCTTTCGGCAACCATAATTTTTGACTGGATGCTCCAATCTCGTATAACTTCGTATAATGTATGCTATACGAAGTTATTACGATCAAAAGGATATCAAAAATATTTTCTATTGAAAAATATCTATCATTGAAATGTCTCTGTCGTGGTGCGTGGTGCTAATGGAGACGGTAATTAAAACTTTGACTGTCGCACGGCATCTTGACAACCAAAAATAAACCGTCGGTACCGTCGTGATACTCTCAACGGTCAGATCATAACCGTCGGGTCAATCCATCCTCTTGTTGGCATCCAAATGATCGTTAGGTACATTGGCCTTGCCCATCCTCCAAGATGAAGCACATCAATACCGTCGCTATCTCTTGATGGTATGCCACTAGACGGTTGAGAGTAGCCCATTGTGTCGGAGGAAAGGGTATTGCGGATTAGATTAGTTTGCATTGCTATTGGCTGAGTATGCATAGTTCAGACAATGGGACTCCCCGAGGATACAGTATACTCTAACACACCCCCGGAGTCTAAACGGCCTAGATTGATACAAAGCTCGCACACACACTACCCCACGGTCAAAACAAAAAGACCATCACTCCCTCGCAGTCGGAGCGGTCGGCGCATAGTCATTCAGACTGGACCGAAACTCGGTGAAGACCGTCGTGGGAAGGTCCTTGGTGAATATGTCAGCGTACTGACACGACTTGGGAACATGGAGAACACACCGAGAGCAACGCGCTCACGAAAAGTACATGTCGATCTCAACATGTTTAGTCCGCTGATGCTGACGTTGTCGCAGTAGACCAAGCTGACGTTGTTGCAGTAGACATGGGTAGCCTGGCAAAGAGGACTATGAAGCTCCTATAGCAGCTGACAAAGCCAACAAACCTCAATGACGCCATTGACAACGACACGGTACTCAACCATTGCGCTGGAGCAGGAGACAGTGTCCAGCCACTTGGATGACTAGGAGACCAGGTTGTCGCCGGGGAAGACGCCATAGTCGGAGGTGGACTTGCGGGTGTCAGGACAACTCGCCCTATCAGCGTCGGTGTAGAGCGTGAGGGCAGTAGGCGTGAAATGTTGAAGAAGAAATCCAAGGGAGAGAGTGCCTGCAGGTACCGTACGATGTACTTTAGGGTAGCAAGGTGAGGCTCACGTGGATCATGCATGAACAGACAGATCTGCTGAACCGCATACGTCATATCCGGACAAGTGAATGTCAGATACTATAGAGCTCTAGCCAGACTACAGTTAAGAGTGGTATCATGCACCAGAGACCTGTCTGTGGAGAGCCTTGATCTGGTGTCGACCGGGGTAGCACATGGTTTGTAGTCACTCATGTCGGCACTATTCAAGATGTCGGCGATATACTGGCACTAAAAGAGAAGAAGAATGTTAGACTGTCGGTGCACTGAAACTCCAAGAAAGTGGTGTAGAGGACCAAGATCCTTGAGAGAGAACTCGTGGTCTAGAGCAGTGATGATGCACCAGAGGAGAACATCTAAAGATACGGTCAGCACAATGTGTGTCGGGACCCCAGTGAATGAGTCCAGTCCCTTCTGTGCCTTACTGTACTAGTCCTTGCACTAGTAGCTAGTACACACAGATTACAGAACTTGGATCATAAACATTCCCATTAAAACATTAAATATTACATCAGAGTGCGGCCATTAAGGCTCTTAATACAAAAGACTGGCAGGCAAGCCATACAACTGCAAAAGCATGGGTACATAGTAAAATCAAAAGAAAATTCCAACACAACCCCACAGGCAAGATTGTAGTAGCGATTCTAGGCGTCGGAGTAATCCACGTCCTGAACACCATCGGTGAAGTCGTCGTCTTTAGGCTCAACGTCATCCGGGTAGTAGCTTTGAGACTCCGGACCTGCTCGTTGGAATGAGCAACCCCGCGAATGAACACGAGGGTGAGTTTATGTGCAAATACTCGCTAGTCAAATTGACATATGCATATGGGGGCTTAACGAAGGAGGGATTAGGGTTTATTTTGCGGAAATCTAACTTTACAATTTTTTCTATATCTTTAAAAATGTCGAAAGGAGATAAGAATAGTAAAACAAATCTCTTTCTTTGGAAATTCCGGCTACCTACCAGTTTTAACCCACCAAGTTCAACTCATGGCTACCTGCCATGTCGATACAGGACTCAAGGCTGGCAACCGAGTGAAACAAAATCTCATGGCTCCTGCCATGTCAGGCTTATAAGCTCATGGAACCTGCCATGTAAATCTGAATATGTCAGGGCTAACTGCCTTGTCAACTCCATAGCATCCTCCTGCGAAGGCGCAAAACAAATCTCATGACGTCCTGCCGTGGTTATCACTTTAAAACGCCATTTCGAAAACAAAGGTGAGAAAACTACCATGAGGCAGCGCTCCGTCGCCCTCCCTTGACCGTGTACACGGCTGTCTAGACAGTTCTACGCTCTGCAGTGGTTGCACGCTTTACCCACGAGAGGTAATTTACAAAGTAAACCACTACAAGGTTTTTAACTAACCCATTCCTAGCTTAGGCATCTCCGCTAAGGATTCCACCACTGGGTTGGTACTCAGTTGCTAGTGGCCCCCTCTTGCACCAATAGGTTGATAGTATTCGTGACACCGTGTGCTATGAATTCTATGCTCCCTATTCCACCAAGTGAGATGCCCCAAACAAAGAATTTGAAGGGTACTCAACCAGGGCTTGCCCATATCAGCACTCGTGGTCGCACTATTGAACTTAGATTGTGTACCTCAAGGGCTCAGTCCTAAAGGATCTAGGTGGTTCCCACACTGGGCCCAAGTCTCGTGCGTACTGCACCAATCCATACAACCATCCACCCAAACCAGGGTTTTGCAAAAATCATTTTTATTTTATAACACAACTATTGTACCCTAACAGCCCCATTTTATCAAACATGACAACATCAATTGTCTTTAAATCACGCATTTCAAACATTACATTTCGCATGAAATAACAGTGATGACTACAAGCAATAAACAGCAGGGCTAAGCCATTTAACGATCAACTAATCAATGAAATGGCAATAAAGAAGTTATATATTCCTAGGGTTAACAAAGATCAGGTTTGTACGATGATAAGTTAATTTTTTTGGGCATTTAACTATCATCTATTCAATTAGCATTTTTACATTTCAATATACTATGCATCTTAGCAAATCTAGTCAATCATTTAGAAATCTAGGTGGCAATATGATCGACAAATATTTAGAGGAAAAGTCAATGATGACTTGCCATAAATGCAGTCTTTCGGATGTCTGGATAAATCCTCGGTTCCAAAGGCATAGGCGTTCGAATCTAGCGCAAGCAAACAATACACAATAAATGCAGCACACAAAATATGAATGAAAATGATGCAAACGATGTTTTAAAATAAATTTTCATTTTATGAATTTATAGAAATTTAGTTCACCAAAAATGGATTTTTACTTTTAAAGATACAAAAATAATAAAGTTCCAGCATTAAATAAATAAAGAAAAGAAAACTGGGCCGGCTAACCAAGTGCGGCCCAGAAAGGGCACGCGCGCGGGGCAATATTGGATCATGCTGGCGAGCTGGCGTGTCCAGGCTCGGCTCCGGCCTAGCTCGACCTAGCTCCGAAGGGGGTGGAGGTAGTGGCACAGAGCAGGGAAGGCGGCGGCGCTCAGCTCGGCAGCAACGATTTCGGCGGCGGCGGCGCTCCGGTGGGGGAAAGTGAGGTGAAATGAAGAGGAAATCTCAGGGATCTCCGGGGTGGGCTCGGAGGCACTGGAGGTCGCCGGCGGCGAGCTGGTGGCGGCTCGGGGCGGAGAAAGGCGGCGGCACACGGCGGAGTGGGTCACCGGTGGTGAGGGGGAGGGTGTAGATGTGCCGGGCAGGTTCGAGGAGGTTAAGGGAGTGTGTTGGTGGCACCAGCTTTGGCCGTACAGGGGCGGCGAGGCTCGGTAGCGTTGTTGTGCATCAGCGAAAGACGGCACATGGCAGCGAGTTACGTTAGCAATGATGGGCGGCGGAGGAGCTCGTTGGGGGCTTACCGGATGGCGACGACTTACAGAAGCTCCGGCTACGCACAACCACAGATGGAGAGAGGGGGAAGCCGAGAGGGAGGAGGACGCGGTGGTGACGGCTTTGTAGGCGGCACCGGCAGAAAAGGACAACGACGAGCAAGTGGGCACAAGACGACGCCGAGGCGGGTCCCACGGCGCGAATGGCACGCCGACGACGGGTCCACGGTGAAAGTTGGACACGGTGGTGGGGCCCAAGGCGGCGTTGGTGAGGTCCCAGAGGAGGCGGACATGGCCGGCGACAAGCTGACCAGAGGGGAGAGGCGAGGTGGCATGGCGCAATAGCTAGGCAAAGGCAGGGAAGAATACAAAGGTAGAAAAGGAAAGGAAAAGGAGAAGAAGAAAAGAAGAAAAGGAAAAGATCGAAAAGAAAAGGAATAGGAAAAATTGAAAAAGAAGAAGAAATTGGGATGGGCCCCACTGCCAGAAAAATTTTAAAGAAAATTTTATTTAAAGCAGAAATTTAAAAATTAACGAGCGAGACTAGTCTAGATTTGTTCGAAAAAATGTCAGGAATTTAATGGTGAAAACGGTTCGTCAATCCGAGATTTCTCAAAAAAATTACGGCTGAAAAACGGAAGTAAATAAGGCTATTAAAGTTAATTGTATGGATGATAGGGAGGGACACTTGTCATCATCTAAACATAGGAGTATCAGTGCTACCCTACACACACGTAAAGACTACGGTACTCTTAGGAGTACTTCAACTAGAGTGCTCCCACCTTCACAAAGCACCACGTGTCCCTCCCATCCACCCCCGCGCCCTCTCGCTCTCCCTCTCCCTCTCCCTCCTCTCATTTCAATTTTTCCCATTCTCCCCTCTCTCTCCCACCAGATCCAGCGTGGCCCAGGCGGTCGGCGCCGCGCCCTAGCCGCCGTCACCGCCGCCGCGAGCAGCGAGCTCCTCCCCAAGGAGGAAGAGGGCACGCGCGCGCCGCCGCCATGGATGCCGCCACCCAAGGCCCTCCCCAAAATATCTTCCTACCTCTGCTCACTCCCGTTTCCCGTCCCCGCGAGCTCCCCTTCCCGGCGCCGCGAGCTCCTCTCCACCACCGCGCCCTCTCCAACCGTTGCCGCGGCGTCCTCCACCGCCTCGGACCCGCCGCCGGCCCGCAGCACGCTGCCTCGATTCCTTGACGACGGGGTTGCTCCAACACCGCATCGCCGTCCCGACGCCGGCCTCGCGCCAATCGGGCCGCCTCGACGCCGACAGTCGACCCGCGCTGCTCCGATGCTAGCCCCCGCGCCTTCCCGATGCTGGATCCGGTACCGACCTACGCCGTCCCAACTCCGCAAATGCGATGGGACCCGTGTGCCCTCATCTCCCCGTCGGCGGCGCACAACGCCTTCGAGCCGGTGTTGCAGCGGTAGAAGCACCTCAAGCCACAATGCTCGGGCGAGCTACAAACTGGAGTAACGAAGGCTGAGCTCACACGGTGCGCACAAACTCAGAAGGTTGTGGTGCTGGGCTCCAAAGCTCCATCAAAAACTGAAGTTCTTGCCGCAGCCATGGCCTCCTCGTTTAGGTTGGTGTATGCGCAGGTTATCTGCCATTCCCTTTTCAATTATCATTCAATGGTGCACCAATAATTCGCACATTTCAACCATTCCCTTTTCCATTGGTCCAGCGATTACTGATTACATTGTATACAAATCAACATTTACATGTATAACTAGCTTTTCGGAAAAAATCATGGATACATACCTAGCAATAAGTTCAGTGTGTCGAAACTAGCAAACGATTG
The DNA here is from genome assembly GCA_005191435.1 of Raddia distichophylla. Classification (NCBI taxonomy): domain Eukaryota; kingdom Viridiplantae; phylum Streptophyta; class Magnoliopsida; order Poales; family Poaceae; genus Raddia; species Raddia distichophylla. The sequence goes on from SPJY01018041.1 coordinate 1,109,095, forward strand.
ATACTTGAAAAATTATCGGTTAATAGTAACTTAGAAATGCACGTATACAATTAATGTTCCTAAAAAATGTTATATACCTAGAAAATGCATGTATTGATGTTCCAACAAATGCGTGTGTACCATTTCTGAAAAGAAGCATGTATATACCTGAGATTTTCAGGCATTAGTTTGGGGCATTTAGATTGTTCATTACAGATTTCTCATGTTTGTTCATTCAACTTCAGATGCTTGTTACTCCTGTTTTTCTTTTTATATATTTCTCTATGATAAAACCTAAGTAATTGTTAATGTTGAGATTATGCAGCATGCTTCTTTTCCTTTCCAGGAGATGGCTAGTTGTTACTACAGAGATGTATAAAACGGGAGTATTACTACTTGCTTGTGTTCGAATGAGGATGAATTGCAACGCCCGTGAGCGTGTCATCCACAACAAATATACCTTACTCCTACAACATCGTGAATGATATGGTTGATACCCTCTCCCCATCTCTCTTTCCCTCTCCATCTCTCCTATAATGTGTTGTTTATATTCATTTGTATTATTGTTCAAGAGAAGAAAACTGAGTGGTGATAAGAGAGCTCCCAATTTCTGCAGCTAGTGGAGATTTTTAGTAAAGTTTCTTTGCACATTATTGTAAATTGTTTAGCACATTATTGTAAAGCCCATTATTGTAATTTTACTATAATTTGAACTCACTAAGATCCTTGTAAATACATTACTTGTGGACTATAGTAAACATTGCTTCCCAATATAGTAAACAATTATACAGAAAATATTTTTTACTTCAACAAATCTAATTTTTATTTTACAAATAGATTTTACTAATAGTAAACAAAGGCTGACTCCTGTAAATACATGTGTTAATTATAGTAAATATTCTTTTTAAGTTCTCTAGTATATTAATCCTTACATGCTACCCTTTTTTCCACAGTGCCAAATGAGCATGTCCAAATGAAGTCGGGGGCAGCGGTGAAGGCACAGTGACTACAATGGATAAAGCTAATGACATTGCCTAAACAATAGAGGTCCTAGGCAATTAGTTTTTCTAGTAGAGACATGTGTGTTCATGTATTTCAAGACACCTGTTAGGTGATGATAATTTTATAGTAAACACAATCTCTAACTACTGTAAATGCATCTGCGCATTATAGTAAATATTGTTTAATTGTACATGAGAGATCCTTACATGCTACCAACATTTGTTTTATAGTAAAGACTTGTGTGTTTATGTTGTTAAGTCATCTCTCTAAAGTACTCTCATGTATAGAGCTTGCTATGTTTAGAGTTTGCCTTGTGTTGTTCCCAATCCTTCCTCTATCGTCCATATAATATTTTTTTATCGTAAATGGGTCACGTATAATTTTTTACGTTGGCCCAATTTCTCTTGCTCGGATTATTGTAAATTAATAAGCACATTATTGTAAATTTTTTGACACATTATCGTAAATGAGTCGAGCTTGTTCGGTCATAGACTCAGTTTTACTACCGAGTCGACTTGTTTTCTCTTTACTCAAATTATTGTAAATTTCTTGACACACTATTGTAAATGGGGTCAAGCCTGTTCTGGCATGGTCTCATCTTTACTACTATTGGCCTGATTTCTCTTGCTCAGATTATTGTAAATTAATAAGCACATTATTGTAAATTTTTTGACACATTATCGTAAATGGGTCACGTATGTTCGGGCATGGACTCAGTTTTACTACTGAATTTGACTTGTTCTCTCTTGCTCGAATTATTTGTAAATTGATGAGCACATTATTGTAAATGGGTCAAGCCTGTTCGGGCATGGACCCAGTTTTACTACCGAGTTGGCTCGATTTCTCTTGCTCAAATTATTGTAATGTTTTTCCTCTTTACTATAATTATGTTGCACCATTTACTATAGTTTTTGTTTTTTATATATATTTTTCCGTATTTTAGAATCCTAGGACGCCAACCACGGAGATGATGTCGGTGTGCATGTACCTGGTCAAGGAGCTTTGGGTCGACGTGAATGTCGCCGACTATCCAGGGTGTTTGTAACTATGCTCATAGGTTGTTCGAGCATGGACCTAGTTTTACTACCGAGTTGGCTCGGTTTCTCTTGCTCAAATTATTGTAAATTGATTAGCACATTATTGTAAATGGCTCAAGCTTGTTTGAGCGTGGACTCATATTTACTACCTAGCTGGCTCGGTTTCTCTTCCTCTTATTATTATAAATTGCTTAGCAAATTATTGTAAATTGTTTAACATGTTATGGTAAATGCGTTCTTATGCAATCTCCTAGAGACAAGTGTTCATGTTTTTTAAGGCATCTGGCACATGATGATAATTTTATAGAAAACACTCGGTGGCTACTGTAAATCCATCTACGTATTATAGTAAATATTTGTTTAAGTGTGCATGAGAGATCCTTACATGCAATAAACATTCTTAACCAATTGTAAACATCGTTTTTTCATTTTTCATTTTTCATGCATTTGTTCTTCAATTGTCCCTATCTAGTAAATAGCAATATCTTATTATCGTAAATATTTTTTTTTGTTATAGTAAACCTTTGCTGTAATAAAATTCATGCAAACCATCACAGTAAACCTGGCTGTAACAAAATTCATGCAATCCATTACAGTAAATCTTCCTATGAACTTCTAATCTATTACAGTAAACCTTGCTGTAATAAAATTCATGCAATCATAGCAAACGTGTTCCTCGTTTTTACGGTAAACATGTATCGTAAAATATGACAATCTATTACAGTAAACCTCGTTTGTTCCTCATTGTTGTCATCCATCATAACTCATTCACAAAAAGTCACTCTGATAATAAACTTTATACAATTATAATAAACCCATGCGTACAAATATTGGAAACAAAACAAGCCATTACAGTAAACCTTGCTCCATCACATTTTTTTAAATTGCATTACAATACTTCCTCACTCCAAACCCACTCTCCATGAGTACCAATTGTAAAATTTGTACGCTTCCACCTTAGATGCAAACGGCATGCCAATGTGCGGTTCATGGCATGTTCTTGATTCATCTACATTGTCAGCCTACATAAAACATAATTTTTTTAGGGCAGTGCATTATAGTAAACCATCTCTTTGTAAAAGATAATTTCCTAATCTATTACCGCAAACGTGATTCGAGTAACAAGAAAATTCTAATGCCATTATAGTAAATCCATATCTAGTGGTATCAGAAGGAAAGTTGCAGCGGCACCCAAGTGTACCTAATTCCAGTTACAGTAAACTTGCAATCCATTACAGTAAACCTTATTCCAGCATTATAGTAAATGCATTTTCTACTAGGATAAGTTTGCAATGCATCCAAGTGAACCTCATTCCAGTTACAGTAAACTCGCAATCCATTACAGTAAACCTTATTTCAATGTTATAGTAAATCCATTTTCTACTAGTATAAGTTGCAATGCATCCAAGTTACCCTAATTCTAGTTACAGTAAACTCGCAATCCATTACAGAAAAATCTTATTCAAACATTATAATAAATTCATTTATAGCAGTATAAGTTTGCAATGTATCCAAGTGAACCTAATTCTAGTTACAGTAAAACTCACAATCTTACAGTAAACCGTATGCCAACATTATAGTAAATCCAAGGGCTTCATGGCTGGTGGAACTGTCGATCCCCGGCGGTGCCCGTCCTCGACTACCATGGCAGGGGCAACAATTGTTCGAGAGGAGGGGCAACGATCTGGTGGAGGGATCGGGAGAGAAGGGGCAGCAGGGGGCGCCATGGCCGACGGCCCCAAAGCTCGGGGAGGAAGGAGCTCGCCTTGGAGGGAGGAGGCATGCAGGAAGGTGGTCCCGCTGCCAACGACCATGGCAAGGGCAGTGGTCAGGGGAGAGGCGGAGGGGCAGCCGTCCGGGGGAGGAATCAAGGGAGAAGGGGCAGTAGAGGGCGTCATAGCCGGCTGTCCTCCCTGCCGCCCTCGTCTCTTTCCGTCAACGGCGGCAACCATGGGAGGAGAGCAGCGACCATGGGGAGGAAGAGCAACACTCGGGGGAGGACAAGGCGCGCTCACGGAGGAGGCGCGCCCCTGCATCGGGGGAGGCGCCGACCTGGAGCTCGCCGTTGAGGAGGACGCGCGCATGGAGGAGGAGGCGCCGGCTTGAAGCTCCCCGTGGACGGGAGGGGTGCTTGGGGGAGGAGGCGCCCAGGTAGGGAGGAGGCGCTCGTGGGGAGGAGCCGCGCAGGGAGGGAGGTGGCACTCGTGGAGGAAGGAAGTCTTTCTACTAGCTCCCGGTTTTTATAGATTTTACCAAAAATGCTAATTTGCATAGCTGTCCGATAATTTACTCTAGATGAACGTAATAACTTCGTATAGCATACATTATACGAAGTTATATATATATAACCAAAATTAAAGTATTAATTGCTAGCATATCCTTTTGGTTTTTGAAAATACTTATTTTTAAAATTTCAGAATCAAATTATTTATTCCTATAAAAATATGATTTTGATATTTGCAATAATTATTTTAAAATTCAATATATGGAATTCAGTGTTTTGAAGGTAACATACACATTTTAAAATTATTTTTTCGAAATTCATGCACATGAAACATGGATGCTATGCCTTTTAGGGTTTTGAAAATGGGCATGTTAGACAATGTCATCCACATAGAGCACTAGGTAGGACGTGCTGTCACCCCAATGATAGATGAAGAGAGAAGTGTATGTCTTGTCCTTGACAAAACCAAGAGACTTGAGGTGAGATGCAATCGTGTTGTACCAAGCGCGCGGTGCCTGCTTAAGACCATATAAAGACTTGTTGAGCAGACAGACACAATTTGGGTAGGAGAGATTCACAAATCCTGATGGTTGGACGCAGTAGAAGGTCTCTGTGATGGGTGCCATGGAGGAAGGCATTGTTGATGTCAAGCTTGGAAATGGACCATCCATGAGAGAGTGCCAGTGACAAGACTGTTGGGATATGCCTAGTTAAAATTATAAGTAGTATATGATGTGAGCTCATGGATAGCGTGGGCTATATATGATGTGGACCTGGACCTAATTGGGCTTGTAGCGTAGAGGGCCCAATGGTGGGCGCTATATAAAGGGATCCAGTTGGAGAGGCCGGGATATGCCAATGCGTGAGTTATCCCTCTCCACCAAACCCTAGTCGTCGTCTCCCTCGTCGGCGTGCCGGTGCTGGCATACAGCACATGGACGGATTCCAATAAAAGTATGTGTGGATACCGTAGAGGCGCTACGCTTGTGGCGCTAATGGATGCACTACTTAGAAGGAGATTCCTATTGATCCTAGAGAAATTTCTAGGCAAGGCTGGATGCGTTGGAAGGATAATTTCATTAGCTTTCCAACGAGTGGTAGAATGTTCAAAACGGAGTTTTGATTTGGCCCAGAAGTCCGTTTGAAGACATACTGCTACAGAAGGTCGATAATCTTGGCAAGCTCGTCAAACTCGTAGACAACCTCCGCGACGTGGGGATTGGCCACGGTGCACCACGTGGATGATTGCTAAACAGTGAGGAGGAGGCGATGGAATCGTCGTAAACAACTACTTCCGTATGACTACGTGTAAATCGGTGAACTGGCTTCATTGACTCGTCTTCCGCTGCACTGCTGTGACATCCTTATTTTAAAATGTTAAAAATAAGTCATTCAATTTAAATGGATTTTAAATATTCGAAATAATAAAAAGATTAATTAAAAATGATTGTTAATCTATAAATTGCATATCAAATTTTCCAAAAAATATTTTAAATTTCTGCATTTCCTCCTTTTTTCTTTTCTTCTTTCTTCTTTTATTTTTTTTCTCTCATTTTTGTTCTTCCCCTTTTCTTTTCTTCCTTTCTTTTCCCCCTCCTTCCACCCTGCCACCTCCGTCCTCCACGCATCTCTATTCTCCCTGCCCCCCTCTCTCTCTTCTTTCTTCTCCACCCCTGTTCCTCTCTCCTTCTCTCCCTTTGGTTTCTCCACCCGGTTCACCTTCCCTCGGTCTTCTTCCCCAACCCCTGTCGCGCTGTCGCCGCCGTGCCGTATCGAGCCGCGTCGCCGCCGCTATAGGAGCTCCGTCGCCACCCCGTGTCGTCAGTTAACGTCCCTTCTCCAAGCCCGCCGTTGCTGAGCCGTCGCTGCCGCCGGTTCCCGCCGTCAAGCCTAGCCACTGCTGGTTGCTCCTCCTCCTTTCTCCCTCCCATCTCCCGCATTTCTCTCTCTCCTTCCTTTCTCTCTCCTCCCTCCCCTCTCCCATTCTCTCTCTTTCCCCTAACGGTCTGCCCATTGGGCTGAATTGGCGGCCCCACGGCTCCTCTCGGTTGGCCGCATGGGCCATTTTCGGCCGGCTTATTTTCGGCCTAGGCAAGCCCAGCACTGTGTAGGTCAATGCACAATGCATTTCCTAATTTTCTAGAGAATCTCCAGCAACCATTTCTTCCCGTTTTTGCTGCGAATCTAACCGATCTCTGAATCTGGCGATTCTAGTTTCTAAAAATTCCTAAAATTCTCACCTTCCTCCAATAATTGTTACATAATTTATTTATCGTGTATAATATTATTTTATTCTCTGGTATTTATTATGGTTTCCCTTTTTGCGTGTGATAGATTTTGCGGAAATCGATGGAGTGTTCCCCGACACCGCCGACGTACAACAAGACCAAGAGTACCCACAAAGCAAGTCTTTCTACTAGCTCCCGGTTTTTATAGATTTTACCAAAAATGCTAATTTGCATAGCTGTCCGATAATTTACTCTAGATGAACCAAATTGCATGTTACTTTCCGTTAATGTGCAACCAGCGTCAAAATTCACCCCTAGGTATAATATTATTGTATGCCACAACTGTTTTAGAATTTAGTTGCTTAGCCCTGCTGGTTATGAGAAAACGTGCCACTATTTCTGTTATTTATCATTGCAAAGACTTGTAAGTGGTACCCTGGTGGTTCAAGTGTGTGTGATCACCCTTAATTAAAATTATACCAACTAATAGCTGGGATCGAGAGTGGCTGATTGTATGGTGGGTGCCTTCGTGCACTTGGGTTTGTGTTTGCTCCACCGCTCCGAGACTTATGGACTGACACCCTGTGACTACTTTACCGAGTACTTATCGTACGAACACACATGAGTGTGGGACCACTTGGCAAATTTTATATGCTCGCTACTTTCGTTGGGTGATAACGGAACTCCGAACTTGCTGGTGTTTTGTGTAGGGGAGTATGCTGCGGTGTCTTCCATGGTGGTCCATCAGTGTTGGTTAGGGGACCATGGGCAACATGATAGCAACAAATAACTCCTTTGGACCACAACACGACACATGGAAGGTTGGGCTAAAGTTACCGTGGAACTCAACGGGCTAGAGTGTATATCTGAGAAGCCTCGACATGGCTTACTGTGTCGTGTTGATAAAAGCATACACCTCTGTAGAGTAAAACCATTCGGAATGGCCTTGCCCAAGGTTAAGGGTGGACAAGGGGGTTATACAATGTAGAATTCACATTAATTAAATTGACTAGATGACGTTGGTTCCTGCTTGATGTTGTGGTGCAGTTGTTGTTCCGGCTTGGGTGCTACGAGATTGGTTCCGGCTGGATGCCATGTTGATCTATTTTGGTGTGGATGCCGTGGTTGCTTACTATTATGCTATTGGTGAAACCCTAGTGTGGGTGTGGTTCAGTACCATTATTATTCAAGTTATGTTGATTACTGTCTACATGTTTTCCTAAATGCATTTCCACTGTTAAGCAAAAAATGCTTTTATGCAAAAAAAAAACACCCTAACATCCCTAGGATATGCCTAAACCTGGCTCTACCTAGGAAAGACTTGTAAGTACTTGCATGGTGTAGTGACCTCAGTTAAACCAGGGTTGCACATTCCAAGAGCAGGATAGGAGATCGAAGATCAAGACAGTGTCGCCGATTTCTTAGAAGGCGCTCAGGACTACTAGCATATTTTTGGATCGGTGTGTTCCTGTTGTGTTAGTGGGACACCACTTTTGGTGTTGCTATCTTTTGCTTTACATTAGTCAGGATTTGTAGTATGAACTAATGTAATATGTTGCTCCCCTACACTCTGATGTAAATTGTTAGCTTACATAGCTCTGGACTGGTATCATTATTCTGTTTTACTTTGGATACGTGAAATGATCCTTGGGACACGTATTGTTAACACATAGGGTTCAGTTTGGTAAAACCGGGTCCCAACAGGCTTGCTATCAGAGCCGCGCTGATCTTAGGAAACCCTAGTTAGTCTATAGTATTCTGACTAGGAAATTATTTTAGAAATAAAACTCCTTTAAAAACTTTAGGTAATTGTTGGTCCTCTCCTTTCCTAGAGATTAAGTCATCTTCCCTTCTTCGTTTCGAAATTTTCCCTCTCTTCTTGTGTAAGCTGAGTTGAAGACAAGGAAGAAGTCTTTGGCGTAAATCAGAAACTGATGAAAGATTAGGGTTTTAGTTATGAGTCTTGTGACTAGATGTTAGGATTGGATTTGTTAAAATTGTGCGGAGCATGTTGGCCGGACTATCCTTTTCGATCCATCTGTTCAAATAGTTTGATTGAATATTATAATACATACTTCTATATGGAACAGTGCAGTTGTTTGTGCAGTTTCGTATAGATGATATTTTCTATCAAAATTTGTGTGCCCCATTTAATGCTTGTATATAGGATATTTAGAGTGTGTTGCATCTTTTCGGCATTCTGCGAGCACCCGTGGCCCGTGTTTTTGCGGACTTTTAAACACCCCTTGTCTCGTACTGAATAGTAGTGGAGTATAAGTGGTTAAAAGTTTCTTTAAATCAATAAGGATTTTTCAAAGGTCTCTTTAAATCCTGTTTAAATAAAAAATCTTTACCCCAACTAAATCTTCTTGTCACCTACTAAGGATGCCCCTCTTCAGATGGATCGTGGTCGTGGTGATGGAGGTCATGGTCAATTTCCTCCGGTAGAGCAGTTGTTTGATGTGCCAGTTCAACAAGTGCAGCCCGCTCAGCATCCTCAGTTGCCACCGCCAGAGCGAGATCTTGGTCAACCTCAGCGCCAGCCTCCAGAAGTTGCTCAGCCTCAGCCTCAGCCTCAGCCTCCAACAAGATCAGCCAATTCTTGCAGTTGATGCCGCTCTAGTGCCTCGTGCTCCTCAGCCTGCTCCACCTCCTAATTGGCAGCAGATTGTGGAGGTGCTCGCTCACCATTTGGCCAATCCGCAGCCAGTCATCATTCAACAGTCTACTCAGCAGCCGCAGTCAAAGCTTTGAGACTTTATGAGGACTAGGACCCCAACCTATTATGGGTCTACCGATTCTTTGATCGCTGATGATTGGATCAGGACTATTGAGCGCAAGGTGTACCTGGTGGATTGTAATGACCAGGAGAGTGTGAAGTATGCTGCTCATCAGCTTGTTGGTATTGCTGCTACATGCTGGGAGAACTATTATGCAGCTCAGCCAAGAGATCATGTTATCACTTGGGAGGAATTTGAAGCCGCTTTCCGTTCGGCTCATATTTCACGAGGTCATATGGATATTAAAAGGGAAGGATTCTACCGCCTAAGGCAAGGGAATCTGTCGGTCACTGAATATCTGAACAAGTTCACCCAGTTGTTTCGCTAACTGAAACTGAGAAGACTCGTTGCTTCATGAAGGTGCCGCTTCTGGTGCTTGAATTGGAATTTTTTCAGAGGATAGTGGACAAAGCTCTGCTTCAACAGCATGGTCAGCGTGAGCTTAATGAGGATCGAAAGAGAAAGTATCAAGCCCATGAGCAAGCTAGTAGTTCAAGGCCTCGTTTTGGTCAGTATCAGCAGCGTGTCCCTGTTCCAAGTGTTCCAAGAGCTCGTCAAGTTTTTCGTCCCAGTGTGCCAGTTCAGCATGCTGTTGCTCTCGCTCAGTCATAGAGGCCAGCAATGGACATGTCAGCTGTCCGATGTTTCCATTGCCAGGTGGGACATTATGCCAACAATTGTCCGTGGAAGCGTTAGAACCTAACTCCTCAGCAAGGCAATCCCGTTCGTGCTCCTGTCCAAGGTCAAGGTCGCAGAGTTCAAGGTGCTCCAAGGATGCAGCCACCTGTTGGAAGAGGTCGTGGGAACCATGTCACGGCCGAAGATGCTCAGGACGCACCCGACGTCGTGTTGGGTAAGTTCTCGGCCAATTCAATCCCTGTTACCGTTTTATTTGATTATGTAGCATCGCATTCTATTAGTATGGGTAATGATGTTGATAACAATGGTTGGGAGATATGTTCGTTAAAAACCCCTCGCTTAGTATAAACCCTGGAAAGGGTGTAAAACCATTACGGCGGCCAGAAAGGGCGTGAATGGGTGCCTTGAAAATTTTTCATCGGACGGTGCTCATCAAACTTACCGATTTTCCAAAATATAAATACCGTGACAACTATGTAAACCCCAAGACTGCATAAATAAGACCTATAAAAATATGAGGGGATTTTTCAGTTACAATCATAGTTGTCAAGTGTCCAAACAAATGAGAATCAATTCAAATTATGCTTTAATTACACATCAAGCCAAATCACTAAAACCACTTTCAGAAAAGCAAAAGCAAATTCTTTAAAATTTGTTCTCACTTGGAGCCGAGAGATGGTGGCTTTCGGTGGCTCCAAAAATTATGGAAATATTTCACCTTATTAAACCATGAGTCGTGAAGCACTCCACCAAAAAATTCCTCAAGACTCCAAGCACAAAAATCAGGAAAATGCAAATAGTATAGCCTGCTAGAAATCTCGTCCAAAAAATTTGGGGCTTGGTTTTCACCTCACTGCACCCAAAACAAAATCTCCATGAATTGAAAATTTTTTGTTGATAGATACATAAGTCACGGAACTTCTGCAAGCGGAAACACTCACAAATGATTTTTCTAGATTTTTCAAAAAATAAAAAACTAATTGTTGCACAGATGAAAGTTTCTGGACATATTTGCTTCAAGTCAAGAACATGATCTTTTGCCTCTCATATGGTTGCAAAGAGTGTAGTAAATCATATTAGCATCCTCAAGGCATCATATACCATCAAGAACCAGTAAGAAATCAGCAAGACTCATCTCCAAATAAGAGCTCCAAAAAAGGAAAACAAAAGTAAGAACAACTTGGAGCAAATCAACACAAGATGTTCATGGAGAAGAAGGATTTCATTGCATAAAAGTTAGGAGATGACAAGCCACACTTCCTGTGACTACAAGCACTCTAAGTGCCTCCCAAAACAAACCCAACTCACCTTCTATATTTCAGAAATTTTCAGCTCTAAGGGGATGAGGGAGAGGTGCTCCACTCCCTCTCTATTTATAGCCCAAGGGTGAGATGCCCTAAACCCTAGACCCATCTTCACCCTTCATTGGAGGATGAGTGGTGTACAACTCACACACTACAAGACGCACTCCCGAGAGGAAATATTCTCCATATATTCCTTTAGAAACTATCTTCGCAGCTTACTCGGTCGCCAGCCCAAGCCTGGGCCCACCGGTCATACCAACTTTGGCACCAGGTTACCGACGACGCAACCACCAGCTGCCTCAGATTCCTTGCCATGGCTAAGCTTCTTGGGCAAACCACCTCATGTGACCGCCAGGTCATCGAACTCGGTCGTCTGCACACCTCCAGACGCACCAGCCTCCAGCTGTCCCCGCGAAGCGTCAGCCACATACCCACCGATACCTACATCACTGAGATGAACACACACGAAACCAACACATCTTACCTCACCTGAAAGGTTAATCCTTCACAAAATTACTAACATCATAATCCCTTCGTGACATCACAATTAGCAAACCCTAACACATCACGTGTGAGCTTAACAAATTCTACCGGACCATGTCCGATCGAAACTATTACCTTGCCCAAGTTTAGCACAATGGTCCAGTTCCAATTTCACTGCAATTTCCACAAATGTACCATTTAAAATTCTTAAAAACACCTTGCCCAAGCTCAGCACATATATTCATCATCAAACCGGGGTACTCTCCACATGGGTCTCAACACTCCCCTTGATGAATATATTGATAAATCCTCGAAAAATATTTTAAAATTTTTAGATTTGTCGAATAAGGCATGTTGGAAATGCCAAATTACGCTTGGAGCAAAAAATAGGAACACATGTGTTCAAAATTTCCAAGTCGTGAAAATCAAAACTTTCCAAGAAATTATCCCCCTTTTTAAGAAATGTATGTTGATGTCTTTTTCAATTCTCTTCCTTTTGGCAATATAGACATAAAGAAATTTGAGGGAACAAGCACAAGCATGATGAAAATGCAAATGCAAGTTCTAGGGAGCTTTGAAAATTATCCATTTGAACGTGAAGCACGTTGCAAAGATGCTCGCAGCAATGCAATTTTAGTTCCAAATCTCTTAAAAACAAAAAGAAGTCTATGTGCTAATGCAAATATTCCAAAAAACTCCCCCTCAACAAGTCAGTCGACAGTTTCACCCCAAAAGAATGTGCATTAAAAACAGCAATAATGAATAAGGAGCCAGTAAACCAAAGAATGCACCAGGCCTTTTATAGAGATCAAGGCTAGAATCAGAAAAAACACTAAGTTCAGGCTCGCTCTCATCTACCCCACGTGTCTTACAAGGGAAGACAGCACTACACCTCGGATACTAGAAACTCGACACATACCCTATCTACCCATAGTGCATCCGATAGACCCATAAGATTGTGAGAATTCTATCTAGCCAGAGGAGAGAAAACTGCCTATTACGCATGATAGCAACCTAAGCACGAGATGAGAGGTTCGTGCCAAAACACGCAAGAAGTCTAAGTGAAAAGTGTGCTGACAGCCTAATACAGACTAACCAAGCGCAAATGCACCCAAGATGCACTGTAGGGAAAGTGAAAAGAATATAGTACATATAGTACAAGTAGCCCAAACTCCCCCTGACTTTAAGCTAATCAAGCTCACAACCCCAAGCTCTCCCCTAAGAGCCTCAAACCTAGCCTTGTCCAGTGGCTTGGTGAAGATATCAGTCAGCTGGTGATCAGTGTCCACAAACTATAAGACTATGTCACCCTTGTCCACATGGTCTTGAGGAAGTGATATCTTAGGTTAATGTGCTTTGTCCTACAGTGTTGCACTGGGTTTTTAGCAATGTTGATTACAGAGGTGTTGTCACAAAGGAGTGGCACACTTTCTTAAACCAACCCAAAGTCCTTCAAGGTATAGCACAACCAGATAACCTGACTGCAACAGCTAGCAGCAGCGACGTACTCAATCTCAGCAGTGGACTGTGCTACACTCGACTGCTTCTTAGAGAACCAAGAAACAAGAGAAGTGCCAAGAAATAGGCAAGTGCTAGAAGTGCATTTCCTGTCTATTCTACAGCCAGCAAAGTCCACATCTGAGAAGGCTATGACAGATAGATAAAAGACAGTAGAGAACCAAAATCCGCTTCACCACCTGAAGGTGAAACACTCTAGGAGAAGACTGAAAGCGGGCATAAAGACACATCAAACTGTATGTCCGGCAAGGAAGAGGTGAGGTAGAGCAAGGAGCCGATCATGCTACGATACTCCTTCTGGTCGACTGGTTCATCATTTTCATCAGGCCCTAAGGCTGTGGTGATTGCCATCGGAGTAGAGACCGACTTGCAATCAGACATCTCAAACCGACTCAGCATGTCTTTGGTGTATTTGCTCTGGTGAAGGAAAGTGCCCTCTAGTGTCTGTCTAAACTGGAAGCCCAGGAAGAAATTAAGTTCCCCCATCAAGCTCATCTCAAATTCTGAGCTCATCACCTCTGATAACTCAGAAACAAGAGCAGGGGAGGAGCCACCATAGATTATATCATCCACATAGACATGCACCAGGATGAAATAAACACCAATCCTACATGTAAACAAGGTCTGATCGAGCTTACCCATCACAAATCCGTTACTCACCATGTAAGTTTTTGTCTCTCATACGGGCTCTGAGTGCTTATTTTAGACTATATAGAGCCTTATCAAGCTTGTATACATGATCAGGATAACTTGAATCCTCAAAACCAGGAGGTTGCTTGACATATACTTCCTCCTTAATATATCCATTCAGGAAAGCACTTCTGAAATCCATTTGAAACAATTTGAAATTGTTGGATGCCATAAATGCACAGCAATAGGAGCATAGGACTCATCAAAATTTATCCCATCGATTTGAGTGAAACCTTGAGCAACCAACCTAGCCTTATTTCTGACCACTACCCCATCCTCACTCTACTTGTTCTTGAACACCCATTAAGTACCTATTATATTATGTCCTTTAGGTCGTTCAACAGGCTGCCAGACTTTATTCCTCTAAAAAATTTTCAACTCTTCCTGCATTCAATCATCCATGAGGGATCAGAAAGAGCATGGATGACGTCCTTCAGCTCAAAAGAAGCAACAAAAGTAGCAGATAAGCAAAGGTGAGTGAGCCCTGACTTTGATCGGGTTACCATCCTCTCGGTCAAATCACCAATCATCTGCTCAGGGGATGGTCTTTTTGAATGTGTCGAGGAGCCCTAGAAGTGGCCTCTACCTCAGGAACAGGAGAGGTAGGCTCAGAGCCACTGGGCGAAGATTCTATAGGTGAGAGCCTAGAAGAAGAAGGTGAGAGCTGAGTAGAAGTAGAAGGTAGGGGATGATCCTGAGAAACAACAGTAGAAGTAGGAGGCGCCATCGGTGGAGTCAAGTCGAGATCAGGCTCCGTAGAACCGTCATCTCCAACGACTCCCCCCTCAACAAAGATAGGCTCAAATGACAAGTCGGATCCTGAGATATCTGGCCTTGCCCCTAGAATAGCCTCATCAAAGATATCCTCACAAGTCTCTACTACCCTACGCCTCGTACTATCCCAGATGGGGTAATTAACAGCATAATCTGTATAACCAAGGGAAATACCATCTGAAGATCGAGATTCAAATTTGTCCATATTTCTAGACTTCAGAATAAAGAACTTACATTCAAACATGCTAAAACGTGTAACACTAGGCTTGCGCCCATATCGAAGCTCATAGGATGAGCGATGCAACTTGGATCTTTGGAACACCCTGTTTGAAACATAGCAAGCTGTAGAAACAGTCTCAGCCCAGAAATACCTAGGAGTAGAATATTTATCAAACATAGTCTTAGCCATCTCTACCAAAGTGCGATTCTTTCTCTACACAATGCCATTTTTTGGGTGATGTGTGGAGAAAAGAATTGATGCTCAACACCAGAATCAGAACAAAAACTTTCGAAATGTGCATTCTTAAATTATGTGCCGTTGTCTAAACAGATTGCACAAAGCGCTCCTGGGAACTCAACTGACAATCTGCGGACCACGGATCGAAATTGACCAATTGTTTTGTCCTTGATAACCATGAAATAAACCCAAGAGTACCATGAAAAATCATCGAACACAGCTAGCACATACCACTTGCCACCCACGGACTGCACTCGGGAAGTGCCAATAGTGTCCATATGGAGCAATTGCCCCCCGTGCATCAGTCATCACCTTGGTGACTGGTGGGTGAGCTGCGGCAACCATTTTTCCATGCCTGCAAGGAGCACAAACTGTGTCATTGACCATATTGAGTTTAGGCAAACAACGAATCAGATCCTAACTGCTAACTCTGGTCAAGTGATCAAAACCAATTTGAGCCAATCTCCTATGCCAGAACGAGATGTCACGGTACTCTGAAGCAATGAAGCAATAAGAAGAGCCAACTGAAGATCGGAAATCAACACAAAAAGCTCTCCCCAATTTGTGAATCCCGTAAACAAAACTCTCAGAAGAAACAAGAATGCAACTTTCAATCTGCTTAAAGCGAACCTCAAAACACTCGTCAGTCAGCTAAGAAACCGAAAGCAAGTTATAGCTGTATAGAGCCTTGGGTGAGCACACGGCCTGAAGAAGCATCCCCAAAGGTGATTTTGTCACCCTGGGCTCACGGACTAGGGAGGAGAACCAACGAGAGTTTCCGGTCATGTGACGACAACAACCGGAATCGATGATCCACAAGTCCCCCTTCGCAGCTCGACGTGCCTAAGTCAACGAGTAAAGAAACGTAGCTCAACATTGGGAAACAAAAGAGCTGTCTTTGGAACCCAATATTGAGTCACGCGACCAAAACGAACGGACTCTACTCGAACTAGGTCAACTCCTCTAGTAGATGCACGTCCCTGTGTTGGATGTGGAGCATTCTACCGTTGAGCTGATGCAGATGCATCATGTCCACGTTTCCTGCCTTCGTTTCTATTGCCAGTCCTCCACCATGGAGTCAACACCTCGCGTTGCATACGAGCACCTCTATTGCTAACTAGAGGCGCGCCCTGAGGACGACGCTGCTCACGCCCCAGACCGACAACAGGATAAGCACCATAATGCTGGGCTCGAAGTCCTGGCCATCTACCCACCGTCCTAACCTGAGTAAGCTACCCTAGGTGCGGCTGCCTTATGAGGGCCTTGGATCTTGACCGCTTTCCTACGTTCCTCACGTGTCTTCTTAGCACGACAGAAGTAGTCCTTCTCAGTGTGTCCTATCCTATCACGGAAAGTGCAAATGACTCCTTTGCCTCTCCTAAGGATCAGAGCAATAGTGGAACTATCCTTTTTAGGTGGACTCTCAAACACAACAGCCTAGACTGGCCTCACTGCAGGACTCTCATTGATAATCCCAGCAGACCTGAAGACAGTGGTCTCAAGAACCCTTTCCCTAAAAACCACTCTTTGCCTATTTACATCTAACCCAGGGACTCTAGGAGGGTGTTTCTTGATGTATTCAAGCCAATCATACCCAAGACCTATACCCGTTGAAATATTGCTTTTGTCAAGAATCAAGTTCAGTTTCCCGTTGCCCCTAATAATTTTTCTCAAGAGTGCTCATGAGGTACTCACACTCCTGATGAAGCTGGGAACAAAACTCACAAGAAAGGGAAGAGTTAGAAGAGTCATGTTCATCTATGTTTCCCTTGCCCAAAGCCTTACGACACCTGTCGCTAAGCACCTTGACTTCGCTATTGAGAACCTGATAGGAAACGCACTTGGTATTTTGAACCTAGGCTAGTCTACCCTGAAATCTAGCACTCATATCCTGATAGACACTAGCCAACTCCCCATCAAGCTCTTCACAACGTTCAAAGGAAGATGCAACAAGCAAGGCATTGATCAACTCAGAAATTTCTAACCTCCAGAAGGTGCAATCTAGGCATGTAGCATCAACAGAGTGGAAGCTACAGCTCTCATCTAAGCTGAGTGGATTCTTCGGTGAAACATGATCTCTACAACCCTTATCTGGATTGACAGGGTCCTTTGGTGTAGTGTGTGCAGCAGGATCAGGACAAATCACGGAGGGATCAATCATGCAAGCAGGTTCTATTTCAGGAACAGAGGTAGCAACATGTAAAGCTTCTCTAGTTTCATCTAGTTCTGAAAACACACTAGCATGACTCACCCTAAGCAAATCAAAATCTGCAACCACACTTCTATGCAAAGCTTCAAGCGCAATCAATTCTTAAGTCAACTTATCGCAGTTCCTTCCAGCCATCAGAGGACTAGACGAGGGTAAGAGCACATCTGGGCTTTCACATTAGCAACCTTAGAGTTTAGATAGGAATTCCTCAGTGAGCTGTTCATAGGTGGGACCTAGCTCATCGTCGGAGTCGGTGTACTGCTCGGAGTCGTTGTTCTCATCTGCCATGAAGCACATGCCATTGTAGTCGGCGTCGTTGTTCTCTGGTTGCCCGTCATCTCCATCATCCGATTGCTCGTCATCTTGGTTGGAGAGGTTGGCCTCATCCAGAGCGGCCAAAACCTTCTTGACCATACGACGTCCCTTGTCCAGCTTGGGATTCTTCTTCTTATCATCCTTGCCACCATTGAAGTTGCGGTTCTTGTTGATGAAGTTGCTACGGGGTGGCGCATTGTAGTCGTTCTTGTCTCCTCCTCCAAGCTTGGGGTAGTCACGCTTGATGTGGTTGAGGCCACCACACCCAAAGCACCTCAGGATGCACCGTCTGCGCTCGGTCACCCGCCTGTAAGCATGAGAGAATTTTCTTGCTAACAACACGAGCTGCTCCTCTGGAATCTTGTCCATTTGTTCAGTAGACAGCTCGCTGAGAGCAGAAAAAGAGAAACCCACACAAGCGGAAGAAAAACCAGAAGGGTCAGTGATCAAGGCTGTGGACGAAGGACCCAACTCTCTTGCAATATGCTCAAGTTCATGAGTCTTGAGATTCGAGTAGAGCCCATCCAAGGTCAGCTTCAAGAGATCAGTTGCCTGCCGAATGGCGGTCACCTTCATGTCTCAGACCTTCAAATCTAAAACAGAGAGAAAGTGTCTAGTGTTCTCCGAATCGGTATAGGTCGTGCCCACCGAACAAAGTTCACTCAGAATCTTTGTGATCCAGCTGAAACAAGCATCTAGCATTTCACCAGTCTTTTGTGCAAATCGGTTGTACTCCCTCTTGTGATGATCCTGCCTCACAACCCTAATTAGGTCTGTCCCATCATGGTAAGCTTGGAGGGTAGACCAGATGGTGTCAGCTAATGTGATGTGAGCAACACGCTCATACCCCCCTCGGCTAAGGCCTTGAATGATATTGTTTCGAGCTTTCGCATTAAGATCGACATCAGATTGATTAAGAGCCGTAGCCACCTCGGGCTCCACATAAGAATTCTTCACTTTTAGCCAAATGTTGTAGCCCTTAGCCATAATATACGCCTCCATCCTTGTTTTCCAATACGGAAAATCGACTCTGGAGAACACTGGGGGTTTCGTGGAATACTTATCCGCCATAACTCAAGGCAACAGGAAAGGTTTCAAAAGATCGATGAAAATCTTGCAAAAGAAACACAATCTTGCTCTGATACCAGTTGTAAAACCATTATGGTGACCAGAGGGGGGGTGAATGGGAGCCTTCAAAATTTCTCATCGGTCGATGCTCCTCAAACTTACCGGTTTTCCAAAATATAAACACCGTGACAACTATGTATACCGCAAGAGTGCATGGATAAAACCTGTCGACTGATGGTTAACTGGGGGTTACCGTCGGCAATGAATTTATATGAGGGGGCGTTAACAAGAACTAAGCTAGATGGTAGCACAAGACAGGGATTTATACAGGTTCAGGCCCTCAGCGGAGGTAATACCCTACTTCCTGTGCTCTGGGATTATGTTTGATCAAGATGCGGGATGCAAGATGATGCTATATGGTGATTCGTGCCTATGGCCTCTACCCCCTCCCTTTATATAGTGTAGGGGGAGATAAAGTTACACGGTAGCACGTGATACACGGTACCTAATCTTGTTATGTCGTTACATGTCATGCATGCTGATCTCCTAATTACATGGAGATAGATCCTATCCTCAGGAACTTCCTTGGATATCAAGGCGCGTGTAACCCGAGTGGTCTCTATCCTTGATCTGCCGACTTGGACCGCCCCCTATCTGCTCCCTTATGGGCCTTCTAGAGGATACCCGGGGCCCATATAGTCCACAAAACCCAAAAAATATGAGGGGGTTTTTCAGTTATAATCCTGGTTGTCAAGTGTTCAAACAAAAAATAATCAATTCAACTCATGCTTCAATAAAGCACATCAAGCTAAATCACTAAAGTCACTTTTAGAAAAGCAAAAGCAGATTCTTTATAATTTGTTCTCACTTGGAACAGAGAGATGGTGGCTTTCTGTTGCTCCAAAATTGTGGGCATTTTTCTCCATATTGAAAAATGAGTCACGAAGCACTCCACCAAAAATATTCTCAAGAAGTCTTGAAAAAATATCAGGAAAATTCAAACACTAGAGCCTACCAGAAATCTCGTCCAGGAAATTTGGGGCTCGGTTTTCAACTCACTGAACCCAAACCAAGAATTTCCTTGACTTGATTATTTTTTCCTTGATAGATATGTAAGTCACGGAACTTCTCCAAGTGGAACCACGCCAAAATGATTTTTCTAGATTTGTCTAAAAATCAAACACTGACTGCTGCGCGGATGAAAGTTTCTGAACAGATCTGCATCAAGTTAAGAACATGATCTCTTGCCTCTCATATGGTCGCAAAGAGTGTTGAAACTCAAGGCAACATAGACCATCAAGAACTAGAAAGAAATCTCCAAGACTTATCTTGAAATAAGAGCTCCAAAAAGGAAAAATAAAAGTAAGAAGAACTTGGAGCAAATCAACACAAGATGTTCGTGCAGAAGAAGGATTTCATTGCATATAAGTTGGGAGATTACAAGCCACACGTCTTGTGGCAACAAGCACTCTAAGTGCCACCCAAAACACACTTAACTCACCCACTCTATTTCTGAAATTTTCAGCTCTAAGGGGATGAGGAGGAGGTGATCCCCTCCCCCTCTATTTTTAGCCCAAGGCTGAGATGCCCTAAACCCTAGAGCCCATATCCACCCTTCATTTGAGGATGAGTGGTGTACAACTCACACACAACAAGACACACTCCCGAGAGAGAATATTCCACAAATAAAAATATCTTCGTAGCTTCCTCGGTCGCCAGCCCAAGCCTGGGCCCACCGGTCATATCAACTTCGCCACCAGGTTACCGATGCCACATCCTCCAGCTATCTCGGATTCCTTGCCATGGTTAAGATTCTCGAGCGCACCACCTCATGTGACCTCCAGGTCATCAAATCCGGTCACATGTACGTCTCTGGACGCACCATCCTCCTGCTGTCCCCGCGAAGCGGCAACCACGTACCCGCCGATACCTGCATCACTGAGGTGAACACTCACGAAACCAACACACCTTACCTCACCTACAAGGATAATCCATCACAAAATTACCAACATCATAATCCCTTCGTGACATCACAATTAGCAAGCCCTAACACACCAGGTGTCAGCTTAACAAATTTCACCGGACCACATCCGATCAAAACTATTATCTTACCCAAGCTCAACACAATGGTCCAGTTCCAATTCCACAACAATTTCCACAAATGTACCATTTAAAATTCTTCAAAACACTTCAAATTCCATCTTGTCAACATATATTCATCATCAAATCGGGGTACCCTCCACACAGGTCTCAACAAAGGGCTATGCTTGCAAATGAGTTTTGTCCTAAATTATCTATTTTGATCTTTGGAGGAGAGTTCTTTGCAAACCTTATCCTCATTAAGTCTAAAGGGCTAGATGTTATATTTGGAATGGATTGGTTAGCCAAGCACTAAGGTCAGATTGACATGCCAGGAGGTCCGTGAAGCTAGTCAACAGCAGTGGTCTTGACATTGAATTTGTGTCCAATGTGCCTGTTCTGAGAAAGGGCAATGTCATTAATTGGTTGGAAAGGTGAAGAAGTAAGGTCTGAAAGCTTAAGTTTGGAGTCAGTTCTTGTTGGCTATGAGTATCCGGATGTGGTAGCTGAGGATTTGCCTCGTTTGCCGCTAGATAGAGATGTGGAGTTTGTCATCGAGTTAACTCTAGGAAATGCATCGATATCCCAGAGACCTTACCGGATGTCTGCTAATCAGTTGGCTGAAGTGAACAAGCAAATTAAGGACTTGCAAGAAAAAGGACTCATCAGGCCCAATTCTTCTCTATGGGGATTTTTGGCGATTCTTACGCTATTAGAAATAATCCGCAAGCAGACAGATATCGCTTGTAGTTTTCACCCGGGAGTATTCTAGAGTATTGAATCCACAGAGAACGAGGAAGAAGGATAATTCTAATATCTATATTATTTAAGATACCAGTCAGCTAGTTAAGGGGGGTACGGGTAATACTAAGATGATATGACTGGTGACACACATACATAAGAGTATAAAAGATAAGTTAGGCAGATAGTTAGGACGATAGCGAGAAGAGTATAAAACTCCTTAATAGTGCAATCAATTATCAGGTTGAGTTAGCAGATATGAGTTTGGAGGTTTGTTTTAAGTACATCGTCAGAGCTCGGCCGATTCACTACCACCCGCTATCAGTTAAGAACACTGAATGGCTATGAGCACCCCCGATTTGGCCCTACTAGTCCAATTCCTGATGCAGTGGATTACACGTGAGATAAATCTCGGATGGATAGGGCTGCCACCACCTGCTACCTACCACAAAGTACGTTGGAATGGGTATAAACCAAGTCAGAGATAATCTCAAACACCACGTCTGCTATTAAATCCGTTCACTCCTCCCCGGATCTTAGGAAGGCGATCCAAGTTCAATACTTAGGCTATTCTATGTATATGAGAATGAACCCAAACTCGGAACCATATGAACTTAATCAACCGCTCTAATAATTCACACTTCCCACTTAGTTTAAATATGCTTATCTCAGGTAATGAAAGACATTTGTATTATAAAAGCAAAGTCTTACAGAAGGGGAAGGATACAAGAGCTGTTACCTGAATTCCCGAAGACACTTCTGGAACTCTGAGCTTCGGCTCGGCTCAACTCTAACACTACGCCGATGCTAGTCACCCTCATGGATTTCCGTCTCCTGAGAACGGGAAGCAGTTCCCTAACTTGGCTTTCTTCACTCTCAATAAGGGGGAGGACCAGGAGGCGCGGACTGTGGGATATTCCCCTAAAAACAAAGGAAGGACTAGGGGGAGATTGGCGCAATAAAACCATTCGAAATGCCAGCCTTTGTTAGAGGTCCTCATGGGGAGATCAAAATAGAACTTCTTAGCTCCTTCCCGCAGCTGAAATCCGGCGCCGCCCACGGCTCTGGGAGAAGCTTTGTTGGGGAAAGGCTTGAGAAGAAAAAGGGGTCTAAAAAGATCGAAATGAGGCGCGATCCCGAGATACGCCTCGCAGATATGGATAAAGACCGTAATTTGGAAAATCGAATTGGGATTGAGATGAGTTAATTCGATCTCATAGAAATGCAATAGCCCTCTGAAGAAGGAAGAGTAGGGAAGGCCGAAGCCGCGAAGGAAAAAGGACTCGAAGACCACCACCTGGTCAGATCGAGGGGTAGGGCAAGACTCACCGGCGGCGGCGTGACGGGAGATCAGCTTCTCCGAGGGGAGCACACCGGCGGATACGAGCCTCTGTAGCCTACGGTAGGTTGTGATGGACTTCATCCACTCTTTGGCTCTCCGGGTTGTTTTTGGGGTGGCAGGAGATGGAGGAGCCATTGCTGATCGGCGACGGTGGCGGTGGAGAACGCGAAGAAGGAAAACCCTAACGGCGGAGTTCGCTAGAGCGGATGAAACCGTTGGCGTGAGAAATGGGCAGGGTGAAGTGATTTCGTTTCCCTGTTCCTAAATATAAGAGGGCCACTTTGCGTGTTTTGGGCTAGGCTTTATCTGACGCTAAATGCGGCCTCTTTAAGGAGTTCGATTAACTACCCGGATTGCCGAGTGATTTTCCTCGAGAGGTTCGTTGAAACGTTGGGTGTCCGCTCAAAAAATGCATGGTTCTAACTACTCGGATGAAGACGATATCAGTCGGAAATTCGATGAGAAGATCAAGGGAACAAGAAGATTAATATGAGGAGATTTCGAGGTACTTCCAAAAGATCTTTTTACATAACGGCTCTTAGGCCGGATTACACATGTTCTGCGGTGCAACACAATGAGCTAGGGCTCGTTGCTGGCTCGCGGAGAAGCAAAAGAAGAAGAAAACGACTATTCCGACGGCCACTTCATGTCGAGAATAGAGGCAACCAGCGCATCCTTCAAAGGAGTGTGCGCTGGGAAGAGCTGTGGGTGGCCGCGAACCAAGACCCTCATGGCTCTTCGGATGGTTCGTTCCGCGTACTCCACCCGCCACCGCTACCATTTAGTGGCCTTAGCGGCTTCGGCAGCAGCGAAGTGAGTGTAGTACTCGGCGTAGGCGGCTGCCCACGGATCTGCTTCCTCGCCTTGGCCAGCCATTACGCTTTGAAGAAAAGGAGGTGGGAGCCTGAGGAGGAAAGAGGAGGAAAAAGGACTTGAAGATTGAATGAGGCGTAATGCACTGCATTTTTTATTTTGGTTTATATACACACGAAGAAGTTTAAGGGACGCGCCTCGCTATCCATTTTGAACACAGTAAAACCATCATGGCGATGGGACGGAAGTGGGTGTGGTTGCGCTTCCCGGAAACACAGTAAAACCATCATGGCCTACTTGGCAGTACAAAATCCTAACGAAATTTGAATTCCAACCCAAATTTGAATTTGACCAGAAATTTTGATTTGTCCAAAATTGGGGTGTTACAAGTTTTCTAGTTACCTGTAATTGTTTTTGTTCGTTAATCCGGTGATTGATAACCATTCAAGTTACTGCTGACGATTCAGAGTTTGAGCTAGTAAAGTCATAAGAAAAGTCATATGAAAGGAAACTGCAGGGCTAAAATGATAGGGATAGACTATTTGGCAGGCGCCTGCAATTTTAACTTTTGTGCAGGCTCAAAAGTTCCACCATAATAATATGTTTCTTCCAGTAACCGAAAAGGTGGAAAAACGGTACAAATTTACTGAAACTTTTAGCGTCGACATGATTTCGCAGTTTTGCTATAACAAAAATAAATACATAATAAACAAAACAAAATAAATCTATAATAAACAAAAAACAAAATAAATATATAATAAAAAACAATATAAATATATAATAAACAGAAAACAAAATAAATCTATAATAAACAAAACAACAAAAATAAACCTATAATAAACAAATAATAATAATAAACAGAAAACTAAAAGTTCCACTAAATTTATATTGTTGTTCCACATTTCTATTCACCGGAAGAAATGTTTTAAAAAACTAAAACTTTTAGCGCTGGTGTCCGGCGCCTGCAAATAACTGGTGCTGCTGTTTGGAAGGGCAGGCGCCTGCACAAAAGCTCAAATTGCAGGCGCCTGCCAAATAGCAATCCCGAAAATGATATAGCCTCTCTCGATGCTTCACGAACAACGGGATGAACAATTGCCACAGATTAATCTAGTTGTTGCAGTGGGCAGTGGCCATCGGTAAGCTGCGTGGACGACACTCGATCCACGACTAATGCATTTATCACATGTTGGCGCCTGCTGTTTGTAATCTGAGGATACGTTTAACCCCTACGTTTGAGGGATGTATCACTTGATAATGTTTGCATGTTCTTCGTTTGTGCCATGTCATGTCAAATTAACTTCCGCAATTCTGGACCGCTAGCTATAGGTAACTGAAGTTTGAGTTAGGGTTAGAACAAAAAGGGTGTCATGGAGGACCTAAAACAGCCGAGTACTGCTAGACTGGTAGCTCTGCAGACACGTGGAACCCCCATCTAGCAACAGTTTGAAACTTTTTTAGGTAAGGATGCATGAACATCAACTAAACTGATCACAAAAGTGACATTCTAGAGGGCTCCTTACTGCTCATGGATTCACACCATAGCTACCGAATTGTGTAGGCTGGCAAGAAAGCAAACAGGTGGTTCAAAGAAATCAATAGCTATTTGTGTTCTCAATATTTTCTGGTTCAACGATTTCCCTCAGATGTATACTTCACTATGTGGAAAATAACACTATCTTGTTCAATTATAGAGACGTGATGAAAACTTAGAAGGATGAAAGATCTTGTAACACTCTCGACTCTTGAGCTCTAGGTATATTCTTCAGTTTTTTAATGGTATATGTTGACAAATATAGAAAAATAATAATTCAAATCTGACGTACAACTGGTTCATTAGAGAGTTTCCCATATAAAACATATTAAGCCATGATTGCTTGGAATGGACAGATGTTATTATTTTGTGTACCGTAAAATTACTCATATTATTTGGAGATGATAAGAACAAACTAAGAAGCAAGAAGCCTTTGAATCACTTAAAGTTCCCTGTCAACCAAGGTAGCAAGGATGAAAAGTTCATGCTTTAAAGATACAGAAGGTCGGTTGGATGAAAAGAATCAGTTGGTGGAAAGGGAAATTACTTGCAGCTAGGGGCAGGTGCGTGGCGCTGACACATGTGGTAATTGCCGATTAATGCTTGTTTCAGTTGCAGTATCCCTCTTCATGCGCTGTCCTTTTACAGTGCACGTCCAAAATGGTCAGAGCCTGACAACTGCGGCAATAAGATCTAGTGTATATTAATACCACATATCTCAGGACTAACAGGTAAGCAATTAATATAGCTACTAGCTGGTGAACTACATGCCGTCATATAAAACTGGTTGCCCAGCCGTAAGAAATACATGCTTGTTGTATGTTAATTGAAACGATGGGGTTGAATAAAGGGATATAGAAATTGGTGAGAGTTTACTTACCTTAGAGAATTGAATTTCCATTCTTTTAGTTGCAAACTGTTTTTCCCCTTTTCATTTTTTTTTTGAAACAAACAAAGGAGTTAACATATCACACTTATGAATTTTCTTTTTCTATCGTCAACTTTATTATAGAGTAAAATGCACCGGATATCCATTAACTTGTACGGTGGTGTCACTTAGGTCCATCAACTTTGAAAGTGCATTTTTGGGTCCAATAACTTGTTAAATTGTTCACCGCAGATCCAAACCCCTTAATCAACGTCTCCATGCTGACGTGGCAGTACTTGGTCAACACCTCCACGCTGATGTGGCGGTGAGGTGGCCACACAAAATATAAAAAAATGTAAAAAAGTCAGAAAAATTTAGGAAAAATTTAAAAAATCTGAAAATGTAAAAAACAGATTTTTTTTTTTTTACAATTTTTTTCCCTTTTTCTTATTATTTGGTTTTTTTACATCTTTTTGAATTTCTTTACACTTTCTTTCAGGTTTTCCTGATTTGTTTCGAATATTTTCAGATTTCATCAATTGTTTTACAATTGTTTCGGTTTATTTACATTTTTTCAGATTTTTGAATTTTCTTTGGTTTTTTATATTTTTCGAATTTCTTTACAATTTTTTCTTCAGTTTTCTTTTTTCCCTTCTTTTCGGATTTTTTACTTTTTTTAGATTTTGTGTGGCCACCTCACCGCCACGTCAGCGTCGAGGTGCTGACCAAGCACCACCACGTCGGCGTGGAGACGCTGACTAAACGGTTTGGACCTGCGGTAAACAACTTAACAAGTTATTGGACCCAAAAGTGCACTTTCGAAGTTGATGGACGTAAGTGACACCACCGTACAAGTTAATGGACCTCTGGTGCATTTTACTCTTTATTATATATATATAAGCGATCTCTATTATACATGTTACTGGTTTATAGTTTCCATGCATGCATGATCACCGGAAGAGCAATTAATTAAGAAGTGCTGCATTTGGACACATCATGGTTTTCATAAGGTATGATGCTGAGCCTTAGGGCACTTGCAATGCACTTGTTTCTTGCTATGCCATGTAGAATAGAAGGATGACATAGTATATAATTAATGCAGAGAGAGAAGGAGATGCATTCTTCCTTAAGAAACCATTTCTATGCTTGTTTCAAAGCTTTAGAATTAATATGCAGATATAAGGTGTCTTTGTAAAAAGAGAAAATATTAACGATGCAAACGATATTAAGATACAATGCAATAAAGTCAGCATCACTTCTATATTTTCTAAGTGACATGGCAAATATAGAAATGATGTCTAGAAATCTTGCATTGCAAGTACTCTTAGAAACCATTTTTACGCTTGTTTCAAAGCTTTAGGATTAATATGCAGATATAAGGTGTCTTTGTGAAAAGAGAAAATATTAATGATGCAAACGATATTAAGATACAATGCAATAAAGGCAGTATCACTTCTATATTTTCTAAGTGACATGGCAAATATAGAAATGATGTCTAGAAATCTTGCATTGCAAGTACTCTTAGAGGTATGAATTAATATATAAATATATATATGATCAGATGATAATGGGAGAAAAAAAAGAGCAAGCACTAAATATATAGGCCAGTCGTACTCGCAGCAAGCAACACTGGTGGTGGGGCACCCGGTGTATCGTGTTCAGATGGGGATTTCCCATCAAGACACTACAGGAAACGCACTCTATGTGGGCGGCCAGAAAACTCAGTGTCGGCGGCCAAGAGCCGCCTACACGACAATGTCGGCGGCCAAAACAATGCCGCCGATATATATGGAGGCAGTATCGGCGGCCATATCAAGACCGATAAAGATTAGCGCCCTCCCACCCGCCTGACGAAAATTCAAATTAGTTTCCCGCCAATTAGACTATGTCGGCGGCTAAAAAAATGCCCCCGACATTGCGCCCTCCCCAGACGAAAAAATAACGGGTTGAACGGTTGAACAATAAAGAGGCCCCACGCGTCAGTCAGGCGACGTCGCTGCGATGTGGGGCCAGAAGGTTAGCTGGTAGGGAGCCTGGACGGCCATCTGTGTCGGCGGCATAGCGTAGGCCGCCGACACAGAGAAAATAAAAAATCAGGGGGCGCAGCGTGACTCGAACCCACGACCTGCGGGGAGCCATCGCCGCGCCGCGCGCTGATTACCGGGTGAGCAAAGCAGTTTATTCAACATGTGACGGCTACAGATTCTTTTCTATGTTACGGATGCCATCAGTGTCGGCGGCCATGTTCTATGTCGCCGACAGAGCAGGAGCGAAAGGAGCGAGAGGAGGCGCGAAGGGAGCGGCATGCGGCCATGGAAAATCTGAAGGCCGTCCAAGAACAGAACCTGCTCCTCCTGCGGCTGTACCAACAGGTATTTACACATGCGTTGCTCGCAAATTATTTCTTCCAGCTAAGCTCATTTGCTAACATGTCCTATTGATCAGCATGGATTCCAGCAGGTGGGGACCAGCACCTCCAGCCAACCACAGATGCCTGCGGTGATGACGCAGACGCAGGGGGCCCCAGCCACACAGTTTGCCCCTGCCTTTGCTCCTGCTTTCGTGCCACCACCGCAATTCCCGATGGCGTACTTTCCACCTGCACCGAGGCCTTCACCGGGGGTAAGTTTGCGGCCATGTCGTTTCATCCATATTATTTTGTCTAAGTCTGTATCCACTTAAAATAAATTGCCTCTATTTTCATCCAAATAATGCAATGCGTCTAATTACAGAAATATGACATTTCACCTTCTTTTGCAGGCGTCCGGCTCGGGTACGGCTGCGCCGGCGGTGATTGCTTCGCAGGGGGATGTTGACAGTGGCACGGGGTCTCCGCTCGAGCAGTTTGTCTCCAACATCCTCAATCCGGACTACGACTTGAGTGGCGGCGGTCCGCACGAGATGTAGTTAGGGTATCCGCACTATATGGCTTGTATTTGAACTTTGTTTGTGCTCTACTAACAATTTATGAATTGTAAATATGTGTGGATTGATGATTTAGTTTTTGCGATGATGTGGTTGCATTTATCGATTATTTAGTGTTTACAAATGATGTGATTATATTTGGGCACGAAATTGCGGTGGCGAGCTTCTAAATATGTGTGGTTGTGAATGTGTGGATTGGGGATTGAATATATGTTGGGATTTGGGTTATTTTGCAGGTTGAAGTGAATTTTAAAAAATTGGCAGCAATATTTGCTGGTGCAGTACATCAGTGTCGGCGGCAGTATCAGAACCGCCGAGACAGATCAAGATCAATGTCGGCGGTCAGCTATACTGCCGCCGACATAGACCCAGATCTGTATCGGCGGTTCCGATACTGCCGCCGACACTGATGTATATACCGCCGATATAAAGTTGGTCCAGAGGGCGCAGAAGCTGAGCAGCAAGGATCTGTGTCGGCGGTATTTAATGAGACCGCCGATATAGACCGTGACACGTGTCGCTGCCTCGGTCGTTTCGTGGACCCCGCATGTCAGAACCTTTTGCCAAACGCTATATCGGCGGCTAGTAATACCGCCGACATAGACCGATAGCAGGAAAGCCCTTCCCTTGTTTCGTTGTTATCGGCGGGGCCGCCGACATAGTTTACCTATGTCGGCCAGACAGCGTCGGCGAGGCTTTGTCGGCGGCTAGCCGCTGACAATGTACAATATCGGCGGCATTTGGGTCTATGTCGGGGGCCTGAGCCGCCGACACTGATGCACATTCTTGTAGTGAGATAGATAATCAATGGGCTTGACGGTGATGGCTCTATGTGCCGACCGATAAACTTATCTTTCTTACCTTTTTTTGTTCTTCCCGTATTGTAATTCTGAGCTTGGGAGATGCTCATGCTTCCCTAATGGGAGCCAGAGAGGAAACCACACATTGAAAGCAAAAGGCATGCAGACATATAGCCAGAGGTACAAGTCATTGAAACCTACCCCCTAGTCATTGCATCTGGCCAGCAGCTAGCTAGATTTGGGTGAAAGTTCATGTGGTTCCTTGCTTCACATTTAAAAGAGCGGTCAAAAAACCAAAAAAGAAAAGACATTAAAAGAGTGGTGTTTGATCGCTGCTAGGGACTGAATGGACGTAGGTGGCTGTGCTTCGATCGGGGAGCAAATTTGTACGCGATGATTGTGTGCTGTTTCATATGATCGATCATGTCACGCGTGCGCACTGCGTACTGCTGCATGCATGCCGTCTGTTCTCTCCTGTTGGTCTACCTAAGAGCTAGCCCAACAAATTTGATTTCATGGATACTTTACTCAAAAAAAAAGTTTGATTTCATGTATAATTAAATGATCAGTGCATGTGTGGATCTCTCTGATTCATAGGAAGTTGAAATGTTTTCTATCATAAAATCGCGATTTACAGGAATTTCAATTCTTGAAAAAAAAATCTACGGTCGTGGTTCATGCGATCGAATACCATGTCAACTTTGACGTACGGGATTCGTCAGAACAAATGCATTGAGCATTGTAATCATACATATTTTTGTTTCCTATATATTCCTGTACGTTTCCAAATTATCGCAAATCAGAACAAACACTGCCCAGGGGAGTAACAATTTATCTACGATAAGAAAGAATACCATTACTTTGGTTGAAAAAGAATAAACATGACTATTTTTGTTGACAAAAATATATTGGATGTCAGAGAATTATATATGAAGGGGAGAAAGATGTTAATGGGGGCTGCATGTTATACTGAATTTTGGAATGACTCATTGATTTAGGAGATTTTAAAGATGCTTACATAAACTTGTTTGAAATCTGTAACAATAAAGATATCACAGTGAAAGTTGCAAAAAAGTTGCCAATGTCAGAATTATTTAGAATCTAGTTAACTAACTCTGAAAGAAGGGATTAGAACTTTTTTTTTAGCAAAGGGCAGGAGAACTGGCATCTATTGATAAAAAAAAAAGAAGAATTACAAGTATATGGTGGGGGGATTAGTCCCTCCCCCTAGGGGAACAAGAAGCAAGTGAGCTAGATTACTCCATAACTAGACTGGCTCCTACCGCCTCCCAGAGATGCAGCTAGTCAGAAAGGTGCTGCAGGAAGGACAAGCGGGTTTTCTCTTCTAAGTGAAAGATGCGGTTGCTACGCTCGATCTAGAGGTGCCAGATGGTCCCTGAAATGATCGAGAGAACACCTTGTGGGACCCGGATTGGAGAATGTCCTCCTCCCACAAGTGTTGAGGCAGCCTCCCTTCCAGCAAGCTGGATCTAGGGTGGGTGCCTTGAAGAGGGCAGCCAAACGCCTCTAGGTGAACGTGGCAAAGTCACATTCCAGGAACAAATGTTCCGGCGTCTCCAAGTTCTTTCGGCAGAGGGTGCAGAAGTAGCAGTTAGAAAGGTGTCGGCGTTGTAGGGCATCCGCGGTGAGGACACGCTTTTGCAGAAGAAGCCAGAGGAAGAACTTGCATTTGGAAGGGGCCCAGAGCTTCTAAACTTTAAGCATCGAGGGAGCTAGACAGGCTAGTGAACTACAGGCGGTAGGCCGAATGGACCGAGAAGGAACCATTCGGCCCAAAGCACCAGGATCGCAGGTCTGGCTCATCTTCGGAGAGAGCGATGAGATAAACCTTGGAGAGCAGCAAAATGGGCTCAGGGATTATTTCCGGCAGCATACCCCCTCTGAGGTCATTTAGCCGGTTGTTGTTGGAGAGGGCGTCTTTGACCGACCTGATCCACCTTGCCGAGGCTACAAAGTGCTGAGGGGCTAGGTCCTTTGGGGTGCAGCTAGAGAGCCAGAGGTCCTCCTAAAAGGACGTGGAGAACCTTTTTTTATAGTCACAGCGGACCCCAAGCGTAGAAGATCAGAGTTTGGCTTTGGAGGGGTGTCTAGTAGGCCGGCCCAAGGGGTAGGGTTAGGGGTTTTGCATAGCCAGAGCCAGCAGGTTCGAAGGGCCCTGGCGAAAAAATTGATACAAAGCTGTGTGGAATTAATATCCAGTAGAGGTGGGCAAGATAGGTGTGTCTGGAAATACAAGAGAAAAGGGGTTTACACTGAGTCTCAACTGAATAATGGCCCTCCAATCTAACAAATGATTGTGGAAATAAAAAATAACTTTTAAAACAAAAAACTTCATGTGGTCACCTTAATGCTATTCATACCCATGAAAACGTTTGAAAAACAAAATGGGTGGGCAATGTCGTGCGTTGTTTCTAGGATATATTGAAACCAATTATCACTTTTTTCTTTGTTCAGGAAGCAGAGTAGTTTGGTATACAATTGCTTTGGTGTTTTGTATATTTGTAATGCTTTGGTCGATTTGTATGAAAAGGAACAAATGCTACTTTGAAGGGAAATGTATTAGGCCCCCTTTTGAGACCCTCATTTGTTTTGTTCTCTGATGCAGGTTTGCAAGCAAAAAAAGGGAAAATGATCTTGAACGCTGGGGCAAAGATGTTGGTGAAGGTGCTTGTTGATTTCGCGGATCCTAATGCGGATCAAAGGAGGATTTATGGTTGGAGAATTCTTATGTTGAGAACGACACAAGAGTGAGCAATGAACATGCACTAGAGAAATGACGGGTATCAAGGCAATCTCAAGAAGGAAGTGATCATTTTGTGGAGTGGAGTGGCCCTGAAAGGGTGAATGGAGTGGCCTTTGTGTTTCCATGTAGTTTTAGGTCATTATCTATTAAATGTTGTTGTTAGAATACTCAATTATGTCTCCCTATGTCGATAATGGAAAGGGGTCTGCTCTTATTTAGAAAACAAAATCTACAGCCAAAAAAGAGAAAGAAGGCTTCTTTGATTTCGAAAATTTTACCTCTTCAATATTAAAAAAATCTACATGAAAAAAGAGAAAGAAGGCTTAAATGAACAATTTGTGAAAAAACGTAGATAGACAAGGCTGATTTGGAGTAACTTAAAAATAATTGGGGAAATTTAATGCCAAGGAAAACATCTCATTTCATGTACTTATTTTCAGGATTATTTTAAAGCAATTAATGGGAAATAAAATATTTTTTTAAAATTCAAAGGGTCTACAAATTAGGCTCTCTTCCTGCCTCTTTCTATCCGGTGGTCACGAGCCATCAAATGATAAAAAATGAATAATACATTTAAGCGTCTTTTAAAAAACTAAATTACAAGCATACTGTGCACACTGGACTACGTACCAAATTTTTTTTAGGAAAAACTATGTAGCAACGTCGGCTTAGACATTATTGTTGCTACGCTAGGTAAGCAATTTTTTTTCTGAGAAAACGTATGAGCCGTTGTAATCGCATATATGGGCCATGGCAAGATTGGGCTGGGCCGGACCAGGCTGGGCGGGAATCTCCGCAAACCAATCGCCACTGCTGCGTTGCGCGGAGTATCTGCTTCCCCCCAACAACGAGCACCCCGCCGGCGGGGCGGCACGCGCGCGGAGGCTCGTCGCCGGCGAGTTCCCCCTGCGTCACGCCGTCGTCCCATCTGCCTCTTTGTCCGCTCCGCGATGACGAGGAGGAGGAGGAACGGGGGGAGAGTGGTGGACCGCGCGCGCAGGCAGAGCCCTAACGAACTCACGATCAGGTCAGTTCGAGCCGCGTTTCCCTTCCACTCGAAGCAACATCTGTATGAAACTATGGATATACGGATTGGTTGTGCGAAATTCGGTTGCCTATTGGGCTCCGATTCGGGACAGATTAACGGGTTATCTTAGTACTATTATGTTTAACAATGCAAACGCAAGTGCAAATAAGTGGCCAAAATTGGTGCTAATTTCCTAATCATCCTACTGTTTTTCATTTAATTAGATGGAAGATATGTGTATTATACTATCATATGAGTATTGCAACCACAATGTAGGAACACCAGGATCAAACAAAAAAAAATGTATTAAAGGTTTCCCAAGATACACATTCTCTCTTGCTTTCCCTGCCCCTGGGCCTCGCGTCCGTCCCTTACAAGCCATTACAATCCTCTCTTTTTTGCTCGCATTATCTATCCCTATCATTGATAGTTCGTTAACAGTACCACTAGTACTGATCATTTTGTAGAGTGAAACATAAAAATAATAAAGTATCCTACATGTGAAGTAAATCGATTTTTTTTTTTCATGGGAGCGTTCTTAATTACTCAAGAACAGGATTACAAAAACCAGCGCTACACGGTTGGTGGAGTCTGTCGTCAAACTTGGGTGCTCATATTTTTCTTATTAAATGGACGCCGAAGAACTCCTACTCAAAGGATTGCAACAGTGAGCAGTTGATTGCCCAACACAACCTTGACATCCTACACAGCACAATGGTGCAGAAAGAATCTTTCCAATGGTGTGGCTATGAACTAAACGGTTGCTTAAATCAGTTAAACCTGCCTAACTTTTGAGTGGCAAAATGTGTCAAGGTGTGTCTATTTACCAAACATACCCTTAAGCTAAACAAGTGTGTAAACTTGAAGAAACCAAGTTCCAGAAAAATAATTATCTATTTGAGTAGATGTAGTATGGTTGGCTAATGCTTAATTTTAACTTATTGTGAACCTACATGATACTTTTATGTCCTGTGAAGTTGAACACTTTCTGTAAGCAGGAGCATCAGATATCCGATGTTCTCCTCAGTGATTTTGTCATATCTTATCCACTCATCGTGCTTTTTTTTTCCTTAAACCACAGATTCATTTTCAGTCATCTGTCCTGTGGGGTTACCTACTTTTTCTTCAAGTGCACACCCAGCTTAAGATACCGACCATTTGAATGCAAGCTTGATGGTTCTTTAATTATAATGACACCATGATAACACAGTACTGCTATTATTCATGAATTATAACACATGATGTGTAGATAGGATAGGCGTAGGAGAGTGAGAGCTTGAGAGAGGGGGACAGGGATAGAGCATCAGAATATTGAGAAAATCAGCATCCTACTATTCTCCCCAAAAAGGATTCCTGCAGAACTCCTTTTTGAACTATCCATAAATCTTTTGAGCATAGATTCCAGGTCTAACTAGGCAACAATAATTACTTCTGTCTTCTAGCTGATGTCATTGCAGATCAGGATTA
Source organism: Raddia distichophylla (assembly GCA_005191435.1). Classification (NCBI taxonomy): domain Eukaryota; kingdom Viridiplantae; phylum Streptophyta; class Magnoliopsida; order Poales; family Poaceae; genus Raddia; species Raddia distichophylla. The sequence continues at coordinate 1,144,162 of SPJY01018041.1, forward strand.
CTAAGTAAGAAATTTTCCAATCACAAAAGGAAGCCCCCCTCCCCTCTCTCTGCAGCTTTTATTGCTGTCCCACATAGCAATGTAGGCTTATGTGTTGATGGTGTTGTCCATTACCAAAAGGACAAAGCAATTCACATAAAAAATTATGGGAATTCCAGGCTCATGTCTTTGCTCCAAATGTATGTTTTTACAAAGAATTTTTCCTGAAGGATTAATAATTTTTTGAACCGAAGAAGGATTAATAATTTGAATATATATGTTTATCAATACTAATATCTATTCCCGTTTGCTCAAAAATATTTATTCTCCAACTGCAAGTTGGTTGAACAATGTGGGCAACTTTGTTCACTTATTCAAATCCTCTCACCTCACGACAGTGAGCACTTTGAAGTGTGTCACGTGGGAGATTCTCATGAAAACGGCATCTGGAACTTTTGATGGTTGTTATAAAGCCATAGGCATACTCCGTACACAGGTGCAAAAATATATTTCAGAGCTCTTCTTGCGATGATAACTACAGAAACATTCTTTTCTTGTTTCAAGTCTTTCTTATCAGAACCTTCCAACTAGTGTAAAGTAGTGTGGATTTGGACCATGGTGTGTCTAAGATAGTTATGTGGTGTTAACTAGAAACAAGTAGTTTAGCTGTAGAACAGATATTGGCTTGAGGATCAACACAGGACACATAGACAAGAATGTGACTGAAAAGTAGAGAAGCATATTGGCAAGATCTTTGCACAGAATTTTATGCTCTCAACTCCATGACTCTGTAGGATTGCACAGCTGAAGCATCTTTGATATGTTTTCAGAACATGGGAAAAAAGCGGTAAATGGCTACTAGTTTTGGAGGGGATGCTCAATGCTTGTTCACCTGCATGGGGAGTTAGTTAGGTTATTGCAGTTAGAGAAGGCATGCTAAGCTTTGAGTAATTTTACAAGTACGTGCAATATATCAAAAGTTCAAAACATGAAGAATTTATTACTGGCCATCTTACTTTAGTAATGTTAACGGTTTTTTCTTTCATGTGCTTTGTGTCAACTATATAGAATGTTCTATTCGGCAGGCTATGTTCAGACCTTGTATGTCTTATACCACAGGAGTTACCATCCTGCATCTTTCTGTACTTGGAATATGCCAATCGGGTGCCAAAGTGTGGACCATTTTTTGAATGGGAGTGTGGAAGGTTTTAAACGATGCTGGTCACTGAGCAAGTTCCTCTACTAAATCTAATTAATGCAACTCAAGTCTAGAAGGTAATTTCATATTCGTGCACAAACACTGTTTAATATTGATGATACCACACATATTTTTCATGTGATGTGACACCTTTGTTAACAACAAAAGATCAACAGTTAAATTTTTTAAAAAATAAATTTTTTTTTTGGTATGGAGGAAATGGAAAAAAAAGTTAAAACATATATCTAAAGAATAATTTAGATGTACTTGTACTTCAAATGAACAGTTGCCTACATCTTTTACTAAGATCATTCCAATATTCGTACTTAGAAGTATATAAAAGCTAGCAGTAGAATTAGCTTTGCTAATCTAGTTTTAGGATGATATTAAAAACATACATTTATCCCCCATGTGCATATTTGATTAATTTTCTGCATCTAGACATGGATTTAAATGAATTCTAAAACAATTACATTGAAGTTATGCACTATATTTTTCTGGTTCACCCTTCTATGTACTTGTGTCATGGTATGACTACATTATTTGATGGCAACAAGAATTTTAGAATTGAATTGTAGAATAAAATATTGTTGGAGCATTTTTGCAATGTTGGCCATATTGCTGCATTATTGGGATAACTTTTTGGAGCCACATTGGATTCACCTACTTTTGTGAATCATGCATATATTCTTATAAACCTGACTTGCCACAAAATGCTTAATTACAAAATAGCCTGTTAGGATGCTAGATATTCTCAGTTTGCACCTATTAGTTTTCATAGAATCCCACTTTTGTATAATTGTAGTACATGCAGGAAGATGGACAAACTATGCTTAGAATTCACCTATGGACCTATCTCACCTGAACCACTAGTTTCCCTCTGCCTACCTTCATGCTTGTCTGAATAGATAAGGATTAGAACAACCCCTTTTGATGGGCAGAGATTTAGATAAATTTGAAGAGATTGAGCCTGATACCTGGTTTCAATTATTATTCCAAAAGATTTCTCAAAATTTAAATTCAAGAAGCCGTTATTCAAGTTTGGTAGTTCGCACTATTGAGGTCTGAACTACTACCATATATGAATTGAAAGAATCGCACCGCCAGGCGCCAGTGAATTGGAATATATTGTTCATCCTATCATATTAGCTTGTTCTCAAATCCTAGAGGCATATGACCAGGTGAACAAAAAATCACATCTCTGATTTTTTGTATATTTATCTCTCCCTGATTTTCTGGTCGTACCTTGCAATCAATGTTTATTTCTCTTTTTTGTTAACTTGGATGTCCTTGTTGACTTAAAACAACTTTGATGTTACCACCTGTCAGGAATTACAATTCATACGGGTGAATGTTACCTGTGGTCCCTGTAGCAATTCTATAATGTTTATGCAGGTCCTCTGGTTCACTATTCGTTGAATAGTAGCTATAAGAATAGTTATTTTCTTATTAGATGCATTTATTACTTGTAAATAAATTCTATCTAATAGATAATTTACCTTGGAAATATAGATTATTTCTTGTTATAAGACAAGTTGTATCTACAAAAGCGATATCATATATCCATTATCAAATATTAAGCATGCCAAGTCTTTCAAGTTCCTCATTAATCCCTCCACCTAATCTACAAACTTTTTACCTTAGTAGGACCTCTTCTCGAAGCGCCGTTCTACCTCTAACCATTTTCGTGAGTCTCTTCTATGGTGTTTCGACACGGGGTCCAACGAGACACCCATCGCTGGCCGTTTCGGTATTATCCCCCTAGCATAGATAGAATTCGGTAAGATAATATCGATTGGAAAGCCCTAAATTAGATCAAAGGAATTATGTCTGCTACAATAAGAAAAAATGTTTCCGAATTGATCAAGCCCTTTATAATATAATGAGATTTTTTCTTTGTTCGGCAATAACTTAAATCTTGGAATAAAACACTCATTATGGCAATTAATAAACGAAAAGATCTGGCATTAGTTCATGAGGAATTCTATATGAATACGAATACTCTTTGGTTAGGTATTGGAGCAACATTACCCATTGAAAAATCCTTAACTTTAGGTCTTTTTTAGGGATTATTCTGGTTGATTCATTCAACCGTGAAGTACCATGCACAGGTATCTTTGAAATAGTTACTTCCAAGTGAATTTTCCCTAGATACCTAAAATCCATTTTATTATGATCCATTTCGCAAAAATATAGATTGTGACAGATGTAAAATTGTTTTCTTTTTTTACTCTACATCCAACGGCCAGTGTTAGATCTCGAGGAAAAAAATTTTATTTTTGTTTCGTCATGTACAAAAATTCAAAAAACTCAATAAAAATTAGAAATATACTCTAATCAGTGTCAGGTCCCACACGTATTTTATTCGACTTGATATGATCAATATTCATTTTTATAAACATAATTAAAGGAAAATCTAGATGTATAAATTTTGTATGTTAATCCAAAGAATATACGTGGGAATGGACATGCATTATAGAATATTTCTGTTTTTTATTATTTTTTTGAATTTTTACATGGTGAAACAAAAATAACAAAATATTTATCAAGATCTAACACTGGCCGTTGAAGATCTAACACTAGCTGTTAGATGGAGATCCCTGGGTGTCGAACGGGAGGTGTGTCCGATGCCCGTCGGACGGCCCCCGCATCCTATGGTGTTTAGCCCTTTTTGAACTAAGGTTCATGACACCATTCTTTTATCCTTATGTTGCCGTTATGCAGTTACTATGTTGTGATGTGCTTATTTAAAGTGCTTCTGAGGAAAGTAATACTTAATTATCTAATGCTCTGTGTGGCAAATTATTGCTAGCTTCATTCTTTTGAACACAATAATCTCTTTGTTGGCTACCTTGTTTAAAAAATAACTTAACAAATACCAATATAGATGAAACTGCTTTGATTAAACAAGATTATTGACAAAAAGCAGAAAATTTTCCACGTTAATTTTACCGACTTGAGATATAGTATCATTTCCACCTCAGGTTAATGAAAATCCATATATAAAAATACAGGTTATGGTGATTTTTGTATGCTTCATAGAACTTAGAAGTGGCACACATTGGAGAAAATCAAATTCTTTTCCTGTAGTTTATTAATTGAAAAGAAGCCACTGGAATTCGAATAGGAAAATGAAGATATAGTGAATGCATAAAAAATTTAATAGTCCAGGAGCAGATATTGTTTTTATTGTTATCAGTTATACAGGATTGTCCTATCCATCTATGGAAAAAAGGAGGAATACAGAATCGGTTCAGTTTTGGTCGTGTAAGTTCTAGATTTGATCAGATCCAGCTGTCCCACTTGAACACATGTTACCGAATTAACAATGTATCATCTGAAGTAAACCTGTCCACCACCATAACAGTTCCATATCGGATCTGTCTGGGGATACAGTTTCTCAAAATGGAACTAGGTTAACTATGCATCCAATTTGTCTGCCATTCCAACAGGAACAGACAAAATTTCAGGGTGGATATGGATTTATGTTACACTTATCTGTCCATTGGAATCCAGAATCCCTCATGGGTTGAATGATCAGATAAATAAATATATTGAAGGGGAGATGAACCTACTCCGTGCTATACTTTTTGGCAAAAATTAGGCATGTTCTGTTGTTTTTTACTTCTTAAATTTGAGAAAGGCCTGTAAGGCTTTGTTATAATCTCCATTAGTTCCTATTAAGCTGGATGGCATCTCACCCTTGTAATTTTCTCATTAAAACGTTGGAGATGATTGTAAAACTTTCTCTTCAAATATGAAATGCAAATTTGGAAAGAAGACGAATATAGGTCACTGAAGAGAATCTGCATACAGCCTGTCCTTTTGGGACAAAAGGCTGGAATATTACTGACAGTGATATACAGCATGCAGACACTTGCTAAGGTCTTTAATGCAAGTCTAACATTCTATCATTGGTACATTGCCATCAAAAGATCTTTGAAAATCCCTTCATCAGAGGGTTGGGTGAATGTCAACATAGCAATGCCAGTTCTTTACCTTCTTGCCTTAGGGGTGCAATTATTGTCAGTACTTTTTTATTCCTAAAATGGTCCTGCATTCAAAAACTCGAATCTTCGTACAGATAATTTGTAGTATTTGGCTGGAACTGATGGTGCATATTGTTCTGTGTCCCCAAAATACACTGAATCAGTGTACATTATATTATTATAATACCCTGTCATAGAAGCTTATTATACTAAATATTCTTCAATGCAAGTTAGTAATATATCACCGTGTAACAACACAATATTTATTGAATTAATTCGATCACTTGAAAGAAACCATTAAGAACGTTTGGTGGCCTTTTTGCATTGGTCAAATTCTGTTTTGCGTTTATTTATCCCTTGATAAGTACTATCGCATTTATAGCACTTAGCTTGGAGATTAGAGTCCACCGAGAGGTTCTTTCCCATTTGGGTTTTACTCAAGGCAAATATTGTTTAGGTATATTTAGCCTACAATAAGTGCTAATAATATAGTGATAATTAGACTATAAAGTGTGAACAATCCAACAGGGAAGCACCTTGCTATTTGTGCATTGTTCAACTAGCATTTTGGGAATATTTAGCCTATGGTAAGTACTAGCAAAAGTAGTTAGTGGATCACTTAAAGAATTAGAGCCCTGCCAATGAGCTGAAGAATCAATTGGTCTTATGAAGATGGGGAGACAAAAAGAGATGACAGGGGCCTCCCCCTTCTCCCCCCAACAGCCTTGTGATGATACTGATTCCTCGCTGCATTTCATACACATCAAAGTAATGAAGTTATGTAATGAAAACCTCTCTTTCATCTTGTGGCTCCTATGCAAACTTGTCATTCGTTGCTTCCTACCTGCACCTTCATTCTATCCCCACCATTCCTAAACAATATTCTTCAACTACCCTCTCCTCCCACTATATAAGTTGCACCATTTCCCTCAAACACAAGCCAGTGATCTAGTTGTTGGAGCAACAGAAGCAGCACTAGTCCAAACAAATTATCTTATCTTTTTCCCTGAAACATTTCTTGAGAATCTATCTAAGCATGAGTTCATCATGGACGGCGAAGCAGAACAAACTGTTTGAGCTGGCGCTGGCAAAGTATGACAAGGACACGCCGGACCGCTGGCAGAACGTGGCGCGGGAGGTGGGCAGTGGCAAGTCGGCAGAGGAGGTGAAGAGGCACTATGAGGAGTTGCTCCAAGACCTGAATCACATTGAGTCAGCAGCACGTCCAGGGTCCCAGTATGGCAGCAGTGGCGGCGCCAACAGGAACAACTCCAAGGGCGCTGGCAGCAGCTTGGAGAAGAGGTAGTTGAACATTCTCTTTAGTTAAAGACTGTTCCATCCATGCATGCATCATCACAGTGGTCACAGTTACCACCTTGCATGGCATACTAGTCATTTTTTGTGTGCAAGGACAGTGTTGCTTTCTAGGTGCATACTTGCACGGGAAACTTTTGCTTGTTTTATGGTTATTCCTATGTTGCATTTGTGCTGTTCTAATATTGTTTGTTTCTGTTCCCCTGGTCATGCACTTCACTTAATTTGTCCATTAGCACTATGTGTGCGTGCCATGCAAGTGCTGTGTGTGTGTGTCAATGACAAAAGGGAAAGCATCCTTTGTAATTCTACCATGAACAGGCCCACCTGTCAGTGGCTTGTGGACATTCACAAAATATTTATTTATGCATGTAAGAGTTCATTGTGATCTAGTAGCGGAATTGTAGTTGGTCTTGGCTAGCCTGCCCTTACAGGGTAATTTTGTTTTCCAAATTGAGTTGTTTCTGGATAGTACGTTGATACCGTTGGTTTCTTTCTTTCTTGAGTAAAAAATTGATTAGATCTGCAGGTTAAAACTATCTACCTTATGATAGTGGTTATCTTGCATCATCTGAATAATTAACCTTTTTCAGAAAGTTGGTATTGTCCATGGAAGAAATCTAACAAGTGATGCAATTCTTTTTTACTTCTATTTATGTATGAGTCGTTTTACGTATTTATGCACTTGGACATAAAATTCAATCAAAGAAGATCTTTGCTTCTTTTTGACCACTCATTCTGAAATAGCTAACCAAACTGAGTCTTATGCTAGATCTGGCCGACTACTATTACTCATGACTTGTCTAGTACATACACCAGCAGTTACAAAGCTCCCTTGAAGCTGCATGCTGCCATTCTAAATTAGTTCAAAATTTTCCTATCGTGTCGATGATTTTCCCTTCTATGTTCACAATGAACTCTTACTCACTATAGGAGAACATGGCATGCATGCTGAACATAAGAGATCTCTGCAAAGATTGCAAGTACATTTCACTGGTAAGATGAATTTGTTAGGATCATATAGACAAATGCATAATGTATGTGATAGAAATATTAACCAATCTAGTTAAACTCACCTTACGAAGGGCCAGTCAAGCACGCACATATCAATAATATAACAATTTTTTTAAACCAAAATATTAGTAGTAGAACTCAATCAGAAGCATATAGGAAACTTTTTATTTCCTGATGGGAACATGCAAAAATATCTCGTCCTCATGTCGTGGTGCTTTTCTCCACAGTGATGAAACTAGTGTATTCTCTTCAAATATGACAAAAATCATTTATAACCCGAGCTACAGCTCAATGAGATCTCATCAATGTTCTTGTAAATAACATTTCTACCTCTCTTTAATAGAATGGTGAAGCTCTCGCTCGTTTATGGTAAATAAGAAGAATTTCATCAATGTTGAGTGGAATCCGTTATTCATCCCTACAACCAGCTGCATGTACTAGTAAATTTAGCTGGTGGATGAAAAGAGCCCAGCTGCCTGTAGAGTATTTGTTTGTCTTATCAGTTTTTTCCCCCTTCTAAATATGGTGGAGAAATTATAACATGTAGCCTACAATCCATGAATAACATTTTATAAATTATCTCATAAGCGACTTTATTAGGCTTTTAAACTAAGTTTCCTGAAGCGTACCCTTAATTAGCAAATTCGTGTTCCCCAATTGCAGGACACGGCAGCAGGAGGCTAATATAGAATTCCAAGAAAAAAGGGCATCCCTTTTGCATACTGGTAGTTAGTATCTAGAGCATGCTTTTTCTGAAGATTTGCATGTAAAGCATTCAGTGCGGTAGGACCCCAATCCAGCCCCTTAAAGCTTATTGTCCTTTCACAGACAGGACACTTGGCAAAAGAGTAGCAATACTGTATATTCGTAGATTTAGATGTGTTTTGGTTCGTAGCCAATTTTTGCCCCATTGATCTTGCCAATAGTTAAAAATTTTAACTTGTGAATTGGCCGACCATTGGTAAGGCAAGTTTTGGTGCACATTGATTATGAATCAAACACATCCTTTGTGTTCTCTGGTGGAAGACCTTTCGAGACGTCCTCCTTGAAAGAGAATAGAGTGCTAATGAGCTTTTGCTGTCTCACGTATGGACAAATACATGCGCCTCCCTCTTCTTTGAAAGTGAATATCTAAAGTTGTCATATTTTGAGGCAATCCTACATATATATCTTGGTATTCGTATGGATTGGTGTTCGTGATCTTGAGTTTTTCCTATTCTTGCGCTAGCTTTAGCTTGTCGCACTACAAACATAACATGTTTAAGTCTGATTATCCTTCTTCTCCACAAGGTACCCCAAGCTGCAGGATCTCTGATGCAGGAAGGACCCCAGCCACAGTTAGCCTCCCTTTCCAGCACACAGCAAGTCTACATCTAGATAACATATGGCCGATGGTGATGTACGGTCCTAGCTAAAGCATACTCTAGTACTCTCCTCTGATGATGATGGATCGTCTGTACGTGCAGACGCCGAAGGAGTCCGAGGCATAATCGAGTTCCTCATCGGAAATGTATCTTTCATGTTTTGTATCCATGCTTACGTACGTACGTGTGTGTGTTCATGTTGTATCTGACCCACCACGAGCCTTGCCACCAGCTATGTGTGTGTAGCACTGGCACTGCTGGAGATATCAGATATGACTCGGTGTTTGTATCGGTAACGCGGTGTGGCCTGCTTGTCTGTCTGTATGTAGTACCGTCCCTTGCTAGCTCATGCATGCATCTATCTGTCTCATATATGTGCCAGATTGGCCAATGCAAATTCCAGTCTATGGCTTACTAATTGCAGCTGCAGACTCTTGTCCCCTGCATTTTCATTTGCTGCACGACCCCACAGCTGAGTTACTGGGATAATCAAAGCTTGTGTGCACGACTCTTCTTCTTTTCCTTGGATGACTCTTATGTGCCGTTCTGATTGACCTTATGTAGTACTGCCTCCGTTTATTTGTATAAGATGTATTTTTATAAGACGTATTTTGATTTGACCGTGGAACTACGCGAGCATCCGGAGTCACGGGATGCCAGGTAGAAAAGGAAAATTAGCGAGCATTAATACATCTTGATCAATTGGTGCACCTCCGCTCCAACGTGTGTGAACCCGGTTCAATCAATAGCCCGGCTATTAGCAAACCAATTAGCCAAAAGTGAAAAGCCTAACACCTAATTCATAAATTAGGTCTCACAATGCAAGAAGGCCAAAATCAACATATGTGGATGCTCGTTGTACCAAGAGACGGCGTACCACCTGTGTCGCCCTCTATCTATTATTTGGTATAGTTTGTCTATTTTCGTCGTGCAGTAAAATGCAATATTTATTATCTTGCAGCTAATCATGTACTGATATAATTAGTGTCAATGTCAATTTTTCCCCATGACTAGATCTAGGCATAGGATGACGCATTTCTGGCTCATCCTATTGAGGTGAAGCGTTACGGAATACTCGGGCCTCCTCTCATAGCCCAAGTCTCTTAGCAACCCCCATAGCAATGCAGGGAAGCCCTGGCGCTCTCTATCAGGGTGAGATGCCGACATCTAGAATTAGGAAAAGGCTAAAAATGTTATGCCAGCAAATTTATCAAAGAAGTTAAGATAAAAAAGGATTTAATATTAAAATATGAGATGGTTAAATTTTTGCGGGGTACCGACTGACTAGCTACGCTTCCTAGGGGTCAAACTGGCTCTGATACCAACTTTTATCGCGACCCCGGCTTCACCAGGATCCACTTATGATCGATTGATAGTCCCATAGATCAATGCTAGCAACTCAAAGAGCGACAATTGTCGAACATCATCACACAATCACAGTTAACTAGGAAAATAACATAATATGCAAAAGTAATTGTTGCACAACCACTTATTTCAATAGTTTGATTAAGACGACCTAATATAGTTCAGAGTGCGGAAATCCAATTAATGCGGCGGAAATAAAGTATGACGATGCTCTAGTCCAACCCTTGAACGTCAACTAGTCTTGGTCGAAATCCGGCACAGAATCCTCCTGATCCTGTAGGCAAACCGAACCCGATTCTTCTCCTGAATACAAAATATATCCGTGGTTTGTATAGTGAGTACACGGCTACCCAGCAAGAATCCTTATAATGAATGCAAAGATAATAACAAGAACAGGATGGCTATTTTGCATAAAAACACCTATTCTAGTCAAGTTAATTAAAGTGTTGTAAAACCAATTTGTAGAACAATTAATAATGATAAGATTTCTCAAATTAACACACAGAGCTCGGCTTCCAAATCCCCTTTGCAGAACTGTACATGCTTCGAATAACTCAAACAAAACCAACCCATCAGGTTAATTATTAACACATGAGACTACCATATATGAACTTCCTCCCCTCCCATGACCGTGGGAACATCTACCATGATAGTTTTCAAACTTGGCAGAGTGTAGCACACTTTACTCATAAGCCTAGTAGTATTTTTATATATTAACTCTTCATTTGGATCCGAGACCAAGTAACAATACAAACCGATTCATTAGTTCCTTCTGTTAACACTGATACCCCCTCTAAGGTTTCAACACTATGGGTCTCCCTCTTGAGCCAACGGACTGCAGCCCGATCTTTTCAAAGTATCGTGCGCTAACAGTTTTTCCTAACTACTAAGCCAAGACTAGCACATGTTGGCCGACATGCTAGAGCTAGCACTTATGGTTGCGCTTGTATGGTTTGGCCGGATAAGCACACGTCAAGGGTCCTTAGACCAAGATGACTACCTCCACCACAATCCTCATTCCACAAAACCACCCGTCTTGCCACCTTTAGTCCACACACGTAAGTTTTAGTTGATTATGTTATTAAAGTAACTCCGCACCTCCAATTATACCAAGTCACAAGAATGATTAAATGAATAACCTAAAAAAAATAGCAACCCACGAGTACTAGCATCTATGCACAAAGATAGGCTAGGAAATACTAAGGCAGCAATAAATGGCTAAATTCACAGGGTAGATGACTCAGTGTGAATATTATAGGATTCATGCAAAGGGAAAAGTAAATAAAAACAATAGCGAGTGAGTTTTACAAAATAGGAGAGCAAGATGCAATCTATCTTACCTTGGTAATACTTGACGTCCTGGGATCCTCCTCCGAACTGCTCATGGAAAACCCCAAACATTGCACACACGTGCGATCTACACGTAGATACAAATGCATGAAAACAGAAAAATAATCAACAGAACATATAGCTCAATAAAATATATAAAATTCTAGGCTATTTATGTGATTTAATGGATCTGGAATCACCCAATTTGGAGTTCGTATGCTCCCTAAATAATTCTTAAAATTTTTGGATAAATTAGAAATCCCAGAAATAAATAAACTGGGTTAACCGAAAGAAAACCGGTGAACCGACGACTTAGGCAGGCAGTGCGCAGCGTGGGGCAAAAAGGCGACACGCGGAGGTTCACGGTTGGCGGGCGCGGTGTGGGGGTGATAAGGCGGCAACGCGTGGCGCGGGTGGCGGCGTGCGCACGGCAGTAGGTGAGGTGGGGCCACATGGCAGTGCTGGATAGGCGGAGCGCGATGCGGGCGGGAAACGAGGGACGCGTGGTGATGGATGTGTAAGAGCAAGCTCCCTAGGGGTTTATTTGATTTTGTTAATTGATGTCAACTAGGCTATAGAGCTGGATCACGCCAAGATTAAGGACATTTGTTTTCTATATCTTTTGATTTCTTGCATGTGTGTAGCCTAGGGCCATCATGCCTGCCGATCGTCGTATCTCTGGCTGCAGGGTCCCACAAAGCACAACTCTGGTCTCTTATCCTCATTCGTCTTCGAGAGAGTTCGGAATAGGTCCAGGGGATTCCAGGGGGTAGCCAGCTTTCCGATGTTTCATAGCCACTACGAATTCTCAAAGCCAGATATTTCCTGCGGGCGTGAAACTTCCCGCCTAAGTGCCCAAATGTTCCCGTCAAGTTCACAAGTCGACAAACTTCACACAAACCCTAGGCGAGACATCAAGAGAGAAAGGGATAGCTAAAAATGAAGTGGGCTGCAAAAATAGCTCCGTCGGACTGGGTCCGACGGATGATCATGTGAGTGGCTAAGTCACCAAAATACAACCCTACTGTCGGACTGGGTCCAACCACCGTCGAACCGGGTCCGACCAAGCCATCGACTCCTAGCGACTAAGTCCCAAATGCAACCCTTCTGTTGACCACTGTCGGACTGGGTCCGACCCTGCCACTCCTAAAGTGAAACACTTCATCGGACTGGGTCTAGCGACCGTCGGACTGGGTCCGATGACCATCGAACTGGGTCTGACTGCAACATGGGAAATTCAATCTAGGCTATTCAAGCTTAGGGTTCTCGCCTTGTACCTATAAATAGGAGCCACTAGCACGAGAAACTTGAGAGAGCCTCATTTAGCAGCCACCCCTTGCCCTAGCCACCCTATATATAGAGCTCCTCCCATGGTGTTCTTCACTCCCAAAATCCAAATCCACCATGAGGGCTTGAGAGATTGAGAGAGAGAGAGAGAAAGATTGAGGGAGGAGTAAGGAAGAAGAAGAGAGCACCCCCTAGTCTTCTCCTTGTCGCATCCAAGGTCCGTGTCCTCTCCCATGGTTGTCTTGCTATCCTCTATGGTGGGATGAGAGGGTTGGGTGAGTTATGATGTCTCCGGTCTTGTGCTCTTGGGATTTTTGCCACCGGGAGACGTCGTCATCGCCAAGCTCCGTCAAACATACAACAAACACACCCTTCTCCGTGAAGGTCATCATACTTCCTATGGTGCTTCAGCTCTGTCCGTCGGGGCGTGCAAAGCCAGCCATCGCGTCGGCGGTCACCTTTCTTCCCAAGGTGCTCTTCTTCATTGCGTCGGAGATGTGCTAAATCCTCGGTGTGCTCGAGGTCGGCTTTGTGTGTGAAGTTGGTGTTTCGAGGTCCTTCGCGTGTGGAGGCTGCCGATTCGTGTGAAGGTTTGAAGCTTGCCTACCATGTGTTGGTGAAGAGCTACCACCGAGTAGATTGAGAGCTAGGGACGATAGAGTCCCGGTTTCCTTGACCGGAAGCTTCCTCAACGTGAGTAGGTGCTTGCATCGAACACGGTAAAAAGATCGGTTTACGTCTCTTTGTCTCATTTACTTACCGCATCTTGATATTCATTGCCTGCGAGTGCCTCATGCCTTCTACACTTATGCTTCGATTACTTCTGCCTACTAGACTTGTGTAGTAATACACATGCTAACTGTGTGCCTTAATTAACTTGCCTAAGTGACTAAGTGCAATAAAAGTAAAAATTTAAATAGACCGATTCACCCCCCTCTCAGCCTTAGGTTCCTTCAGGATGATTGGTGGCGGCGGCTCAGCGATTGACGGGCCGACGCGTGGCACATGAGAGCGCGGGCACGCACGGGGCTTGGCGCAAGGCGGCGGTGCTGCTGGACGCGTGGTGGGCTAGGGTTGTGCGGCGGGATCCGCATGGCGGGGCGCGCTAGACGAGGTGACCGGCAGCGAGGGCGGCGCGGCGGCGACGACGGTGGCACTAGGAACTCCGGAGAGCTTTTCCGAATCCAAATATTCACCAAAACCGATGATCTGGGTATCCATCTTGACCGTCTCGATGAGCTGTATACAATGGAGCCACCTACTCTCGGGTTTGGGCAAAACACATAGAGTGATACCTCAAAAACACTTCGGCGGCTAGGGCTTTAGACGGCTATGGTTGGGATAAGGGGTTTTCTCGAGTTGTGGACTTGAGGGGGGTCTTGTTAGGTATTTATACTGATGTGGTCGACCTAGATCAGGCCTTAAGGTGGGGGACTTCGAATTGGCGCAAATTCTAATCCGAGTAGGTTTAGAACTCTCCTAAATTTGGTAAATACCCAAATCCGTGAATTTTGGCTTGGGCTTGTGTCCTAGCGCGAGATGAGGCCTCTAGAATCTCTTCTCCAAGTTTGGGCTTGGTTCTCCCACGTTTGCTCATTTCATGGGTTTGACGAGCTAACACGTAGAACAGCAACACTCCATGGGATCATGAGCTAGCCTTGGGTTTTAGACTTGAAAAGTGGAGGGATGCTAAATGATGGCTTCTAAGAAAAACTGAATTTTTTCAAATTTTTCTAAAAGGTTTTCTAGGGTTTTGGCTTAAACCTAATTTAAAATAGGGTTTTGTATATAGCAATTTTCTTTTATTTTACTTTTAGGGTTTTGAAAATACAAGTGACGTACGATAAAATAGAGGATGCCACAAATTGAGCCACAGATCTGAGTTCTTTTGGACTCTCCAAAAACTCTTTTCTGCTTTTGATCCATGGATATTTTTTATTTTGGCTCCTTTATATCTGCTTTTATATTGGTGAGGTTGTCCATGTTTTGTCATGGAAAAAATCTAGCTCAAATAGAACTTTTTTCCTCTTCAAATTCGGGCTCCTATTCTTTTTCCTCTACTTTTCCAGCTTGGCCTGCCACCACCTCGTATGCGTGGCTCCAGCCTAACTCCATCTTGGCTTGACTCAGCGTCGACTTGCTAGGGGCCAACGCGCATTTCCGCTCGGTGCCAATGAGCCACCCGATCACACTACGCCCCACAGCATCTGACAGCAGTGATTAAGAAACCACGGCTAACAGCTGGAAAACCGTGGTTAGCCGACAAACTGACCCGAATCGGTTTTTAGAAAACCGCTCGGCTAGGTTTGAATAAATCCAAATTTTGTTCAAATTTGAAGACTCGTGAAAAAATCTAAAATAATTCCATAAAATAGTAAACATTATTTTTTGACTATTGGCTGAAACAGAATTTGAAAATTCAAAATGTTTACCATTATTTTATGTGATTTTTGTTTCATACAAATGAAAATATTGGAATAAAGAAGAAAAATAACATATATATTTAATGGGCTATCTCCTAGGCCCATGCCGGGGCCCCAAAAATGGACTACGCAGGGGAGGGGATAGCTCCCTCTGCATGAGCTGCGCCTCATCCCCCCCACCCGTGACCCAGCTCCCATCTCCTCTGCTCCTCTCCCCTCCCGAGCTCCCCAGCCCCCAGGTGGATCAAGTGGCAAGCTGGGCGGATCGAGCGGCCAACCAGCGAATCGAGCGTCTAGTCGGATGGGCACGGCGTAGCACCAGAGCAGCGAGCGATTCAACGAGGCACGGGGCGAGGTGCCAGGGACTAGTAGTCGAAGAGCCAGCAGCTAGCCGATCTGTCACAGCGGCTTTCCAAGGTAACCGGGCGGCTAGATTTTGTATTATACATAGATTCATATAGATACACATGTCTTGGATTTTGTATATATAGATTCATATAGATACATATATTGTACTATATTTTGTAATATTTTGAGATGAACATGAGATGCTGGACTTCGTAGTTGATAGTATTCGTAGTTGTTAGACGAATGGAGTTTATGTGCATCTGCTTGGCAAATTGATGGAATGGAGAAGGTTTGAACTTGCAATGTGTGGCAAAATGATGCAATGTCTCATTTGTATGTCCCAATAATTTTTTCTATTTTTTAATTGATTTTTTAACCGGGCGGTTAGCCGAGAAAACCAGTTGGTTAGCCGACTGAACCAAAATTTGTATTCAAATTTGAATTTTTCAGTTTTTGCTTGAATTTTTCGGTTAGCCGCGGTAACCGCTCGGTTAACCGAACCGAGCCTACTTCCGTTTTTGGGCTCGGTTCGGTTTCGTAATCACTGCCTGACAGCCGCCCGCTTGGCCGAGGGCGCCATGGATCAACGACAGCGCTGCCCTCCGCTTGTACAATGCGAGCCGTTGACACATATGGGCCGCCTCGCATCGCTAGGTTGGACCATCAGATTCGGCCACCTTCCTCGTGTGGGCCGCTGAGCTGCTCCGCCACTAGGTCGTTGTGCTGTACGACAGCCCACCTGCTCTGCAAGCCACGCATCTGAAGCTTGCTACAGCATGTGAATATCGAGCACGTACACCGACCGCTAAAAAAATCTCCAAAAAAGTTCTCCACCTCCGGATCGAATTCATTAGCCCTCAAACACGCCTCTCAACGCATCACCGCGCGCTCTTTACGCACAAAAACATCCTGCACATTGGTTGTACGTCCACGACATCGTAATCGTCAGCAATATCCGTGCGCCACTCCTGTACAACATCCGATAGTATCACCAATATCATGATATCACCGCTGCTCCGATCTCTTCGGTTGTCTCGCCACATCTAGTGGCTAATCTGATTGCGAGCACGGAAGCCCCCTCTGCTTTGTGTTGTTTTTGATGGTTACATCAATCACCACCTCTAGTCCAATCCTCGTAAACAGTAACCATGGGACAGTCCAAGCCTCAATTGGAGTTTTTGACACCACCGATCGATCCGTCGATCACAGACATGCTACACCTTGCACAGAGCCTGATATTTTCCTTCGGCGCACACATGTATGCATTTATAATCCTCAAACCTCTAAATCATTCACATCACCAAACTCTGGTCTGATACGACTTGTTAGAAAATTGGATGCGACGTGATCTAAAAATGACACCGGAGACACGATATTTGATTACGTAGTTCACCTCTCATGCTACATTTTTGTCTTTGAATGTCGCACTCCTCACAATCAACACAACATACCGGAGGCCGAGTGCCCTTTTAGCTCCAGTAGGCCGGTCATGGAATACCCGATCACAGCCTTCTTGTCCTCATAAAGGTATGCGAAAGGTCCGCTATCTGGTGGTTCTCAAGGCATGTATCGTTCGAACATGGATAGAAGTTGTTAGCCTCGTGGGATGGTTTTACGGGTCTGTAGTCAAGACCAAAATCTCCTATTTTCGGAAGAGCGTGGAATAGTAGTGTTCTGGTAATGTTCTTCCTTCATCAGCACCTTCTGTCGACGGTTGAGATATCGATCTCAAGTCAACTAAGGTTCTTGAAAAAGGGAGATAGAAGACCTGCCGAGCAGTGCCAAACAGCGATCAACGAGCAACAGGGAGACACAGGGTTTTTATCCTGGTTCAGGCCTCTCGGGAGAGATAATAGCCCTACGTCCAGCCTTTCTTTATATCAAAGAGGATTACAAGGTGGAAGCTCGACGAGACGAACAAGTCTCGGCGAGAATATGAGTGTACAAGATGTAGTATGCGATCTTGGCTTCAGGTCGTCCGATGATCTTGGACGTTCTCCCCCTACAAGCCGTAGGGGCTCGGTTTATATAGTGTTGAACAACCGACCTACCAGGGGATAATCGGGCCGGGCTGACCACGAGTACGTAACGAACTCGTATACATGCCAAATACATCCCGAGGTAGATAACGTATACTCCAATTCTTGGGGATCACGACTTCTGCTCCAATCCGGGAAACCACGTCCGGGTCTTCACGTAGCCGTGCAGATCAACACCGAAATTCAAATCCCTGGTCACGAGACCGGTTGCCCCATATTATGTTGACTTGGTAGCCATGTCATCAAAAACACTCGCTCCTTTCCACTCTAAACCTAACTGAAACTGTAACACAACTTCGCATACCAAAATATTTGGCTTTCAAAGTTTTGGACCTAAGTGAAAACACACGGGACAACTTTAAGGACCTTCAGTGCAATTTATTCCACAAATTACTCATCATGTATCCTTGCTCCAGGATGAAGCTAACTGAGAAATATGACAGACAAAGGTTCCCCAAAGAATTGTGGCCCAAAAAAAGAGAGAAAACAGTAGGTACAAGCATATGTCCAAAGGCTGAAGCACTACCTTTGCACTACGAGAGTGAATAGTAATTGGTCTAACATCAAAAGGGCCTTCCCTGGAATACATTATTGGTTCCCAGCTCTGGACTTCTTGGATTCTCTTAGAAGCTTCATTGATAATAACCTTCGCAGAATAATGAACAGTAATTATCAGCAATCAGGTAGGAACATATAGGCATGCTAAATTTGCTAGTCATGACTGCCAAAAACTACATAGAATTATTTTTCCATCATAAAAGAGTCGTTGTCGATATAGGATGGTATAACAGGTGTAAAATAGACCTATAAACCGTTAGTGTTGGCAAATATAAATAAAGTTACCTTCCTTAGAAGATCTGGATTGTGGACACCATGAAATTGCAGTTCGTCCACAGGAGCTGGTTTCCCATGGGCTATGCTTTCTATTCTAAATGTGTGCAAGCTATATAAAGATTGCAGACAACCTGCATAATTATTTCCAAAACCATACAAATATACAGTTAAAAATGGTATTTTCAAAAGTTCCCATTCAAGGTTATGAAGGAATGATCATAGAAACTACTAAGTCATATGTTGTAAATGACGAACAGAAGCAAACTCCAAGTAGGTAATAGAATTCATAGCCTTACGCTAAAGTCACAGATCTGTCATAGCCTTATGAAGTAGATCTCTTAAAAACAGAAACATCATATCCAGTTCTTTAGTAAATTAAACTGAATGATTAATGTCCCATAAAGAAGATTTGCATTATACGAAACGAGCGAGGTGGCCCGCGCGTTTGCGTGGCTAGATTTGTTTTGGCATATAGAGTTTATCTATAACTTATAATCTATCTCTAATATATCAGATCGGATTTAGGCATATAGAGTTTATCTATAACTTATAATCTATCTCTAATATATCAGATCGGATTTAGAGCTTATCACTAGGCATATATCTTTTATTTTTTTCTTGATTCTTGATTTATGTGAGAATTTATTTTATCGATGTAGGCCGTTATAATTTGGTCTCACCGTTGATCGAACGGCTGAAATAATCTGGGTGATGTGGACAAACGTGGTGGCTTCTTTTTCCCCTCCTTTATATATATAATAGATAGATAGATAGATAGATTGTGCTACTCTAACACAGTAAATTTGAGAAGCTATAGGCAACAGGTCATAGAGTAGACAAGAAGTCACATGTAAGCAATTGAATGGGTTTATTCAATTTACTCATTTACCTTGCTCGATTATAACATCAACAACCAAATGAAGAGGTACTTTTATCTCTCTCTTGACAAATCCCATGAACGGTATGTACGACGGTCTACTAATCTGAAAAAAACACACAAGCATTCAGCCATAAACCAACAACTCTAGCATACCCAACACAAACATTACGTCTTTCCTAAAAAAAACACAAACATTAAGTCAATATTATCGATACCTTGTACACCAATCTTGCGTTCAGTGACATAGAGTTTGCGAAACAGGATGTCCTTCTTCAGCACATATCTCTTGTACGGCAGGTAGATGAGCATGAGCAGGCCAAACCCCCATGCCAGAACAAGAACCACCGATATCACGATGATAGTGTCGTACCGCAGATAGCTTGGCATCAGCTCCCGAGCCGCGGCCTCGGCCTCGTCGTCTTCAGGCGCGCCGCCTTCTACGAATCGCTCGCCAGAGTCGCTTCTCGGGTGCAAGGTCACAGCGCGGCCACTCAACATTAGTGCTGGGAGAATGGGCCGGGCCAGGTGGGCTGGCACGGGCACGGCCCGATTTTTAAAGCCCACGGCCCGGCACGGCACGATTTCTAATTGTACAGGCCGTGCTTCGGCCGGCCCGGTCCGAATAGAGACACGGGTCAGTTTTTTATATTTTGAGTGGTCTTTCATTGCTCAGATCAATTTCTGTTCAATACAAAAGTTGTATATAATGTTGAGACACATCTTTTTCATGTAGACAAGTTTTTCATTTGAGCAATGTATGAATTTATACAAAATATTTTTGTCGCTGCCTGCTTTCGGGCCGACGGCACCGTCCTCGGTAATTCGAAATTTTCGACGTCTTATGCTGCTCGGATGAATTTGGGTTGACCACAAAAGTTGTAGATAATTTCGAGACGCATCTTTTTTGTATAAACAACTTTTTCATTTGAGCAACGTATGAATTTCTAAAAAATCATTTTGCCTGCTGTTTTTTTACTAGGGCCGTGCTCGGGCCGGCCCTTCCCGAAGCTGGCCCGCCGTGCTTTTGGGCCATGCTGGGCCTAGATTTTGGCACTCCGTGCCGGCCCGGCATGACCCAAAGTGCTGACCGAGCCGTGGCGGCCCGTTTTGCATCGGCCCGAGGCACGACGGGCCTGGGCCGGGCCGGCACGGCACGGCACGGCCCAACTCCCACCACTACTTAACATGCCTACCTGCAGCCTGTACCTCCCAATATCAGCCTAGTAGGATCGATTATCCAGCGCAGTGGGTTAATTTTGGCTTCGATCACCTGAGGGTGAGCAGGAGAGGAGCTTGAAATCGACGTCGCGTCGGTGAGGCGTGAAGGCTGGGACCGATGATTTCCGCAAAGATTTCCTTCGTCGGTGAGGGCCTGCTCGTCGTTGATGTGTGCGGCGGGCTGGCTTTGCATCTAGGAAGTCGCGCGACTTGGAGGCAGGCGGCGCCGAAGCAGGAGACCGACCGTGGGTGCAGCCTCCACGGAGCCTCTCATCGCCGGATCTAGGCAGCACGGAGGTGACATCGGGAGAGGACGGCGGCAGCGGGAGAGAAGACGGTCGCGACTATGACAGGAGGAGATTTCGGGTAAGGGGGACGGCCATGTCGGGGGCGGTGGCCGGCCAGGTGGGTGGGGGCGCCGGCCACGGGGAGAGACGGCGTACGGGTGGGAAGGGAGAGGCGTGGAGAGGGAGAGAGAGAGACGTGAGGGATGAGGAATGAGGGAGAGGCGTGGGGAGGGCGGCAGGGGTGGCGGCCGTGGCGAGGAGGGAGGTAGCACGGCTAGGGTTTCGGGCAAGGGGGAGGCCAAGAGGCACGAGCCCGCGAGGGGTAAGGAGGGGCGTGGAGCTTCGATGGATAGATGGACGGTTGAGATCAGAGCGGTGACATTGGTGGGTAATTACGGTGAAGCGACGGACGAAAAAACAGGAAGATGGAAATTCTATTCTCTTTATTATTAGGTAAAGATAGATAGATTAGAGGTACAGACAAAAGAGATCGGGCCACCGTCTCTCATTACTCATTAGAGATATGATAACCACCCCCTCGTTAGAGATATGACGTTGTCGTCGTTGCCAGAGAAGACACAAGGGAACGAAGGATCCGGCCGTCGCTGAGCTTGCACTATTTAAAAACTCCTAAATACTAGTTTTATCTAATTCTACTACTAATTTAGTCGCCATGCAGATATTTGGTTCGCCTCGTCTCCTAAACTTTGGCGAGGATGCTGGATGTGGCGGAGTCAAAAAAAAAAAGGGGACAGGAGGGAATCACATGCGATGCTTCATAACCGACGTTTGTTTTTTCTCTGTGCTATACATATTTGAAGTTTGGTCGATATAAAGTTAATTTGGCAAGTTTTTTTAGTTATCAGGTTAGATGTCACAACAACATGTGTACTTTCAAATTTGCATTATGAAACTGCATCAATTAGATAAAAAAATGTCAAATATTTTTCCTCTCACAAAAAGTTTGTTTTTAGAATTTATTACTCTACTGCGTCTCATTGAAATATAGGGCAAATCCTTCGATCTGAGGCATCACCGCCATCAATCACGCCGCCCTCCGGCGGCCACCCATCCTCCCACATGAATTGCTTGATTGCTTCCCCTCCTCAAACCCAGCCTTCACCTTCAAAAAATCCAAGAGAGAACATACTAACAGCATTAGGGAGGGCCCGAGAGGGGCACAAAAGAATTGTCATCTCCCCTTCCGCCACTGTAAAAACCGTTCATTTCTCTCTTTCTGTCACGTCACACCACACGCCCACCACCTGCTCGACAGAATGTAGAGTCTGGATGGCCGATGTGGCCTTCCATGCTTATGCGAGAGGGAGTCAGGAAGAGGAGGAGGAGGAAGAAGACGATGGCCGGGTGTGTTTGATTAGTTGGTTTATGCTCAGCCTAGTTGAAGTGGTGCAGTTTGGGGCTGTTTGGTTGCCTGTAAATGTCTCAGCCTAGCCTAGTTGGTGCAGCCTCAGCTTGTTTGGATGGCTAGAAACACTGTTGCAGTCAGGCTCCACAGGGGCAAAATGGTGTGGCAGGCAGGTTGAGGGGAATACAGAAAATGGGTTTTTCTCTGGACGCAGCCTCGTGGTCTACACAAGGGCCATAGTTGGCCACATGCATGCACTGGCTATGTGGGCAAGTAAGTTTTTATTTTTCCTTTTTATTATACTCCCTCCATCCCAGAAAACAGGGAGCATAAAAATTTGAATAAGATCCCAAAAAGCCGGGCATATGCAGATAGGCATCCTTTTTGCCGCAATTGCCCTCGCACGACCTGGTCACATGCAAAGAAATAGGCAGTCAGTTAATTACGCGTGCATGCGCTGGCGCTAGCGCAACATCGCCATGCAAGCGCAATTCTGCTTCTGCGGAAAAAACTATCGGCGTCCGTTAATTACGCGTTAATTGAGATTAGGGGTAGAGGTGGAAAACGAAGTCCCGCGTGCTCCTGCGTTAATATTCGTGCCTTTTTTATGCGCCTTGTTTTTTGGGATGGAGGGAGTATCTTTTTATATCTTCTTCGATTACCAAACCGATTCTAAAAATGGGTTCCTGACATTTTTGTGAACAAAACTAGAACACGCTTGCTGTATAACTTCAAAATATTTGCCTACTAAACACATAACCAAATACCGTCTCTGCATGTGCACATCACGTATCCACTTGTCTGGCTGAGTCAGGGCGAGATAGACTTGTGAGGGAAGGCAACCAAACAACCCCTTTGATTGTGTTTGGATGCTTGAAAGTGTTGTTCCAACCAGGCTGAGAGAGAAAAATATTTTTATATTTTTTTAAAAAACTTTTAAGCAAAAATGACGGGCAATTTGTAGATTAAGCATATTTTTGCTTAATCTTCAAACCGTCCGTCGTTTTTGCGTAAAAGGTTTTTAAAAAATAAAAAATAATCCAGGCTGAGATGGTGAAGAAACCACGCAGCGGCCAGGCCCAGTGGGAATGTGGGAATGGGCCGTTCCTCGCGGGCCTGGCTCGTGCGTGAGGTGCGGCACGCAGCTCCAGACTCCACACTCCGGTTGGTCTCCCCCAGCCGCCGCCACCCATCGTCGCCACCACTGCCGCCGCCGGCTTCGCCACCTCTCCCGGCGCCGGCTTCACCACCACTCCCGCGACGGCGGGCGACGAGGCCGGCGGCGGCCGAATCGACGCGCGGCGGCGGGCGACCTCGGCGACGACGACTCCGGGCACGACGAGGCCGGCGGCGACATCTCCACGACGAGCTCGTGCAGGTTACCGAACGCTTGGCGAGGCGTGAAGGGCTCTCTGTGTGCAACCCAAACCAAACATGGTCGCTTGCACGAGCTCAGCCAGGCTCCAGCGAGCCTGCATGCCTCGGCCATGCTCGGTTGAGCTCGGTTGAGAAGGCGCGGGATGGCCTTCCGCCTCCGCCGCCTCCTCCACCGCCGCCCCCGCCTCCTCCTGCCCCCGCCTACGCCTCTGCGCAGGCCGCTATCTGCCACTCCCTCGTCGGCGGCGGAGGCGGAGTCCGAGGAGGACGCAGCTGCTGGCACGGTCGGGGGAGCGCCCAGGATTGATGGGGACAAGGCGGCGGAGCTGGAGAGGATGACCTCGCTGGCCGCGCGGCTCAGCCTCTGCCACGAGCTGCTGCGGGAGAGGAGGTGGCGCGAGATGCGGGCGCGCCTGGAGCAGATGGTGAGCCAGCAAGGTGAGCTCGCTCACCGCACCAAATTTTGCATCCTGTTCTTGTTTTGTTTCGGGATAGCTGAGCTGCAATGGCGTGTGTTCATCTGTAGCTTTGTGCTGCAGGGCACGGCTCTGCACCGACTATTTGTGGCGTCTTGTGGAATGGATTCAGAGAGCGCGATTCCAGCGGCCTTGTGTGGGATGCTCTTGCAGCTAGCTATGCCAGAGCTCAGCTGATTGATGATGCTCTTTACGTTCTTAGCCAGATGAAAGACCTAAACATGCAAATATCTGTGTCCACCTTTGACATGTTATTATACATATTGAGGATGACGGACATGGCGCTGACGCTTTTCGAAGGAATGGATTCGTGTGGTGTCTCTCCCAGCGTCTATTCGCAGAGCATCATCATTGATGGCTTCTGCAAGCAAGACAGACTGGGAGATGCTTTATCTTTCCTTCAGAAGCAAAGGGAAAGGGGGGAGTTCAAACCCTTTGTGATGACCTTTAACATTCTTATGTCCACGTGGTGTAAATTTGGATTCACCCAGGCTGCAAGATCATTTTTTTGTCTGATGCTTAAGTATGGACTAAACCCCGACGAGTATACATATTGTTCTCTTATAAATGTTCTGTGTAAATCAGGTTCCATGATTGAAGCGTTGGATCTTTTTGAGAGGGCGACGGAAGAAGGAATGCAACTTGGTACTGTTGCCTACAACTGCCTTATCAACGGGTACCGCCTGCTTGGTTTAACAGGGGAAATTCCAAAAATGATGCAGATGATGAGATCCCAGGGCATTGCACCTGACCTTGTTAGTTATAATATACTTATTGCTGCACACTGTGAAAGCGGCGATGTTGAAGAAGGGATGAAGATAAAAAATAACATCCTACACCAAGGGTTGGAGCTGAATATTGTCACATATAATGTCCTTCTCAATGCGCTCCTCAAAATGGGTCTGTTTCATGAGGTGGAAAACCTACTTGCTGAGATATACAGTGTTGGTCTAGACATGGATATTGTCACATATAACATCCTCATCCATGGGTACTGCAAAGTCGGTGATATTGGCACTGCTGTTAGTCTGTATGATCAGATTGCTTATGCTGGTTTATGTCCAGACATTGTCACATGTAGTTCTCTTCTATATGGATACTGTAAAATTGGGGATCTACATGTCGCAGAGAGCTATTTTAGGGCTATTCAGTTGAGTAGTCTGCTACCAGATGTAGTAACATACACTACCTTGATGGATGCATTCGCTGAAGCTCGAAAAGTTAATTCTATGCTAAATCTTTTTGATGAAATGGAAGGCAAGGGGATCAAGCCAGACGTGATCACTTACAATGTAGTTATTAAAGGGCTGGGTAAACAGCTCAGATTTCGTGATGCTATCAATGTTCTCCATGAAATGCAAGGTATTAATGCTGACCCAAACTCAAGAACGTACAATACCTTGATGGATGCATTTGCTGAAGCTGGAGAGGTTACTTTTATGCTAAATATTTTTGATGAAATGGTTGGAAAGGGGATCAGGCCTGATGTGATCACTTACAATGTAGTTATTAAAGGGCTCTGTAAACAGCTCAGATTTCACGATGCTATCAAACTTCTCCATGAAATGCAAGGTGTTAATGCTGAACCAGACTCTGTAACGTACAATACCTTGATGGATGCATTCGCTGAAGCTGGAGAAGTTGATTCTGTGCTATTTCTTTTTGATGAAATGGTTGGAAAGGGGATCTGGCCAGATGCAGTAACTTACAGTGTGGTTATGAAAGGACTTTGTAAACAGCCCAGATTCCGTGATGATGCTATCAGTGTTCTCCATGGACGATTCCGTGATGCTATGAATTTTCTCCATGGCATGCAAGGTGTTAATGCTGATCCAGTTACTTATAATAGGCTTATACATGGTTTTTGTCAAGAACGGAACATTGATATGTCTTTCCTCATATATAAAAGTATGGTAGACTGTGGTGTAGTACCAACACCTTTTACTTATAACTTGCTTATTAATGTACTGTGCTTGAATGGAAATGTTGTGCAAGCCGAAATGCTTTTGGAGTCCCTGATAAAAAAGGGTGTTGAGTTGAGCAAATTTGCCTACACAAGACTCATCAAAGCTCAGTGTGCAGAAAGAATGCCCTACAAGGCCATTTCGTTAGCTGTTAAGCTTCTAGATGCAGGATTTCATGCTTCTATTGAAGACTTCAGCACAGCAATAAATCTACTTTGCAATAGGCAATTTGCCAGAGAAGCATTTATGTTCATCCCGATTATGATATCTGTTGGCATTTACCCGGATACTGAAGTTTATTTTGTACTTGGTAGAGCTCTGCAGGAAGGAAATTATCTTCTCTATCTACCTATATTGCAAATGCTTGCTATCAAAACTGGTCTTGCAATCTAGCATCCTGAGCATGTGAGTGAGAAATCTTGTTCATAGAATACATTTTAAGAGCTTTAATATGTGGATAGTTCTTCTCAACGACTAATTTGTATCGTAATTTCTATTATTGGTTGATGTTGTACAGGTGTTTGTGTCGCCTTTATTCTTCCAATGGCAGCTAAACAGTTAAGGCTGACTATATATATGAACAAGAGAGTGACTCTACTCAACCCTGCTCCAAGCAAATCTAAGATCGATGTAGATCATAGTCATCGATCTACTGTCCCTTCAAGAAAGCTTCACACACGGCCTGGTACCTGAGCTGCAGCTTGTCCAGAGACGGCAGGTGATCCTTCACTACCAGCAAGCTCATGAAGCTCTGCATCCACGTGGCCAGGGAGGGAACCTCTCCGCCGTGACCATCTTCATGCCAATGATCTCCTCGTAGATCGGGATCACGTATGACATGCAGCCGAGTGACCGGTCTTCCTGCCAAGCTCTCCCTCCAGGAGCAGCAGCTGCCCCATGGCAGCCCCGTACGCGTCCTCTTGCTCCTTGCCCTCTGTGGTGAACAACTTCCAGATCAGCGGTACTACTGCAGGACTGACATCTAGTAGCTATGATCCTAGTGGAGGCAATAGTAGTTTAGGAAGTTCACAAAGAAGTTTCTGGGCAAGAACTTACCACTCCCCGACATATTGGCCCCTATGGTGTATGGCCCTCTTCTAGTGCCATCAGGCATTCCAATTATTGGAATCATCATCTGTCTCCTATTCAGAGTACATTTGATGAACCACAAGAGGTTATTCCCATGGTCGGCAGCCTCAATTTTCAATACCAGTATCCTGTAAATGCTGTTCCTGGTATCCCACAAACTGCACATCATTTCACTGGTCATGGAGCTTTGTCATCGAGAGCAGGCAGTTTGGATAACAGAGTTCTTGGTAGTGTGGGAGTTAGTGCAAGAAATGCAATGGCTCCCAACTTTCCTGATTCAGTTTCTCCTGCTGCAGTGGAAATCAGACATTTGATACCAGAGCCATCCAATTGGGGTTCTGAAGGCCGCGGCTCCGCCATTGCAGGAAATATTCCTTCTGCATCATGACTTAATACCAGTTTGGTGGTTAACCCACCGGCAAGTTCTCCATTTGTCAGTCATCAAAACCTGCATAGAGCCATAGACGCCACCCTCAAAATTTGTCAGAGGTAATTTTTTTTTTTGTCTTTAGTATGTTTAGTTTTCAATTTGTTCTTTTGTAATATGCTGGAATTGCATTTTCCTGTAGGAGGTAGGTCGTCTTTCTGGAGCACTTCATCGTCATCAGCACCAGCGCTTAAGGTCTGGCGTTTGGGGTGTTCCTTTACCAAGGAGCAGGGAAGGAAGGAGACTAATAGAGGTGCGTGGACTGGCTTTGTCATTTCTTGTCTTGTTCGTTTTTTCTTGTCCCAACTCCTTTTATAAGTATTTACACCAATGTGGTGGTATATTAGATCGTCTTCAGTGTTTATGTATAGCAGTAAAGAAGAAATGACGATTTAAACTTGCCTGTAATGTTCTTTCTTGCTCTAGTTAGCTTTTGATATAATCTTCCTTCTCCCTCCTTCGATCATGCATGCTTCTTCACTGTCCTGCAAGCTCCACCTAATGCTGCAATGGAAAAATGATCTTGTGTCTGTTCTGTCACTTGTGCAAATGCTATCAGTATTGCTGATCTTTTGGTTCTCCCAGAAACAGGCACCTTACCACATATGACACATTCAGTTATGTATGATCATCTGATACTTATAGCCTGCTATGCTTTAATTCACACAGTATTCTAGGGATAACTAGTGAGCCATCATTGAAACAATACAACATTTACTGCTTACCTGGTTTTGGTCCTGTAATCATGAGCAAGTGCAAGTCTATGCCAGCCATATGTTTCTTACCTGTTTACTTGTCACCAGATCCGGAATGCACTTGAGATGTTTCATCGAGGAGAGAATGTAGGTCAGTAATACAACAATAGCACTTCTGTTCTGACTAATAGCACTTCTGTTCTGACTTTCTTATGTCTATTTCTTATTGTTATTTTGAACAGAAAATGAAAATGGATCTTTCATGATTGCTATTGTCTTTCATAACTCCTATTTGCATGTGACCACCGCCACACACGCAACAATGATACCGCTCTAGTTCAAGGCATTGTGTTGGGAGTTTAAGAATGCTACTAGCTAGTTTCCATCATTACTTGGTGATTATACAGGATGAAACGGGTATGTTTGGCATGTGCCACTACACTTTTTTTTGGATAATGGAAACAAGTTCCAGCCTTTAGTATACACCCGATGTGCCACTACATTTAGGCCTTGTTCTTCTGAGCTTAAATTATCATATTTATTTACTTATCTACCTTATTTTTTAATTTTGGGAGTTTCATGGGGTATCCTTGAGAGACGGATCATTTGACTTGTGTTTTAAAGCTTTTAGACAATTTTTTGAAATAGAAAAAACGGATTCAAAAAATCAAATTGTTTTTATTTTAAAAGAAAAGTAAAAATACATATAAGTTAGATAATCTGGGAAAAAAATAGAACCTTAGAATGCTAAAGTTAACTCATAAGTGCATTCCACAACATTACCACAAAACAACAAATAGGATGCGGCCTATCTATGTCGGTTCATCTAGAGCTAACAACATTATCTTGCAGGAATGTAACCTTCTTGGCAAACTTTGTATGTCCAGAAAGTATTTTAATGCCTCTCATCTCCCTCAGACTTTCGTGCCAGCGAATATTGGCAGATTATTACATGGACATGACGGCCATATGTATGCGCATCAGTTCCAATCCAATGTCACGTCCCCCATGGAATTTCTAGTTCTGTAGAAACAGGCTGATCCTATCAAGGCATCGTTGAAGAAAGTAGCAGTGTGTCTCCATCGAGACAGTAGCCGTAGCACTTAAAACTCTTTACTGACACCGACATGTATGTCACTACTCGGTTGGATTGTTCATAACTGAAAGTGTAGATTGATTCTTAGATGATAAATTGTAAACTTGATGCGTTAAGAAACTAAAATGTTGGACCGTTATGTGAGACCTGTGTGACTCATGTAGACTGGTGCCACATTGATTAGTCTAGAGAAAAGAGTTATTGCAGCATACAATATATACCGAATAAATCGGAACGTATGTTCTTAACACAAGGAGATGTTAAAATGATGCAGGGGAGAGGAGAAAAATGCAGGCGAAAAGCTGGTCCAAACTGCTACATGATCACAAGTTCAGTTTTTGTGTGACCACCCACACATGACCACAAATACATTTCTGATGCAGTGAAAAGATTTTGCAGATTTTCTCCATTCGCCAATCGACACTGTTCTGAAGCCCTTTACTTCAAAGTATGCATTCATCATTTTGCTTTGAACGCCGAAGTGGTCAACTGGACAGTTGCCACCACTATTCTGTTTGCAACACTGACAATCCGCTAATGCACATATGCATACGCATACCTGGCTTAAGAAGTCAGGGCGAAAGAGTCATTTCATTTTGGAAAAAAAAGGGATTGAGACATGTTTGTTTAATTTCAATCGTAAGGTAGAAGTTTCAAAATATTAAGTAGTATTTATCGAAGTAATATAATCTTGATTCCAATTTTGATTGGCAAGTGGTGATGTGTTGACATGTAGTTAGTTTTCTCTTTCATTTTCCAGAGGCGCCTGGCCCATTGAAGCAAGGGAACGCCGAAAATTTGTCCATCAGCTAATTTCAGCCGGGCCGAGTTGGCCCATGTCCTGACCTCAACGTCGAGGCCACTGAAGTGGGCCCGGCCCACTACGTTTTTTTTAACTCCTAAACACAGATTACATTAGATGATGTTATATTTACTCTGTACTTTCTTTTTCATGCTATGGATGAGAGTAGTGTTAGCGAATAATTTACAACATTTACACCATTGGGGGTGAAAAGCCTTTCATTCGTAATGCTTGTTGAAGGAATGACCTTGTGATAAGCTTTTTCAAAATGTAATTTCAAAAGCAACCCACCAAGATTCTTTCTATGCATCTCATGGATAGTCTCACGAACGATTACAATACCTTCCATAACATTATGACCGGACATAAAAGTTGTCTAAGTAGGTCGCACAACCTTGTCTGCTACCTTCTTAATTCTATTGATAGCAACTTTAGTAATTATTTAAAAGTTGACATATAATAGAATGACCAATCTGTATTGCCGGATTATTTTAACCTCCTTTAACTTTGGTAATAGAGTGATTATACCAAAGTTTAGTCTAAAAAGGTCTAG
Organism: Raddia distichophylla; assembly: GCA_005191435.1. Classification (NCBI taxonomy): domain Eukaryota; kingdom Viridiplantae; phylum Streptophyta; class Magnoliopsida; order Poales; family Poaceae; genus Raddia; species Raddia distichophylla. The sequence continues at coordinate 1,174,875 of SPJY01018041.1, forward strand.
CCGACTAGCATAAAAATCCTTAAACATGTCCATAAGTTCGTGTTTAATAACGTCCCAAAAAATCCAGTAGAGTTTAGATGGGAAGCTATCTGGCCCAGGAGCTTTATTCCGCTCCATTTGAAAAGTAGTTTCTTATACTTCTTGTTCAGATAATTCAGCTACTAACAACTCTTTTAGGATAATCAATAACAGGAAGAACGAATCTTTTGGACGATACATTGTAAAGTGTGAAGAACTTTAGATGATAGAGGAAATCTTTTAGAGGGTGTGATTATAGAGGAGCTGCTGGGATACTCTAATATAGTCAACGATTGTCTATACTCTATAAAAGTCTAACAACATATGTGTAAACAGGTTATACGATGTGTCTCTATGTTCGTCTCTATAAATAGCATTTTAATGCATTCAAATTTGTAAGGCTTATAATTTGAATAATTTTGTTCGTAAATGTAATGTTTGCATGTGGATGCAATGAGTTGTTACCTATTATACCCTTATTCATTTTCTCTAAATCACTTTGTGTATTCCATAGTATACAAACATAGCATTCTCTCATCTTTCTGGAGCAACAATAAGGGGGTGTCATAACTTATTTTTCTCCCGTAATTTTCTCATGTTCATCACCTCTTTAGTCCTTGTGCGTGGTCAAAATATGCCAAATAAATCAAAACGGGAGAGTAAACCTCTCTAAAGCAATCTTCTTAATTCTCATGCTCAAGGTTATCCTAGGCACTAGGTGAGACGGTTTGCACATGAACACATATGTTAGCCGTAATGTTTGAGTATTTTGAACTAGACACTAATATTTTGTACTCCCTCCGTTCTTTTTTGCTTGACGCCTTTCGCTATTGGACATGGCTTTGACCATTCGTCTTTTTTTTCTGTAAATATCGTTTATTTTGTTGTGATTTGTTTTATTTATAAAGGTACTTTAAACATGACCTTTTTTTTCATCTTTGCACTAAATTTTTGAATAAGACGAATGGTTAAAAACATGTCTAAAAGTCAAAGACGTCAAACCAAAAAGAACGGAGGAAGTAACATAGAATGTTAATAGCTGCCGAGGACCGTCTAGGACTGCTTAATTGCCACCACCTAGCGCTCAATGTCCGTTCAAATTTCACTATTCAAATATCCAAATTTAATTTTTATAGCCCAAAATTTGAAGTTGGGTTAATATTTAATAATAGCATTGGACATGCTCGATAGTTGGTACCCTATGGAATAATTTGACCTTGTCTGTTTCAACTTAAATTAAATTAAAATTTGTTAATTCTTTTGTGTAAGCCAAATTTTGTAATATTTTGTAATCATTTTTGTGTGGTTTTATATAGTTTTTTTTAGAGTTGGTTCATAATTTTTTGAGCTCGTTGAGATGTCTTTCGAAGGGTCACAATTTTTTTTCTAGATTAAAGTTTTCAACAACTTTCGGTTCAAACTTCAAACAAACAAGCAAAAAAAAAACTTTGAACGCGGCGGTTCATCACTAGCCACCCGTTCAATGGGGGTAGACGTAGGGGTGGAAATGAGCCGAGCCTGAGCGAACCAGAGTTGTTCAGGCTCGGCTCGTTTTTGCGAGCAAGCCAGCTCGGATGACCGAGCTGAGAGGCCGGCTCGGCTTGGGCTCGGTAAAGCTCGTGAGTTCTCTCGAGCTCGTTTGCAAAATCTGAAAATATTGTTTGCAACTAAGCAGGGAGCCATGTACTAGGGAGTAGCTAGCTAGGTATTGCCTAACGCCTATAAATAATGGAAAAAAAAAACTTTGAACGCAATCCACCCGTTCAATGGGGGTAGACGTGCATGCAAATTACTTGCAGAATGAATGCCATCACCAACTCCCTGGATCCAGCAAGAAATAAAGGCTCCTCCTTTCCCATTGCTGCATTCCCCATTTGACTGACAGTCCAGTCCAATGTGCTTCAGCCTTCAGGGCCAGGGGAAGGACCAGGACAGCAGCAAGGACCATAAGATTTGATCATTCGAGCATCTCAGGTCCACAGCCTAGGATCAATGGCGATTGTTGCTAGGTATGTTTTCTTGCTGGAATTGGGAGAGCATGCAACTCCCATCTGTTCATCTTGTTCACTCCATGATTCAAAGAATATTTATGCAGATGTACATGTGCATGTGCTACCTTTGTCCCACACCAAAACAAGAGAGCAGTTTTCCCAGTGCTACATGTTTCTACATGCAACATTTTTTATGTTGGATGTGTCTTGAGATGGCCGTCCGATCAACCCTACTTTTTTTTTTTATAAAAATTCCTTAAGACTTAAAAAAGACAATCGGTCATCTTCTTTTACCTCTCTCTTTCCTCCTCCTATCCAACCGAGCCGACCATGGCACGGCGGCTCCGGCACGCCGTCCGTCCATGCCAAGCCGAGCCACGGCGGACCCATTATAATTTGTCTCGAAAAAACTTACTTAATACTATAATGTACTGCATTTTATAGATAAAACTGTAATATTTTTTAGTGGTCAAGGAATTTGGAATGCCCTAAAGAAACATAATTTAAAAATAATAAAGATAAGATAATCAATATCTTACAAAAACTAGCCACACAATTGAGTGGAACACCACGCTCGTTCTGAATAAGTACTAGATAGCTGTTGCTAGTCTCGAGATAAAAGGTGACAGTAACCGTCTAAAATTGCTAGTCTTTATATCATTGTCAATAAGCTGCCAATTTTGTAATGGTCATATGCATCCTTGTTTGTGCGGATGTTTGAAATTTTATTTTTATTGTCTAAACAAACGCGATGCTATTTCATTCAAAAACATCACGAAATTTTGACTAAATCACACAAAATTCGACCCAAATGCTCGAGTACGGCATGCACGAGAAAAAATGCTAGTTTTTTCAAAAAAAACTGAACTCAATACAAATTTTACTTGAAAACCATTGGTATGGACTGAGAAAGCGCTTGGTAATACGGGACAATATCGAATCTTCGGATTTTATTTTCAAAGGTGTTTTAATCTAGAAAACCAAACGGAAAAAAATCCAGACATTTCACATCGGGCAAAGAACTAAAAACATGAATTTTACATCATGTTCGAAGTATCGGGGCTGAATCAATAAGCTGATTGAGCTGAAGTTAGCAGCATGTTCAAAGTAGGTTAACCCTATTCGTTCAGTCAACTTATCCATTCGGGGTTTTGTTCCGTTTGGTTCTGTTGGGCCAAAATTTGTTTTTTTACAGACTATTCGTTATGATATTTTATAATGTTTTGTTACTCAAAGATCTCAAAAATATTTTTTACATAATATTTTAAATTTTTTTACTTTTATTTTATAGTCCCCAATTTTTACCACAACCAAACTGAATCGGACAAAACCGTGAACCAGGGCCAGCCGATTTATTTCATTCAGCCCCGCATACAAACACAACATATTCAGACTTTCAGAGTGTAGCAACCAACCATGAGATCAGCCTTTCCTGCAATGGATTCATGGCGCCCAACAACCACACCCGACTGTCATCATCGTTCCCCTTCGGCCCTCCCCCCCAGAACCACTGCAGCAGCCTTTCCCCAAGCCCGAGAAGAGCAACAATGGCGAAAGCCACCCGTGCCTTTCTTCCTCGTGCCAGGCCAGGCCAGCAGCACTCCACAAGAGAACAAGGGAGGCAGGAGGGTACGGCTTCTGCTGCGAGAAAAGGACCACTCATTAGGGCAATATTGGGGGGCCCTGCCCATCTGCCATGGATGATGGGTCATGGGGACAGTAAAAGATAGAGAGAGGAGGAGAGCTCAGCTGCGCTGATCAGCAGCAAGAACACAGCAGTAGGGTGCAAGAGACCCATCATGCCAATCTCTCTCTCTCTCTCGCTCCCAGTTCTGACCTGAGGAGGATGTTGCACATGACATGAGGCCATGAGGGTGGGTCAAGGCTAGGAGCCTCTGAAGGTGATGGTTTGGTTTGCGGCAAGATTTGGCAGATAACCCACTTCGGAAATGTGACTAGGAAGCAAGGCAGTTGGTGCTAGTACTGATAAAAGATGATGTGGCAAATTAACTGGCAATCTTGGAGAAAAAAATAGATGATGATGATGAGATGGCAGAAATTGGGGATGTAGAACAGCAGGGGACCCTGTGGGGGAAAAACTGATGCTCATTGCAAAGTTAACATAATGATCTTGCCAGCAGTGTTTGGTACATGTTATGATTCTTCTTGTTTTATTTTTTGGACTTATTACAACGGGCAAGTTTTAAAATTTGTTAGAGATACAGTACAAAACCCAAAAAATAGTAGTAGTATTGAGAGGGCTTGATTCTTCTTGTTTTATTTTTTGGACTTACAATGGGCAAGTTTTAAAATTTGTTAGAGATACAGTACAAAACCCAAAAAAAAAAGTAGTATTGAGAGGGCTTTGACAGCAAGAAGCAAGAAATATGGCTTTGGGGAAGACAGTAATCTGACACTACACACATGCTTGAGGAATTCTGATGCTTGTCTTGTGCCCCACCAGTGAGTAAATAGTAACCATCCAGACTGCTCCTTTCCTCAACAGTGAACTGTGATTATGTGAAACACAAACACACATAAACAAGAAAGAATCTGCAAAGGATTGTCGTTTGGAAATAATAAGGTTAGCACCCAAGAGCTCGTCATTAACTGCCACCCAGAGACAAAAGGAATAAATGAAAATATTAACAGATCATAACAGGGGAGAAGGGAGATCTGAGGCAGTGATGTCCAAATAAACAGTGCCCAAGAAGCCAGCTTTGGGCTGATGCTAGCCATTAGCTAAGAACTTCAAAAGAATTAGCATAGCTAATGGAGTGGGATTGCTTGGAGTTGGTGGGGATGGTGAGGTAACAAAGTACCCCAATCCTCACTCATGGAATGTGACTTGGCAGAAAAGGAGACCAGGACCCCCCAAGCTGACCATGCAAAAGGCCTATGTGTCCAGTAATCAAGAGTTTAACTTGAGCCAATGTCCTCGTGGATGGAAAAGTAGTGATAAGTGATGCTAAACTCAACCAAACACTGTACCAATATCCAGACGAGACAAGATTGGGATGAGCTCCATTAAAGAATAAAGATAGCTGTGACTCATGCGAGAAGAATAATGCTCAGAAAGTCAGTGAGTGATGCAATAAACAGGTCGACAAAAAAAATGTGATTGAGAAGAATCAGCAAAAGCTATCAAAATAACATGAACTAAACCCCTGGCAGTAAGCATGATTTGAGGACTAAGAGAGACAGTTAACAAATGAACCACCGCATGAGCATGACTTTAACCAGAACATTACTAGCAACTATCAGTATGGAGAGAGAGAGAGGTAGAGGTGGTAGCTAGCAGTTAGAATTAGTGATGATCAGAGCTGTTTCCCTTTTCTTCTTATCTCAGCAAGGACCAAATCGATCGAGCAGCTTGAGTGAGGCACAAGAAGCTGGCAATGGCGTCCAAGTAAGATCACAATTAAGCGCTCAATTTAGCCCTATAGATGAAGGATGAACAACTGGTGAAGATCAGACTCAGCTCTGGATGGGGCGGCGCCAGGCGGAGGCGGTGAGCAGGCAGAGATCCTTCCAGCCGAGCTTGAGCGCGCCGTTCTCCTCGACGAGCGTGTAGCCGTCGGAGGGGAACATGCCGAGCAGCAGCGCGGCCTGCGCGGCGGCGCTGCCGGCGAGGGAGGCGGCGCGGAAGCCCGCCTGCGCGAGCTTCTCCCGCCAGCTACCGAACCTGGCGCCGCCGGTGCGCGCCGGCCCGCCGACGGCGAGCACGTTTCGGATCTCCCGCGACAGCAGCTGCTGCTCCACCACGTGCCGCTCCCCGTTGTCCTCGCCGTAGCTCGCGTCCAGCGAGTCGAACAGCGCCGAGTAGTAGTGGATCGCCTCCACGAACCGCGCCAGGAACGACCCCGTCTGGCTCAGGTCCTGCTCCACCATCGTCACCACCTTCGGCGCCAGCCTGCCATTTCATCGCATCAAATTCATGCTTCGCATTGCAAATCTGCAATCATCTCGACCACACATCAGCTCATGCTTAGTTCTGTCATTCTGTGTTCTGCCACAACAACTGATTAGTGATGGCTAGCCATCCAGCACACATCAAATTCGTCCTGGATGGATGAATTCGCATTGCAAAATTTGCAATCATCTCCAGCACGCAGCAATTCATGCTTAGTTCTATGGTCTGCCACAAGGAACTGATTAGTGACAGACATCCTGTTCACATCAAACTCATGCTGAATTCTTAGCATTGCTATGACCACATGAACTCCACAAGAACTGACTAGTAGTGGCAGATGACACTATGACAGTAGAAGTTCATTTTAATAACATTTGGGGCGCTTGGAACAAGAAAGATGGGTGCTTTTTAGGATGGAAAGCTGGCCATGATGATTAAGAACTTTGTGATCCACGAACCGAAATCCGAATGGAAGCGAAATCTTTTCAGCTGCTCGGATCACCGAGGACTATGGAAGAGCATCCAATCGGAAAAAAAGTTGCGACCTTTAAGCTTTTAAGCCTAGAAAGTCGGTCATAATGCCGTCCTTTTAGCGCCCCAAAGATGCGGTTTTTAATTCTTAACTACTCCTTGGGTCAGTGGTGTGTGTGTGTGCTGTACTTGTGGTTCTAGTACTACCGTTGGTGTTCATGTTACCTGGCAATGGCACATCGTCGAGAGTGAGAAAAGGTGGCATTTTGATCTGACAATGGAAGCACAGCAATCTAAGCTCATGGTTAATTGGAGTAGTTGATTACCTCTGGATGAGCCAGAGGGTGTTGGGGTCGGAGCCGGCGACGTCGTAGAGCGAGTGGTGCAGCCAGTGGACGGCGACGGCCTCCCGGCGAGTGACGCCGAGCTTCTCCGGGTCGAGGTTGCCGGCCTTGTCGGCGACGGGGAAGAACTGGAACGGCAGCCCCAGCGTGCCGGCGAAGTCGGCGAGGCGCTTCCCCGTGGCCTCGAGCGCCGCCATGGAGGCGCCGAGGCCGGTGAGCCTCACCGCCGGCGGGCCGCCGGGGCGGGAGGCGAGGAGGTGGAAGAGCCCCGGCCATTGGAGCCCCTGCATGATGTCGAGGTCGATGATGTGCACGTGCTCCTCGAGCTCGAAGGCTTCCTGGATGGCCTGGTTCGCCGTGAAGTGCGAGAACTTGACGAAGGGGCTGATGCCGTTGAACACCTGGAAGGCGGCGGCGACGCGGCTGTGGTGGCGCGCGGCGGCGGCGGTCGCCGGCGGCAGCGGCGCGTACAGGCCGAGGCAGGAGGTGACGAGGCGCGCCGACATGGCCTCCGCGAAGTAGGCGGCCACGCGTTGCGTCGAGGTGCCGAACGGCGTCGCGAGCTCGGCGATCTCCAGCAGCGCGCGGTGGGCGCCGTCGAGGTCGTCGGCGTTCACCGACTCCGCGCACTGCAGCAGCAGCGTCAGCAGGTGGAGCCCCTCCTCGTCGCGCCGCCTCCGCCGCTCCTCCTCCTTCGCCTTCGCCTTCGCCGCCGCTGGCGGCGGCGGCGGCGGCGGGTTGGGCGGCTTCTCGCATCGGCTCTTGTCGGGGGGCGGCGGAGGCGGAGGGAGCGTCGACGCCGGCACCGCCGGCGGCGGCGGCGGGGCGTCGGGGAGGAGGGGAGGCGGCGGCGGCGGCGGCGGCGTCGACGGTGGCGGCGGGGCGGCGGCGGCGGCGGCGGCGGCGAGGAGGAGGCGGAGGCGGAGCTCGATGACGGAGGCGAGGGCGGGGTTGCTGGGGTGGATGATCTCCCGGACGTTGTGGAGGAACTGGGCGATGGAGACGGCGGGGCCGGAGCTCCCGATGATGTCCCGGATGACGCCGTCGATCCACGCCGTGGCCGCCTCCGCCGCCTGCCCCGGCGGCGGCGCTGCGGCGGCGTCCAGCTCCACCTGCCGGAACGCCGGCAGCTGCGTGGGCAGCGCGGGGAGCTGCGCGCTCGCCGGCCCCGCATCCGCGGCGGCGGCCGTCACATCCGATAGCTCCCCCGTGACATGGCGGCGCGGCGGCGGCAGGTCGGCCTCCGGCGCGGGGCGCTTCCGCACCATGGCCGCCGCCCCTCGGAGGTCCGACGGCGGCAGGGGAGGCAGCACGGAGTGGGGGGAGGAGGAGGAGGAGGCGGCGGTGGCGGCATAAGAAGAATAAGTGGCGGCGTGGGAGGAGGACGAGGGGAAGAGGAGGAGGGAGGAGGAGCCCATCTAGAAGCGCCAAGGGGAAGCCGCCGCGGCGCGCATGGCAGCGCGCGCGGGCGGGATCGAGTTGGCGCGTGCTACGAGCTGCAAGATGCAATTTTTATGGGTTTTCTTTTTTCCTTTTTGGCGCCGCGCCGGCGCTAGGGGGGCGTAGTAGGAAAGAGGAAGACGCCGACGACAGGGGGAAATTTTTTTACATAACACCCAATTGATTACCTAGTTTCCAAAAGACATTGAATTATCATCTAATTCCTCTCAAACATCCGATTCGTCTTTTCTTCACTTTAGTGACATTTTGGTGATTTCTCAGTCTTTTCGAGCCAAATACGCAAACAAATACAAAGAAATACGTATCTGACATGTGGAACCCACTTGTCAGCCTCTCACCCTTTCTTCTTCCTCCTCTTTCCTCTTCCTCCAGCGACGACGGCGAGGTGGGAGCAGGCGAGGAGAACGCTGACGAGAGTGAAGGAGGAGAGCGGGTGCCCCTCGTCGAGCATGGCGCGGAGGGCGTCGACGGTGAGCTCCCAGCGGCAGAAGAGGCAGAGCGCAGAGATGAGGGAGTTGAAGGAGACGACGTCGTGGACCGGCGGTTGCTAGGGGTGGCACACGAGCTCATTTCGAGCTTTTTCTAAAATTAACACAGATGGATTCTATATAATTTTAGTTATTTTTTGAGGGTAAATTTACAACCGAGCCCACGAGCCGAGCCGAGCCGAGCCGAGCCGAAGTGCATTTGATGTTCGTCTAAAATTGAATAATTTTAATGTTAGAACAATCCATAATTGAATCGGATGTAATTTGAAACCGAGCCAAAAATTCAGACTGTGCCAGCCCTGCCGGTTGCAGGGCGCCGAAGAGGGCGAGCACGGTGGGGAGGTCGCCGCAGCACACGTAGGCGATGAGTAGGGCGTTGGAGATGGCGGGGGTGGGGCAGTGGAGGAGGTCCCGGGAGAGGGCGGCGGCGTGGATGGCGCGGGCGGTGCGGGAGTCGTGGAGCGACGCGGTGGACTTGATGGCAGGGGGAGGGCGAAGTGGTCGAGCGGGAGGGATGGGGAGGCGGCGGCGGCCATGGAGGAGAGCACGCGGAGGGCGGCGGCGTGGTGGCCTCCTCCCACCTCGCCGTCGTAGCTTGAGGAAGAGGAAAGAGGAGGAAGAAGAAAGGGTGAGAGGCTGACAAGTGGGTCCCACATGTCAGATACGTATTTCTTTGTATTTGTCTGCGTATTTGGCTCGAAAAGGCTGAGAAATCACCAAAATGTCACTAAAGTGAAGAAAAGACGAATTGGATGTTTGGGAGGAATTAGACGACAATTTAATGTCCTGTGGAAACTAGGATATCAATTGGGTGTCATATAAAAAAATTTCCCGACGAGAGGAGACCAAGAAGAGGAAGCCTAATTCATAATTTATGAACTCGATTTTCTCTTTTTTGTTCCCGTTGTTTTTCACTTTTCACACCGTGATGATGCAGGAGTACTCGTAGCTGTGTTGGTCTTTCACACTGATAATGGTGTAATCAACTTAATCGGAAAGAAAAATAGGTGGTTGGATACTATAAATGGCATTGTTTGACTCTTTCCAGAGAGTGTCTAATCAGAGTGTGTGATACATTTATAGCGTTAGTGTCGAGCATGGCTAGGAGAAGCTCTAAATGACGTTTTAAATTTGCAGCACGTATAGAGTGTCTGGTAGGTGAGGGAATCTTTTAGAGTGTAGTGTAAAGTCTGAAAGGACGTTTACAGCAAAACTGTAAATTTGCAACATGGGAATTTGCAGCAGCTTTTAAACTGCTGCTAGCTTTGCTCAAGTTTGATTGAAAAATTATTTACTAGTTTTGTATGCAGTTTTTTATTATTATGAAGTCACCTTTAACCCCTCTTACAAATACTAGTATATAAATAAGAGACCGACTAGAAAGCAGGCACATGCGTTTTGCATTTAATGCAGGTGATTTTTTCAGTACGATCTTACAGAAATTTTACCACAGTACGAAAAAACAATACAAAAAAGTGAAAAAACTATGTAAGCTGCCAATCGAGCAAATCAGAGAGGTAGAGAACAGTAGATCGACAGGTTGTCGGAGCAGACGACGACGACGGCCTTGAGCAGGCTGTCCGGCGTTTGCGAGCACTCAGTCGTGCACGCGCCGTGTGCGCCGGAGCTCAGGGGACGCGACGGTGTTGGCGGTGCAGCGGCAAGCAACATCGGCGACGAGGGCGAGGAGGGAGGCTAGCGGTGGTTGGCGAGTGGCGACGTCCGATGCGAGGGAGAGGAGGGAGGTGAGCAATGGCGGCGGCGGCGAGCGCATGGCCTGGGTGCGACTGTTGCCGAATCGCCTACACGAGCTGCAAAACGCAGGCGCCCGTGAAGAAGCAAATACGTATAAATAAAATGGATTATCTTGAGAAAGTGATTCAAGAATCTCTTAAAGTCTAGTTTAATATTCAATTCACCTGGTTTATTCATTTAGCTCAGTCACTCCAACATAGCTTATGTATCTGAGCCGATGCATAAAAATTACTCCCTCCAATCTCAAAAGTAAGTCGCTATATACACAATCAACAACAACTTCTCCCGATATTTTCAGCCTCGCGATCCCTCCTCTAGGTGGCGTTGCAGGTCATCTCTGTGACTCTGTCCATGGATGAATATCTATGGCCCTAGTCAATGTTCATCGATCTCCGTGAGGATATCGACGGCGAGATCGACCGATCGCCGGCGCGGCACACATTCGCCGTCCCTTTCTCCGGCGAGGCGAGGCGAGAGATCATCGGCGTCGCCATCAGCAATCAGCAGGCAGACGTGAGGGCACGAGTGCATGCGCGAGACCCTTCGTTTAAATTCTACCCAAGAACATCGATCGACAGGTGTTAAAAACCCATACGTGATCGAGTCTACATCAAATTTTTCTTTAGGATTTTTGTTTGGATGCGACCATTCATTTTTATTTTTTTTACTTGGAAGTAATGGCTCAGAAAATGCAGAATTTGAATGTGGTACAACGAGAAAAAGTTTCATAAATCTACTCCAGTTAGTTAGTTAATGCATGTATGCATCGATTCATCCAGAAATCCATGAGAACGTACGTGCTTGCTAAATTAATTATAACCACACATGCATAAACCTGGACAAGCTAGATTTTTTAATCATCGACAAGGTGTGGTTAAACTTTTAGTCACTGGTTTAGTCAGTTTGAGTTTAGTTCCTGGGATCCAAACAGGCCCTAACTAGGTCTTTGCCTTTCTGCACTGTTTTTATTTACGAAGCTAGGCATGGTGTGTACGCTCATCACGTATACTCCTGCCTGTACCATATATATGTTCAAATGCTCAGTCATCTCAAAGGATCGGGTTCTAAAATAACTTTGAAAGAGATATCCTTAAAAGACGAGGATCAAGGATCGACGGAGCACGGGCTCTCAAGAGTCAAGACTGGAGTTGTTTATGCCTGCCTGTCTGCAATTCTGCTGCATGCATCCTCCTGACCGCTGCTGAATCGCGAGAGCAGAGCAGGTGACTGTTGAAGCAACCAATGCACTCCACTGTGATTCAGGCTTTAATAAGCATGCATGTACAGGACATTAGTGCTCCACCGTAGGACATTAGTACTCGCAGCCTTTTCTCTAATGGGATCTTCAGGCTTTAACAGCAACGGTCAATCGTGAAGTGTACATGCCCAGCACGTACGTACGTACGTACGCCACAAGGAAGCATATCGCCTGACGTTACTGCCCTCTGCAGTATTGTCACTGCACATGGGCCCCACGTGGGGCCCACATGCAGTGACAGACTGCAGAGGGCAGTAAAGTCAGAGGATTCGTTTCCACGCCACAAGGGCCTTGAGTTAATTGCCATGGTTGTTTCATTTTCTTATTTTTTTAAAAAAAGTAGAAGTGTCTATTGTCATTTAACAAGCGTAAGATAAAAAAAAACTCATGCAAAGGAGTGAGAGACAACCACGAAACATAAACCGTTGCCATCTTGACCAAAGGTCGAACGCACCGCTGGCACAAACACCACAGCTCACGCAACGCGACGATTGGCTTCCAAAGGAGAAGGCTAACTGTCGACATCCAGACAGCACAGGAAAAGGCCACTACGACGCCTCCAACAAGGAAACGATGATGAGGACATGCCACCGCCGCTTGACCGCAACCAAGGTATTCAATCGACGAAATGGGGGGAAGAACGATGCTTCCAAGCAGGGAATGACGCCAAAAGGACGACGCCACAATCAGTCCAGCATGGTTTGGGTAGGGATTTCACCCATCATGTTTTCCCCAAACGTCACATTGAATGGAGGTAACAACCGCATCATCGACGTGAAGATTCAAGGCCGTTGACCAATTAATGTCACACCTCTAGATGGACGCCACACGAGCACCACCGCTAGACGTGAAAGACGCCACCCAACACAGTCAAGCTCCTCACAGAGATGGGAGGAACAAGGTGGCAAAATGTCATTAAAAAAATTCAAAGCATTTGTATTTAAAAAATATAGACGATCAAATAAGTACATAAGCAAACCCCCTCCAAACTTTTTTCTTACCTACGTAACATCTGCAGCATTTTGGTCCTGCTAGACTCTGACAGTAGTTCTGATCACAAATTAAAAGCTGATTGTAATTAACATCCCTAATTCATCTTGATCTGTGTGTGCGTGCTATCAATCTAGCTGTATGCGTATGCAACGGAAAGGGACTTGACCTAACAAATTAGTAATTAAAGGGGGCCTAAACTAAGACTGCAGAGGAGGCAAGGCAGTACATAGGTCAACCATGCATGATGCTGATAGTCCGAGCTGTAACCATCGCTGCAGATTGGAATCTTTTAGCTTTTTTGTAGCCAGAGAACACGACAGGTAGAGCATGAAAAATCATGCAAGATATTATATGCACATTTATATACTAGTTTAGGCATATTTACTGACCGCAATTACAATACGCCACACTTTCTTAGTAATGTGATTGGCCACGTGTCACGCATCCATTCGGTGCCACACAAAGTAGGCAGCGAGACAACTACATATAACACTCTGGAGTAGCAAACCACGTATCTAATTCCTGATTAATCCACATGCGATGCCCTGCATTAAAAAAAATAGGGGCATTTACAAGTTGCCGAGAAAAGTTACTTTGCGGCTCAAAATAAAGGTTGATCGCAATAATGTCATTATTAAATCGACAAAATATTATTATAAAATAAAAATAACTTGTATGTTACCGTAAAGTGTATCTTGTTGCAAAACACACGAAACCCAAAATGCCTATTAGTTCTTCTTCTTCTTCTTCTTTTTCTTCTTCCACCTCTCACTGTCCTCTTCTCCCCCCTTACCCTCTCCCTCAACTTTGGTGGCCCCCTCCCTCAACATTGTCGTGTGCTGGGCCACTACTAGCTAACTGCACCAAGCGTCACCGTGCGCGTCATTGCCAATCCAGGTCACCTCCATCGCTATTGCCCCCTCCCACGCGAACCTTACTACCATGCTCGCCGGTTGCTAGAGCTATGTGTTTTGGTATGTTGGCGTGTGTAAGGGGGAGAAGAGGGCAGGGGGAATGAGGGAGGAGAAGAAGAGGCAGATAAGGAACATCTTGGTTATTTTAGGACATAGTGGTGTGCTTAAAACAAAATGCGCTTTATAATAGAACATGTGTTATTTTTCATCTTATAACAATATTTCTGCTATGTAAGCCAGCTTAGACTTTGTTCTTTTCAGCGTTACGTATCGTTGCGTATTACTGTATAATTGTTGTTATTTTTATATAGCCTATATGTTGTGATAATTTTTATCGTTTTTTGTGATTTTTAGTAGTCCTTCCAAAGATTCTAAAACTATTTTTTGATTTTTTTTATAATCTTTAAACCTCTTTTAGAGGACATTTAAAATTTCCTACAGTAATACGCCAGCGCAACGATGCACCGAAAAGAAGAAAGACCTTAATGATAATATGAATGAAATTAGTTAATTCAAAATAAAAAAATTAAGTAACTGCTGGATTCCCGTTCTGGCTTTACTTGAAGACCGGACAATGCTTGTGCTAGGCTGCATCATTGAGCTGTGAGATCAATGAACGGTAGTAGCCTTTTAGGTGAGAACTGGTTTGACTCCAGAGCTGCAAAACGCTGAAGGATCCAATGCGAACCAGAGGCCAGGAAGCAGCTCAAAAAGTCATCACAAAAAGGCATGCGTATATACATAGTACATGGGCAGCCACTCCAGCTTTTGATGCACATGGATGTACCCGTGTTGTGACTTGTTTTATCATTGAATGCATTTTAAGTATGAGTCATATAAATTTTTGAATAAAGACGAATGATCAAACGTTGTGTCCAAAAGTTAACAGTGACAACTATTTAAAAACAGTGCAGGCCGGCTTCATATTTTGCTTTAAAGCAAAAACATGCATATACTTCCTGCCTTATCTTCATCATTGGTCGCGCCCTAAAATCTACGCACAACGTCAACCCTCTCTCACATGGTCTTTTGCGAAACCACCACCCTCTTTGAAATTTTGAAACAAAAGCAATCAGATGCTTCTTCTTCTTTCTCCTCTCTACCTCTCATTTCCTTTGCCAGTCAAGCCAACTAGCCTAGTCAACACCAGTGTTTGCGACCACCACACTCCCAGCTAGTGACCATGGGTAAGCTAGCTATGCCGGAGCGGAGGGAAGAAGATAAGAGAGGAAGGAAAGAGAGAAGGACTCATTTTTTTTAAAAAAAATGAGTGGTGTTTTTAGAAGATAAGATGGGAACTCCTTAGATAAGAGTAAACGGATATCTGTTTCCCAATAATTTTGACATCAAACGTTTCAAACAAATTAATTTTTCGCATACTTTGGATTTAATTTTAAAGTTCTCTGAAATCATGGCGAAATAACCTAGCAAATATTCCATGCATGTCGTCTCTCTGCGGAATGGCGAAACTTCATAGAATCTAGAACATGCATGCTAGCAAGAGCCTCTGCTCCATGAAATAGCAAAATTTTAAGAATTCAGGACGACCTTAATTGCTACAGATTTTCCATTCCCCTACAAGATAAATTTCTCGGGAGAAACACAAGCAGGGCCGAGAGGGAGACAAATTAAGAGATCGACTAGTGAACAAAGAAACCGATTCCTTAACCGGAATGGATCGATATATCTAGCTAGGGTTCGTACAGTACAAGGGCCGATCGATCGAGGAGACAAATGAGATATCTCATGCATGTACCCAACGTACAGTCTGAAGTACGCACGTACTGACGTACGTATGAATATGATCAGGCAAATGCAAATTAAGCTACGACACAAAGTAAAAAAAATTGATGTACTGTACTGAACTGAACTGTGCTGTGCTGTAGCGAGCTAGCTAGATTCCAAGAAGAGAGAATTCTGATCTGAATGCGGCGCATCATGCAAACATGCACGGATCGATCGCATAAAATTCAGCTGGTTGGATTCGATCAGGGAATAAATAACAATCATCATTAGCTCGTAGTAGTATTAAACACCTGCATGCCGATCGACCGGCCGGCCGGGAGGGATCGTCCTCTGCGTACGTAACTACGTACTGCACCTGCATGCATGCGAACCCCATCCATGATCCGGCCATCCCTGCAGCTCGCTCCTCCTCTCATCGTCTTCTTCGATCCTGCGGTAGCTGCGAGTGCTCTGTGTACGTAGGCTTGCTGCAAGCTAGCATGCATATGAGCATGTAGTTCTTGTAGGTTTTGGCATTTTTGTATGCAAGCAACTGCTATTGATCTTGGTTAGCTTCGATCGATCGTCGTGTAGCATGCAAGCATGCATGCATGCAGATCGACATATATATGCATGCAGAGACGCAGTGCATATCGGAGTGGGCGGAGCAAGCGGGCTCCAAGAGCGTGTGTCCGGCGACCTCCTTGGCTCCTCCCGTGGTGGCGTCGTGGGTCGTCACTCGTCTTCGGGTGGCGCGGCGCGGCGACCCCAGTCTCTAGCCTGGTCCCTTCCTCGCCTCTTTACCCTCCCCTCCCTGCGAGGTGCTCGGTGGCGTAGGTTGGCGCCTTCCAGGGTAGTGGCAGGGTTCGGCTTGTGTCGTCTGGGTGGCGTGGCGTCTGGCTTGCTTCGCTTCCTGTGCGCAGGCTACCAGGTGTGGTGGCCCCTCCCCGGCGACATTGGCTGGCGACTTTGATTTGGCGACGTCCCCATTCTCTGCCTCTTGGCCTGGTCCCGTCCCCGCCGTCGAGATCCTCCCTTTCTCCGAGGTGTCGGGTGGCGTGGGCGGCTTCTTCCGCGTCGGGTGGCGGCATACGTGCTTGCTCTCTGGCTCTGCGTCTCCGGCTGGCGGCTCGGTTCTCCTAGTGCTATCGACCTTTGGCGGATCCTACTTTGCGCACTAGTAGGACAGGTCTTGGGCGAAAGCCTTGCCCTTTCGGGCTGGTGTTGGCATCACCTTTGGTGTCGTTCCCTCGTTGGAGGCATCACCTTTTGGACTTTCCCTACTCTGGGTGAAAACCCTAGCGGTTTTGCGACGGCGGCGGGTTCTCTACGTCGCTACCTTGTTGAAGGCGTCGTGGCTGCCGTTTTGCGCATTGGTTTTCGTTGAGTCTACTGCTTCAGGAGTCGCTCGTTGTTGTGTGAGTGTAGGTGGTGTTTCCTCTTCTCCCTCCCTTGTATCTCTCTCCCGTTCGGCCTTTGGCCTTGGTGGCAGCAGTGTGGCTGCATTCTTTCCTCTCTGTAGGCAGTGTTCCCGGCAGTGGTCGGAGGTGTGTCTGGCTTTGGCCAGGGTTGCAGCGGAGTGCTGTGGTTGTACCCCGTGTTTCCATGGGTTTTGTATTTTATTTTCTCCTGCTATTCAATGAAATAGGACGGCAGTTCTCCTGCCCCTCTTTCAAAAAGAGATCGAATATCATATCATCCTTGTGGATCGGACGATCTGCTGGTAACCATCGTTTTTTGTGTGGGGGCATGCAGTGCAGTCACTACAGGAAACGTGATTTCTGTGGGCGGCCAAAAATCCAATGTGGGCTACAAGAAAGACCTGACGACGTAGTCAAAGATATGTCGGCGGCATAAGGTATACCGCCGACATAGGTCCTCCGGCCCCTCCCCCCACCGGCACCGGATGCAAATTTGAATTTTCCTACCTCACGCCAACACACCCTATGTGGGCGGCATTAGAAATACCGTCGATATAAATAGTATGCTGTGACCCCTACCGTTAGGCCTAACGGCAACGAAGCAAAACGAACCCACAAGGCAGACGCTGGAAGTCTATGACATGTGGGTCCATAGTGTGTTGGCAAGAAAGCATCCTGGAGCATCAGTGTCGGCGGCCACGGTAATATCCCCGAGATAGCTCAGTAAAAAAAAAAACAGGGGGCGCGGGGGCTCGAACCCACGACCTATGGGTGAGCCGCGCCGCGCGCTGTAAACCAGTGGGGAAGTGAATCTTTTCAAACGTCTAAGGATGTTGAGTTGTTTTATAGTGTTCTACACAGCCTGTCTCGGCGGTCAAGGTCAAACCGTCGACATAGACGATCCTATGTCGGCGGGGTTCTTTATGCCGCTCATCAGCTCCGGGACAACGCCTAATTGCCTAGCTAGCTAGTACTCCGGCCACACAGCATGGCCGCCCGGCAGCTGCTGGCTGAGCTCCAAGACAATGGCTACTTGCCTGCTTGGCGTCAGGCATGCATGCGTGACAATGGCGATCGAGTGGCGACCCATCGGCCGGGACACATGCATGCAGGATCGAGCTTAGATTAATTAACTATGTTGATTGCCATCCACATCGGCGTAACTAGCTACCACAAAGCAGCAATAAATCCTATTTGTGTTGGTCCATTTAGTCACATATATTAACGAAAATATCATCTTTAGTTTTTAGTAAAAAGAGGCGAGAGCTATGTCGTTTCACTAGGAAGGAGAGTTATCCACAGAAAGGATGGCATACGAATGGGTTACTTGCTTATACATTAAATCATTTCCAACCATTTTCTCTTCGTTCTATTCTTTTTTACATTCCCTTCCCCGCATTCTTTTCCTTCATTCCCCACTATTTTCAACAACATCTCTTCTAGTGAACAGTGAAGAGAATCTATGGAGCATCCGAAGAAAATAGAATCTATTCGCGAAGGAAAAATGGCCCTCAAAGAGATACTGTTGGAGATGGTCTAAGCTCCCAAGATCGAAGGTAAGGCACGCTCCCGCAAAATCCTATCCTCTCCTTATAAATCAGGTAGCGTACCACACCGTCAACCTACATGTGTGGCATGGTGTCAGTTCATCTGCCTTCAAATATCCTACATGATGAACATGATTGTCCCATTGAAGCACCACTTCTAGGATGGGCCGAGATATATGATCACCGGTTTGACTCTCCCACACCGCTCCATGTTTATGGTGGACGGTATGGAGATCAGGAGCCTGAAGAGAATTACCGTTGATATGGGCCCATTAAAGGGACGACCGAAGCAAATTAAGGTAACAATAGTCTTGGGTGTGTGTAGAGGCTACGAATGGGTGAGTAGGGACAACCCTTCTAGTTGGGGAAGATATCAACCTGTGATTTGATGGTGGTAGAGGGTCTAGGCATACAATTTGCCCTTAACCTCGACATGAGCCTCACGGGCTCTACAAATGGCACGCATGTTAGTCTAAAATCTGTCATCACAAGGCAGTGGATCACCAATCCAAGGCTTGTCGAGAACGGGGACAAAGAGGTGGTTAGTCGTCCTATCCATGCTATACAACCAACAATGAAGTCTCAAGGCTCACTAACTCATTTGGCCGGCAGACATGGCGACACAATGATTGCCGATACATCGATAGCCTAAGCGGCACCGCTTCATAAGGGTGAGACGACCAGCTTTGGAGAGGACGCGCCCTTTCCACTTGGTGAGAGGGGCGAGGCAGGAGCTCATGATCTTGCTTTTGGAGCTGACTCGGATAATTGGGTATCTGTGTGTATATGCAAGACGGGTTGCACGCTAGGTGACATGGATGTCCATCTCGGCTGCGCCCTGCCCTCGGACAGAATGCCGGCTATCTCGGCCAGACAAGAGGTAAAAGCTGAAGCTTAATTGGGGCTAGCTACATATATATACATATACGATCAATCAGTCATGATCTGATCTGATCGCTGCTGCTACCTACTAATTGTAACGTTAGCTAGCTAGTGAATTAGTAGTATTTTTTGTGGCATTTCATGCGTTTCTGTAGATTGTATATCCATGGAGCACGACATCTGCTCTCCTTTGGGGTTCCCAGGAATCCGAGATATTTATGTATTATTCTATTTTTATTGGACATTTTTTTAAAAACCTTTTAGATTTTTTAATCAAAAGCAACCGGGTTCAAAGAATCAAACTAAATTAAATTAAAGAATCAAAGTAACGACGTTGGTTGCATTAGCCAGCTAGCTTGCTGAGGATGGACAGAAGAAAGAGGAACGTGTAATCGTGTTGTGTGTCTGCTAGCTGGGCTGCTCATTAGTCATCGATCTACGGCAAGTAGTCTCACGAGCTCATGCATTCAGGGCCAGGGTGATATTAAACAAATTAGCTACTTATTATTTGTGTCACTATTAGATTCCAGTACTTGATGATGAGTAAGTTTTGTTTTTTTTAGAGAGAGGATGAGTAAGCTAGTAACATGCGGATGCTTTGAAATTTGGAGCGGCCGCCTTTGTGTTTGAGCCCAGCCCACTTGAAAAGCATGGGCCCGAGCAGGCAATCTTATCTCTGCTCTGGGCCTTTTTCTATTTTGGAAGAACTAGCTGCTGGCCTACAGTCTAAGGAGCGGTGGCTCTCTAGAAAATAATCAAAGTAATTAAATGATGGGAGATTCCATGATTTGACACCGGGAAAAAGTGAGAATGCATACTTTTGATGAAAGTATGAAAAAAGTTTTTTTTTTATGTAAATTAGCCTAGTCAAAATATGCATGGTGTTAGAAATCCCATATAAATCAAGTCGATGGAGCTTTCGATTTAGGGTCTGTTTGATCAACTTACTTAACTTATTTGTCTATTTATTTATATTTGTTAAATTTAAAATAATTTTATTTTTAAATATTCTTTCTTCTATCTTAAAAACTTGTCTAAAAGCTTTAAAACACAAGTCAAACGAAGCACAACATGCCCTGATTTTGTCTCAAAAAACTCTCAAATTTAAGAAATAAGTTAGATAAGCAAATAAGTCGAATAAGCTAAGCTGTCAAATAAGATCCCATTTGATTTTAAAAATGATGTGTACACGGTAACTGTTACATGCCATTTTTGGCTCAGATCTAGAAAAGTGAGTGTGTGAAGGTGTCGGACCTGGTCTAAATGACCAAACTCTATTGTGTTAAACAGTACTAGTCCCAAAAGATCATAGCTAGTACACACAAATAAGCAGAACTGATACATTGCCTTCGAATTACATTATTATAATATAGGGGACCACGGGTCCCAAAAGGAGTCACAATTTAGCACATCAAGCACGGCACGCAGACCGAGATATAGAGTTACACAGACGGTCACACAGAGACCTAACATAGTGCGACTTTATTCTAGCTAGCAGGCTACTCCACAGGCAACGGCGGTAGGCAACACGCAACCCTACTCTTCGTCTTCGTAGTCCTCCTCCTCCTCGTAGTCCGAGTCCTCCTCGAAGGTAGAGTTGTAGGGGAGCTCCGCGGCTGTTGAAATTTTTAAAGAGGGGGAGGGAAAACATGGGTGAGTACAAAGGTACTCCGCAAGTCGGGAATATATGCGGATGGGGTTTAGTACAAATAGAAGGCTTGGGTAATTTTACAGAAATGCATTTTTCGTTTTTCCTAATTTTATAAAAGCAATACTCAGAAAGCTTTCAATCTCAAATCTTTATCTTTTAGGGGCTCATTCTCAAATTCTCCCGCCAATTGGCCACAGCCATAGCGAATTTCTTCCTCAGTCTCTTCCCGTTACGGGGAATAACTCGGAACAAAGAGTTAGGTACAACCGCGCGAGCAATCTATGATAGGCCGAACCCAATTCATGATACAAGCTGGTAGTACCTATCTCAAGATCAAAACTTTCTCAATAACTTTTACTCAACTCAAATCCTTTTTAAAATTCCCGGTTTTTGGAAAAGAAGAGCTACTGTATGAACAGCCCCTTCGCATGCTCATGACCGTGAGTACGGCTACCATGGTAGTTTTAACTCTGCAGAGTGGGTACGCTTTACCCTCGAGAGGCTACGCACCCAGAAGTGTTTTGCCACAAAGCCGTTAGACTCAAACACTAACGGCAACCGCCGGGAGTCTCCGTCAGGGTTTTTCGGCTAACAACTAGGCCCGTCCCATAACAGGACTCGAGGTCGTACTGTATGGCTCAGTTCGTAGGATCATAGGATGAGCAGTCCTTAAACTAGAAGAGAGACGATATTTTAGCCCCGATTTCTTAAAATGGGTGCCTGCTTGCACCCAACCGGCAAAAGTCTCTCCCTAGTCGAAAGGTTTTAGAGGGGAGAGATAAATCATTTTCCCACCCATGGCATCGCCCTCAATGCACATACTTTCTCAAACCATTTCTCGAAACCTTTCTCAAACCATTTCTTATCACAACATTTATTTTCACACATCAGCATTATAATGTCATCGCGATAAAATCATGTTTAGGCATTTTTCCTAATATCAATGGAATGTAAGTATATATACAAGATTAATAGTGAGTCCTTATGGTTTAATCCTATCACTAGTCTTACCATGATTATCTAGGTTGCTTAACTAATAACTAGAAAATACGACATTTTTTACTTTTTAATTTAGCAAGCAGGTTTTCAATCTCTAATAAATCATTTTTTTTAAAACAAGCAAAATGGCTCACAGTATGGTCAAGGGGACTTGCCTTGGTCGGACGACGGGTAGGAACAACCGGCGACGTCGGACAGGTCTACAACACCTTGGCCTCCTACTCGAGCACGATCCAAACATACAAATGAAAATAACAGTACATCAGCCACAAAATGTTTTTATGCATTTTATTTAGAGAGAAGGATGTTAACTTATTTTGTATGCACATGAAATAATGGAACCTAAGCACTTGAACTATTAGAAATGCAGTGGTTACAAGGGTGCAGAATTAATTGAGTATTTTTCCAAAATCCAGCTTGCTGCAAGGTATGGCGAATTTTTACAGCATTTTGGTATGGCATTTGATATATTCTGTAAAATCTTTTGTGCTAGGATCTTTTAAATTCGTTCTCGAAAATAAAAAGAGACAACTCCGGCTAAGCCGGTCGGCCCAGAACGGGGCGAGGCCCACGGCCCGGAGCCGAATCGGGGCTTCCTCCCCTTTTTCCCCCCATTGTCTTCAACCTCGGACCGAGGCGGCCACGAGCGAAAGGCATGGCGAATCCGGCCACCGGCGACCGATTCCGCGCGGGAAGAGGAAGAGGGGGCGACGGCGACGCTAATGATGGTCTCGGCGGCGACTGAGGCTCACCCCAGAGGCGGCGCGACGGTGAGATGCGGCGGCGAAAGGAAGCCTTCGGCGACGGCGGCGGCGTCCCCAGCTCTGGCGGCGGCGCGGACTTTCTGGCGACACCAGCAGAGAAGGGAGACGGTGAGGGAGATAGTAGCTGGGTGATGGAGGAGAGGGCAAGAAGGGCGAGCTCACCAGGGAGAAGAATCGGGCACGGCACGGCGCTAGGCGAGGTAACATCGGATGGCATAGGGCCGGTTTTATAGGCGAAGAGAGGGCGCGGCTTCACTCACCCACCACCATGAAAGCCCAAGATGGGAGCAGCGAAAGACTTCCGCTATTGATCAATAGCGGCGGCGAGGCGACGACACCGCAGAGAGACACTGGAGGTTGAGGGGATTGTGCCGTAGAGGTCAAGGGCGCGGTCTCCGGGGGAATAGGTGGCGCCAAGCGTACGGGCGACGTGGGCGGAGGGTAGGCGGCGGATTAATAAGCTAGGCGACGGCGCGACGAGGGAGTTATGGCGGGGCAGCAACGGGCTTGCATGGAGCAGAGGCGGTCGGCGAGGCAAGCGCGGGGCCGGGTGCAGGACGGAGATGACGGGCGCGGCAGAGTTTCCGGGCGCGCGAGCAAGACGACGAGTAGAGGACGGGGAGGAGAGCAAGAGAGAGAGAGAGAGAAAGAGAGAGCACCGAGAGAGCACCGAGAGCAGAGACGCGCCCGCGAGGGGAAAGGAAAACGACGGGGGAGAGAGGTCTGACCGATGGGGCCCGTCGGTCAGCGAGGGTGAGGGAGAGACTGGGCACGGACCCGTTCGGTTAGCGAGGGACACTGCTGGCGCGAGCTGGGCCGGGGAAGCGGGCCACGCGGGGAGAACAGAAGCGGGAAGGAAAGAGTTGGGCCGGGGAAGGCTCAGCCCGAGGGGAGAAGAAGTGGTTTTTATTTTCAAATATTGTTTTTCTCTTTTCTTCTTTCCAAAAGTTTGACAATATTTATTTTAAATACCTTCCCCTTTTCACAGGTTTTTTAATACTTCCGCATGGAGGAAAAATACACATGCTTGCTTTGGCATAAATTAGCTAAAATTTTATTTAATGCAAAATTACTAAACATGATTCTTAAAATAATTAACGTGCCAAATTTTGATTTGAAAATTTGGGATGTTACAGAAGGACTCAGGATGCATGGATTCCTGATCTGTTCTTGCGATTGGATTGTAGGCTAGTGGAGAAGCGAGTGATCTTGCTTCTTGGATAGTTGAGGATAAGCCTTGCTTCATTTCCGTGCTCAACTCTCTAATAGTCATAATCTTAATTTAACTTTACTAGAGGAAATGTTCGGGTGTTTCATACATTACACAATTTTATTCTGAGATGAGCTGTTTGGTTGCCCGGTTTTAGTCTGGCCAGGCCCGGTTGATGCAGGAATCCAGTGTTTGGTTGACTGAACTAACTGTTGCAGCCTGGCTCACCCGGTGCAAATTCCCTATTCCAGCCAGGCTCGGTAGGAACGGCCGATTCGACTGTATCAGCGCATGCAGGCTAGAGCCAAGGCACATCCAGGCAGGCCGAAGCCAAGGCACGTATTTCAATACCTTTTTTAACTCGTTTTTTCGCTATATCTTTTGATTAGTTTTTCTGATTACCGAACCAATTTTAAAAATGGGTTCCTGATATTTTTTCGAACAAAACTAGACCACACTTGCCATATAAATTTTACAAATTTAAAATTTTTATTATTGAATTTTTTACTATCTATTGTTTTTTTTGAATTTTTTTATTTTTGTTTTAAATTCATAGATTTTCTAAACTTATTTTAAAAAATTTATTTGCCCTACTCTTAAATTTGTGTATCCCACTCTAATTTGTACGATCAACCAAACAATATCTTTGCGCAGTCTGGCTTATCAGATACAGGGTAACCAAACAACATCACTTGCATCTTTTCAGCCTGGCTCATTTCAGCCTGACTGACTCATACGAGCCAGGTTGAGATGGTTCGTGCAACCAAATAGCCCCGAAAAATTACAAGACTTGACTTCTTTCATTGTTTTTTTATAGGAGTCGGTAGTTTTTACTCTGATACTCACCAACTGTTTTCTTTGGGTCTGCAAGTAACTTTTATATACCGAGTTAATAGAGGTTACTTAAGTGGTTTAAAAAACAAAGGCAAAAAATAAATCATGAGCATTGCTAATTTTTAAATGCACTTTCTAGATACTTCCAAAACCATCTACATTCACGACCACACATCCGGCGCCAAGATTCTCTATCCACACTTCCTTCTTCCTTTTTTCTCCCTCTCTTCCTCCCCTCTCCAGACTTGTTGAGCCGGCTACCCTCCATGACACCACACATAGTGATGCTGGCGACCACCATCCCTCCCCGGCTGCGACCATGCTAGGTGCCCGCGGTTTTGTTCATGATTTTTTACCATCAGATCTAATTTAGATAATTTTGATGTCATTCTTCCGGAGCACACAAATAAACAAATGCTACCAAGCCAGATTAATAATAATAAAAATTATTTCAGCCTAAAATTTAAAATGTAATGCACCAGCAAAAAAATTAAATCTAAAAATTACAAAAAAATCTTAAGTAAACCTACGCGATCTACAAATAAAGAATATAACCTATATAAACTCTACAAATATAAGTTAGTACAATTACCATCAGATCTAATTTAGATAATTTTGATCTCATTCTTCCGGAGCACACAAATAAACAAATGTTGCCAAGCCAGATTAATAATAAAAAATTATTTCAGCCTAAAATTTAAAATGTAATGCACTAGTAAAAAAATTAAATCTAAAAATTACAAAAAAATCTTAAGTAAACCTACGCGATCTACAAATAAAGAATATAACCTATATAAACTCTACAAATATAAGTTAGTACAACACAAGTATACAAACTCTAACATTGCAATTTAAGCTTACCATCGTGCAGATTTTTTTATACAACCGCGAATTAGCAAAACTGAAAAGACAAATCTACCCTTTGAACGACCTATGTAGTTGGCCGTGGCCTTGGCGGGTGGCCCGGCCTCGCGGCGACCTCCCTCCCCTCCGCCGACGCCACGCTGTCGCCGGCGAACTCAACCGCCACCGCCCCCACCGTCGCCGCCCTCCCGTACGACTGCACCACCAGCACCGACGCCGTCGTCTGGAAGTCCCTCGACGCCAGCAGGTCGCCGATGGGCCCCAACTCCGGGCACTCGCTCCACTCCACCATCCCTGCGGTCAGCGCCGTCGCGCCGGGAACCTTGCCGACCACCAGCAGGTCCTTCCCCGTCGCCTCCATGCTGCGTATCTCCGCCACCATCTCGCCGGCATTGAAGGCACCGCGCTCCCGGTACTCCACGGTGGCGCCGCCGCCACCGCTGCTTGCGCGCTCCTGGAAGTCCCGGAGGCACGCGTCGTCGGCCTTCCGCTCCTTGAGCGCATCGAACTCACTCGCCGTGAAGCTGCCGCCTTTCTGGACGAAGCGGACGACGGTGAGGTCGATTGCCGGGTTGCTCGCCATGCGAGCGGCCAGCGCCACCACCTCCCGGTCGTCGCGGCCGCCGAAGAAGAGCGCCGCCACGCGGTACCCGACCCCTGGCACGGTGCCGAGGCCGCGGTCGACGAGAATGGCCACCGTGCACGGAGAGAAGCGCTGGACGTTGGCGTTGAGCGCCTGGATCGCCGGGTGGGTCACCTCCATGCCGCCGTCGACGGCGCGGTGCTTGTGGAAGGGGAGGAGGATGAGCGCTGAGTGCTGGTCCTCGGCGGCGGCGGTGATGTCCTCATGCATGGACATGTACGGCGAGACGGCGGCCATGGTGCGCGCCGCCACCCCCACCGCGTGCTCCTCGTACGCCATGAACGCGTGTGAGATGTGCTTAAACTGGGTCTCCATCTGACTGCGACCGTGGGCCGAGGCCTCGCCTGAGGCTGCCGCCGGCGCCGTCGCGTTGATGAGGAGGAGCGCCGACGCACGGCCGGCGAACTCGATGAGGTGGAGGGCGTGTACGGAGACCGGCGCGTCGACCGCCGGCGAGGCGACATCGAGGAGCGTGAGCACGGCGGGGACGTCGCGGGAGACGTGGACACAGGCGAGCACCCGGAGCTCTGCCTCTGGTTGGTGCCACGCGACGGTGCGTCGCTTGTAGAAGACGAGCCGCCGTGCCGGCTTCACCACCAGCGCCAGCAGCGGGCTCACCCCCGCCGTGATCAGCGTCGACATGAACACCAGCACCGTGAACGACTGGTCGCTCATGATCCTCTTGTTCGTTGCGATGTTGAGGATGACGAGCTCGATGATGCCCTTGGTGTTGAGGAGCAGGCCGATGGATGTGCCGTCGTGCAGAGGCATGCCGTATGCGCCGGCGACGCCGATGGCGGCGACGACCTTGAAGACAGCGGCGCCCATGGCGGCGACGACAAGCAGCACGACGGAGGGGACGCTCGTGACCTTGGTGGTGTCGGTGCGGAGGCCGCTCATGGCGAAGAAGAGTGGGAGGAGGGTGCCCATGACGAAGTCCTCCACCTTCTCCACCAGCGCCACGCCGATCGGCCCGTTGGGCACGGCAAGGCCGAGGACGAAGGCACCGAAGATGGCGTGCGTGCCCACCGCGTCGGCGAGGAGCGCCGCCACCATGACGCCGACGAGCATCGAGCACTCGCGCACCTCACCGATAGCCTCCCCCTCGACCGTCCGTCGCGCCAGTCGAACCAGCATGGGGCGGACAACGAGGTAGCTGGTGGTGATGATGGCGGCGCCGGCGAGGAGCGTCCAGACAGAGGGGAGCACCCCAAAGCGCTCTTGCGCGAGCGCGGTGGCGACGGTGAGCCCCGCCCAGGCGAGCGTGTCGTTGAGGAGGGCGGCGGAGAGGGTGAGCTGGCCAATGTCGGTGCCGGCGAGCTTCAGCTCGGCGATGTTGCGGGCGAGCACGGAGAAGGCGGTGGAGGAGAATGTGGCTCCCAGGAAGATGGGGAAGGGGAGGCGGTCGAGGAAGCCGTCCTTCCGACGGGAGTCGTCGCCGTCGGTGCCGAGCGCGACGTATCCCGTGACGGCGCCGACGACAAAGGGCGGGAGGGAGGAGGCTGCGGCGAACCAGAAGCTGCGCAGCCCGGCGTGCGCCACGGTGGGGAGCTCGATCTCCACGCCGACGATGAAGGTGTAGTAGATGAGGCCGAGCAGCGACATGGAGTCAAGGACGAAGATGCTCCTCGTGGGGAAGACGACGTCGGTGAAGTGCGGCACACGGCCGAGGACAGAGGGCCCGAGGACAACGCCGCCCTGTACGCATGCATGCATGCATCACACCATCAACCTCGTTGTTGTCGTCCTCATCGCCGGCGGCATGCGGCGGCGATGGACGCACACGCACGTAACGTACCAAGATCTCGGCGATGTAGCGGGGGAGGCGGAGAGGGGAGAGGAGGAGCGTGGCGGCGCGGGTGGTGGAGGTGACGACGAGGATCTGGAAGAGGAGGATGGGGATGGAGAAGTCGAGCGGGTTGTCGCCGCTCCAGACGCCGCCCATGGTGATCTTGCTGGGGTAGAAGCACATCAGGTGCGTCCTGTCCGACCACAACGTCTGGTTCCACGCGTCCGGCGGGGGGTCGCCCATCTCCGCCGCCATTGCGCTCGCCGCCGTCGACGATGGCTGCTCCGGTGGTCTCGCTTCCTCGGTTGCCGGCGCGGGGAGAGACGCTACGTGGTGAGGAGTGATCCATTCCTCCATGGGTGGAGGAGCCACTATTATCTATTTTTGGACAGTTTTTTTTTTTAAATTCTAAATTCTAAATATTTTAAAGAACACTTGATTGTTTTTTTAAAAGGAAGAAGTCCACATTGCCTCCCTCAACTATTGAAAAAGTTCACTTTTCCTCCCTTTGTGTTAAATGGGTGAGATCTGGCCGTCCAATCTTGCATCGAACGGCTACAAATGAGTTGAGGAGGAAAAATAAACTTCTGCAATAGTTAAGGGAGGTAAATTGGATTTTATCCTTTTAAAAATAATCTTATGTTCTGGGCCTCTTGGGCTTCTTTTCAGTGGGCCGTTTTATTCCGCAGTTACGTTGGCCCACACAAGAAAGCTTCGGGTGGTTTGGGCCATCTGATTCCTCCTGCCATTTTCGTCTTCGTCTCCGTCTCCGTCTCCGTCTCCGTCTCCGCCATCACCGGCGACCCACCGTGGTTCCGGGCGGCGCAGCCGAATGCGGCTGCGGCTTCAAGGCTCGTCGCTAAGGTCCTTGTCTCCTCGCCAATCCTGTCCTTGCGCATTAGTTTTGCCGGATGCTTCGATTGTATGTGTGTTTATTCAGTGACGCTATGGAAACCTGGTTTTCTAACCTTGCTCCTTCATCCTTCCATTGCCTGTAGCTTCCATTAGTTGTTTGCAGTTCATCTGTAGCTGTACGCGGTCATGGTTCTGACCAGATCCGTGGCAGAGTTGCTTTGTGCTGCTGTTTCTTGTGGGGAAGAACTGATTTATGGAGGGAGGAGGAGAGGTAGTCCGCAGTTGAAGTGGGAAGGGAGGATCCAAAGAGAGTATTTGTTAGGTTTTGTGTCGATATATGTACTCTGTGTTGTAACAGGTAGGGTTGGTTTAGAGTTAGAATCGGACTCTAGCCATAGCTCCACTATATAAAGGGATAAACATGTGAACGATCTCATAATAGTAGCATAGGCAAGAGTAGGTCAGCGGCCGGCCGGCCGGCATGTGATCGTGATCTGGTTAGACGGTGTGCTGCGGTATTTGAATTGAGAAGGAGCACCCATAGTCAGAGCCCCGCAGATGTAGGCGAAAGTTGAACTATGTTACCAAACATTGTGTCTGCTAGTGTTGTTTGTGATCTTGCATAGGCGCATATCCTAACAGTTTTCGGTCAAATAACAAAGATATGTAAAAAAGGATCACAATTTCCAAAGTTTTTTTTTTGTATTTGTAATCCCTTTTGCAAAAAAAATTGGACACTTTAGCTGTGTGAAAAGTGTTGCAAGCTGCACTTCATCCAGTAGGAAGAAGCCAATATAGGTGATATGGCACCTTGCAGGCTTGCAAGCTTCCATCATCACTCACATAAAAGACATGCAGCTCAACTACTGCTCCTAGAAAAGAAGAGAAGATTATGTTGAAAGGAAAGAAGGGAAGATGATTCAGATTTACCTCATTACTTAAAAGATTTGTCTTTTAGAAATGCGGCTTTCAAAATGATAGTGTAGGATTCATTGAGGTGCAGGCTATTTCCAAAAGCTATGCACATTTAGGGTCAACTAAACGTATAAATGGCGAGCACAGCACGTTGCCAAAACATATAGGTTGCAAGGCAAACCTAATCCTCATACCTGCTACATTTTTTTTTATTTAGTTGGAATGTGTTGTTTGCGTCACAGATAAAAATCACACTAGCTGGTAGAAATTTCACAACTCAAAAGTAAGCACCCATTAAAGGTGGCTAGCAAACTGTCAAACATGGGGCAAGTATCTTATGATAGTGATGTCACTGAAATTGGACATCTTCTTTTTTGTTCAAAGCAGAGAAGTTATGTTCTGTCTTCCACCACACGCTCATGGTTGTCCATGCCTTTCTTCCTTTTATTCTCACCAAGTCTGACAAACCACCTTTTCCTCGATCCTTACTTCCCCTCTTGATCCTCATCACTACTACTTCCCTTCTTGATCCCCATCACTACAGGAAAGGTCCATTCCTATTCATCATTTGCCTACTCCTTCATACACAGACAATCATCATCCTAGGATCAGGATCAAGAAGAGGGTGTGAGAAGAGGATGCTGAAGAAACTGCTATCAAGGCCTAAGAGCAAGAAGAAGAAGGAGGCTGCCTCTTCTGCCCTCCCCACTTTGGATCGGCTGCATGAGGTATTTCTATTTCGTTCCTTTTCTTCTGCAATTATTTTTTTTCGTCTTTCCTATACTTGATTTGTACTTTCTGTGTGTGTTTTCTCTGTAGTTATATATCAGCTGTAGGATTGCTATATCATCTACTTTTGGCGACATAGGTTGGATTATGGTCTGGGCAGTTTTGAAAGATCCCCAATTAGCTGTCGTCGATTAAATCCTTGGTACCATGTATCGCTCAAGTAGATAGTAAAGCCAATCTCATGAAGCAACAATATTTTTCTTTGGTAACTACGTTGGCTGCTGGATGTAACACGTGGATCTCTGTATTCAATGGATTTCTAGAACACAAGAGTGGAACAAAATAGACGAAAACAACTTCTTATTATTAATAATATTTTTTTTGACAATGGCCAGACATCCCAGCAAGTTGCAGGTTTTGACCATTAGTTGCCATGTGCCTAGAAGAATATAGTTGGTTGAATTCAAGATATGTCAACTGTATTGACCTAGTCAATTTTTGCACTGAACATATATGTACATAATAAACTATAGCATTTGACAATGACAGTGTTGTAATCTATTTCATGGTTTCCATCAAAGTGATGTTCTGTCTGCTCCTCAGTCCATGCCATAATCAGTTGACAACAAATTAATGTGTGTCAGTGTGTGTGTGTTGGGGGTGGGGGGGGGGCATAAAAAAATGATTTGTCATCATAAGAATGATAAACTTGCGCAAAAGCAAAGCAAAGGAAAACTTCAAGTTAGATTATATATTGTTTTATGCATTCCCAGCAGCAGGCTCTACTTATGTAATGCCAATCTATTCTGTCTTTATGTTGCTATTGTTGCAAACATTATCCCAATTGTACCATTCCTCACAACAAATGTTGCACAAGGTACGTTGCACAACAAATTGAGATTCTCTTGTATGTTAAGGAACTCAATACTAGCAAGAAGATTATATGTTGCTCCACATGTGAAAAGCTGAAATACAGTAGAAGTCATTTTTTTGTGTATCTTATATTTACGATTCACAGTGGGTTGTTTTCAATGCTATTTCTATGCTAGACTCTAGAAATGCTGGAGAAGAAGGAGCGTTTTCTTCAGAAGAAGTCTACGGCAGAAGTAGAAAAGGCTAAGGATTATACAAAAGCAAAGAACAAAAATGGTAAGCATGCGTTTCTTTGATTAAACTTTATCTGTACGTTTATAGACTTCTGTTACAGTCTTATGAGAATCTAGTTATTCACATGTTAAGGTTAAAGCGCCTTGCAACTGGAAGGCTTGCAGAGAACAATATGTGCAATTTTGTTTTGGTCAAAACCCGACTTTCATGGACTTGTGTTGCCCTGAATCCATCGACCAGTGTCTAGAGAAAAGAAGGAAACACTAAAAGTTAGCGGGGTTGCATGTCTAAACACCTGTTGGTTATTTGTCGCTGGGATCTTAATGTTTCTTAAGGTTGCAGTGTTATATCTCACATGCAAAATAGTTTCTTGTTTGTTGCAGCTGCAATCCAGTGTTTAAAGAAAAAAAAGTTGTATGAAACACAAATTGAACAGCTATCAAATTTTCAATTGCGAGTTCATGATCAGGTGATGGAATTTATATGAGTATTTTTTATCTTGAATCTTGACCACACATTTCTGAAATTCTAAAAGGCTGCAATAAATATTGGTGGGCAACCTCTCTATTCTTTGGCAGATTATAATGCTTGAAAGTGCAAAAGCAACTTCTGACACTGTTGATGCTTTGCGCTCTGGATCATCTGCTGTCAATGCTATTCAACAATCACTGTAAGGTTCTATTTCCCCTCATCTTTCCATTGCAGTGGCATATGAAGCTGTGAGATTTCAATGCCCCAAAGGACTCCATTATTAGAATTTCTATTACAAATGAAAGCCTATCCTCAGTTGAACACTTCTGTTTAAGCTACCTCATGTCTGTTTATTGGTTCTCCTTTTGTTCTCGAGTTTGTTCTCCAGCTTATCATGGTATAATTTCTAAAATGTGTCCTTCAACTTACCGCGATAACTCTTCTGCAGGAGTATTGATGACATTGAGAATGCGATTGAAGAGGCGAATGAACAAACAGAAAACATGAAACTGATACAGGAAGCATTGGCAACGCCAGTTGGCGCTTCTGCTGATTTTAATGAGGTGTTGGTTCCGTTCCCTTAGCACCAATTTAAAAAATGTACAAACTCATAAATCCTAAACTCAAAACATTTCGTGCATGTTGCAAAGACAATAATAAGGCTGTCCGCTACTCCGCCGTACTCAATATATAGTGAAAGCTGCATAAGAAACAAGTCTAGTTTTTTTTTTTGTTGCTTCAAAAATGTAGATGTGCATGAAGCGAAACTGGAGGTGGCCATGTGGGAGTAAATTTGGTACAATTTACACATGTTGTTAGGTTTTTATTACAAGATACATGATGAGGGTTTTTTTGGGAAGCAGGATGAGCTAGAAGCAGAGCTGGAAGATCTCGAGGAGGAAGAGCTCAACCAACAGTTGCCTGAACCACCAGCGAGGATATCCGTGGAATCATCAGCATCTGCAACAACATCTTCTCAACCAGCCAAGGATCTTGCTGAACTGACCAAACTTCAGGCAGAGATGGCACTCTAGGTCTAGGCTGCAGCTTGGAGAGATGCTGACGCTGCAACCCTCTGTATTTCCTGATCATCCTGGTGTGTACATGCATGCATAACCTGTTGTAAATTCAGATTGTTGTAGAAGATTTTCTTATCACTGGTTTACTGCATGCTGTTAGCCTCTCTGCACTTTGATTACAGCTGATTACTGCTTTGAATGTCAAGTGCCAAGTTACCCCTTTCCTGTGGATGAGGATTGCCCCTGAAAATGAAAAATGTTCCCACTTCCATACGCCACAGGGAACAAGAACAGTCTTGCCTTCAAAGAGAAGAAAACTGGTCGTCTGGTCGCAAAATTTTCTTTTGAGGATCTGTTTGCAGTTAATGCGCGTTGAATCACCCCAAGTATATATATAATTTTGCAGGAACAATATAATGATCAATATTAAAAACTGCATGATGAATTGCCATTGTTTGTCCATGTGGCATTCTTTACGGAAATTACGCAAATGGAAATAGTACGGAAACTAACGCAGATGGAAATAGGAGTATTCCATGTGTAAACTAAAGGTGCTCATGGAACAAAGTTCAGCGATAAAAACATATATATGCCCGGTAAAGGCACATGCAAAAGGCCTAATCGGCTTTAGGTAGTGTTATCCAGCCTGTGGCATGTGATGATAATACTATACTATATAATATATAAAGAGCGATACTCCCTCGGTGCGTTGAAATATCATAATCTAACGGAGAAGGATCTTGACCGTTGTGTTGATTCTGCTTCTCTTTTCTTTAAGTTCCCAAGATCAATTTTTGAACACTATTAGTCTATGCGTCTATAAACAATCACGGAGATAGTAAAATATTTAGGGTGCTGTCGTCGTTGTGGAGTCATGGAGGTCTAAAAAAATCACATAAGAACCATGAAATAAAAATGCAAAGGAAAAAAGAACTTGGCCCATTAATTGGGAGACTAGCTACGTACGTATAAACTTGTGCCCTAACAACCACGTGTTATCACAAACTAGAACACATCACTCTCATCTTCTTTCGCTTTCGAGGTGCTTGGCTGTGGATGTCGACGCATCTGATGCTTAGTTGGGCTGCGTAGCTCACCAGCATGTATGCAGCATATTGAAGAAGAAACCAACTGTACGTAATATTTAAGGTACTGTATATCTCACTGTGGAGCGGCAATTGTTTTTTTGTCACTCAAAACATTAACCCTTACCATTTTACCACTTTGGCCTAGGGCTGAAAAAATAGCTCGCGACTCACGGCTCGGCTCAGGTTCGACTCAGTTCGGAGATGCTACCGAGCTCGAGCCGAGCCCACTTTTGGGGCTCAGTGAAATATATAGCGAGCCGTGCCAGGCTCGGCTCGTTTCTGACCGAGCCTAGTCTGGCTCGGCTCGGTTGGGCTCGTTGACAGTTTTTGAATGCGAAAACGTCTTTGGCTCGTGGCTCGGCTCGGTTCGGAGGTGTTACCGGGCTCGAGCCGAGACCACTTTTGGGGCTAGCCAAAATGGCGAGCCGAGCCTAGCTCGGTTCGTTTTTGACTGAGCTCAACCAAGCCAGGCTAGGGTAGGCTCGGCTTGGCTCGTTTCCACCCCTACTTTGGCCCATTGTCGTAAACACAGATGGACGCATATATCATTGATACAAAGTGACAAAATGGTAAGAGGCCATCCAACAGAGTGGTAAAAAAAAAAATCTACGCCGTGGAGGTCTAGAAATTTGCATAAGAAATCAATAACAAAAATGAAAAAAAGGAATTTGCAGGGATGCATCATATATACAATATTTGTGCTTAAGACGACCACATGTATATATTCTACCTCAATTACAATTTACAACACAGCATGCACTTGCATCTTCATTCTTTCGCTTTCGAGGTGCTTGACCAAGACGTCTATGCATCAATGCTACCTGCTGGACGGCGCAGCTCACGGCATATGTGCAGCATATCCAGCAAACATCGTCGCTATCTTGTACATGACATTTTCGTTCAATCTAAAAAGCTATCACTATATATATATAAATATATCTACAAGGAACCAGGTGCATTAATTGCGCATCAAGTACATAAAGTAGTTAAATTATCATCTGAAAAAAAAAGAGCTGTACATAACACTGGTATGTGAGACGGTATCATAAAATTTGCAATTAATCCAAGTGAACATAGAAATGGCATTGCCACCATGAAGACATGACTCCATCTTATATATTTCATGTTCTGACCTGGTTTTGAAACTACATATAGCCTTTCTTTGATTCTCTATTTTTAGTTTAGTTCAGTTTTTGTTGGAGTTAAAAAAGTTCATGATCTTTAAAAAGAGCTATGAAAAGATTAAACAAACCCACTTTAAAAAAGGATTGAACAAACTACTAAAACATATCTTAAATTTTTTTAAGAGAAATCTTATATAAAGTTTCAACAAAATATTTTAAAACATTACACTGAATGATCGGTATAAAAATAATAAAATTTTCAAACTCAATCAGAACTAAACTAAAACAATAAATCAAAAGATGAAAAAAAATGCTTTGTCGCGTGAACCAAGCATGGCACTCCTGTCTGCCGTAGGACACCTGACACCTGACACCTGACACCGCGACATGCTCTCTGCCACTGACAGAACGGTCCCACGTCTCGGCCGCGCTACGCCCACACGGTAAACGCACCCCAACTTTGCCTCGACCCATCAGCTGCAGCTTGCATAGAGCATTCGCCTCTCCTCTCCTCCTCCTCTCGCTCGCCACCACCACCGCTCCTCCCCTCCCCTCCCCTCCCCTCCCATGGCGAGAGCCCCTCCACCCGCGCACCGCAACCCCTAACCCTAGATCCTGCCCCTGCAACAGCGCGCGAGCTCGCGCGCCCTCCGTTTCTTGGTGACTCGCGCCGGTGTGCCTGCATGGAGCCGGGCGGCGGCGGCGGCTGCGCGAGGCTGCTGGCGGCGTGCGTCATTGGCGGCATCGTGCTGGGCGCGTCCGTGGTGGCGCTCCACCTGGCGGGCCCCGTGGCCGTCCCCAGCCTCCCGCCCGTCGACGCGCTGCGGCGGCGGCTCCGGCGCCGGCGCCGCCGCCCCGTGCGCGTCTACATGGACGGCTGCTTCGACATGATGCACTACGGCCACTGCAACGCGCTGCGCCAGGCGCGCGCCCTCGGGGACGAGCTCGTCGTCGGCGTCGTCAGCGACGACGAGATCACCGCCAACAAGGGCCCGCCGGTCACGCCGCTCCACGAGAGGTCATTTTCCAATCCAGCCAGCCCACTAGTTTCTGGGCATATATATTTTTTTAATCAAAAATTGATTCTTTTACAAAATTTGATCCTAGCATTTTGCTTGCGCGATGCATATGAGATTTATACCTTTCGTGCTCCACAATGTGTTCGAAACGAGAATTGAATCGACGTTTCTAACCTTAGGTAGGTGCTCTCTTTAATTCTATACTGAGAATAGAAATTGCTGGTGAACTTGTGGGTATTGCTCACTTGCTCAGTCTAAGATGGAGGACCATCTTTTGGTGCCATTGTTGTGTGACTTAAATGCATTGGTTGAGGTGTGAAGTTTCCTTTTTCATTTTTGTTTCATTTTTTTTTTCATCATGGGCCTCCCACGTTTCCTTTGATGATCATACAGAATGTATCGATTGGAGTTGTGTAACAGTGTTCTGCTACGTGTTTTCGGAATTGTATGGAGCTCGATCAGAGCAGTACTGGAGAAATTTAGTGCTATTTCATTCAGTGATTTGTTGCCGCAGAAAAAAGTTACTGAGAGTTGTTGTTGCTGGAACTACTATTGATGTGGTTTTACGGCTTGATTGGTTTGAATTGCTCAATTATTATTCCCTTTTTGGAAATTAAATGGGTTGAACACTTTTGTTTGGTCGATAGGCTGGCTGGATCTGGGCTAGTTAAATCGTGCTAGGTGCTAAAGAATTCTGGAAAGGTTTACTTATGTTCGAGGTACTAACCGCAAAGTGATTGGTCCACCTGTTCAGTCTAGCCAAGAATCTATCATGGAAAAGACACATGCTAGGAAACTTACATGAGTACTAACCACAAAGTGATTGGCCCACTTGTTTGGTCTAACAAAGAATCTATCATGGAAAAGACACATGCTAGGAAAATGACATGACATGAGTGGTTCTTGCCTGTATACCCTCCAGCTTCTATCTATAAACTTCACATCTGTTCAGCTGATTAGTAACTAAAAGACCGATTTTCCCCACTCACATGGTGTGAATTCATTTTCACATTTGGATGTTTGCACGACAATAAATTCTATTTTTTTAATCAATTGAACTTTATTATGACATAATTCTTGTTGCATCAGAAGTTATTATGGTATATAGTGATTAATGCTATGTATGTTGTCTTTCGCTGCTTGCTTTTCCTTCTGAAAAAGGATGAATGATGAAAGTTTTGTTGTCAGGACTTCTTGAAAAAGTGCCTGCTTCATTGATTATGATTTTTAAAAACGCTTGCATCTCTGCTAGGTAAGTGTTTATGGTAACTATTTGATCAAGTAAGTTGATTGCTGTAAGAAAAAGGGATGAATCTTAACTAATCAGCTGTATTTTACCCTCTCTTTTTTTAAAAAATAAAATAAAAATTGTGTTATGAACGTTAGATGCGATCTCATACCATTTGGGATTTTAGGATTTTCTTTCGTGCTTCGTTTTTGTTTCTTTGTATGCATTATGTTGTCATTCCAAAGATTTCTATGTCTAGAATAAATTTTTTATTTCTACTTTTTTCCCTTTTCTGTGTAATACAGGATGATAATGGTGCGTGCTGTGAAATGGGTGGACGATATCATTCCAGATGCACCATATGCCATTACTGAAGATTTCATGAACAAGCTATTTGATGAATATAATATAGATTACATTATCCATGGTGATGATCCTTGCCTGCTCCCTGATGGCACTGACGCATATGCCCTTGCCAAAAAGGCTGGCCGATATAAGCAAATTAAAAGAACTGAGGGGGTGTCAACAACAGACATTGTTGGTATTTATTCTTCCTTATCCTTCTCTTATTCGTCTTAAAAAAATGTTAAAGTTTGCTTTGCCGTAATGAATTTGAAGATTCAAACTTTTATGATAAGGACATATCTGGGCTCTAGCTTTGAGGTGCAAACTACATGTCTGGGCTCTAGCTCTGAGGTGCAAGCTATCTTTGGTGGCCAAATCTCATAGTCATCTCCAGTATTGCAACTGATTCTTGGTCAACCACAAACCTATTTGTTGACAGACTATTTCACCACACCCCAACTAATCCTCTAGGGGTAATAGATCACTGTGTCGTTGGGTCAAATGTGTGTGGTTCAGGTGTATTCATCCACATTACCCCAAGGGATTAATAGATCAATGAACCGTTGTATCAAATAAAATGAATGGCCCATAATACTTTGGGCGTGTCTTAAAAATCCAATCTATTGATAGTTGACACCCTTCCTTTTGACCTTGGTGTCATATTAACAAATGATCAAGGGATAGGGTGTCCCCAAGATTCACTCTGTTTTCATTTTTCCTACCATCATATGATGCATAAGTTTGAAGTTATTTACATTGGCAACGATGGTATGGAACACACATCTTTTGGACTTTCTTGGAACCTGTGAATTGGTTATTTCAAGTAAAAAATGCTGCTTATTGTGACTAAGATATTTTATTCTCATGTTGAGCTCATCTTTCTTTGGCAGGAAGAATGCTTCTTTGTGTTAGAGAGAGATCAGGTTCTGATAGTCACAACCACTCTTCACTACAAAGGCAGTTCAGTCATGGGCACGGTCAGAACATTGATGATAGTGGATCTGGCAGCGAAACTAGAATATCTCACTTTCTTCCTACATCTCGGAGAATAGTTCAGTTCTCAAATAGCAGGGTATAACTTCTACAGCTTCGTATGAATGAATATATACCATTTTCTTCTCGTTAATGAGTATTTCATGAGACTTTGCAACATGGTTGAACACCTAGTCTTGATATTAGAAACTATTTCTAGGTGGCTACACATGTTTATCCCACCATGAAAAGGGCAGTTCTTTTGTGGTGAGATTGTCTACCTTGAATTCCTCTTATATCTGAAATTACACATTTTCTTACCCAGACAGGTTCATTTGTGAGCCGAAGACAAGAACTTTCACTGTCAAATGTTCCCTTTTTTAAATTGAAATATCATATTATTAATGTTGATGTGGTTACTTGGTAGGCATGAACGAGGGCTTGAGTTTACAACATAAATAAGGAATAATTGAGGATATAAGGAATAATTGAGGATTTGCCACTCCAAAGATTGACATTTGAGGGCTTCCCACTTAGTGTGCTCAGTGACCTAGTGACGTGGGTCCTGTCGCCGCATGTCATTGACCCATGAGTGGCAAATCTTCAATCTACCCATATTTGGCAGTTGCGAATTCTTGAGTGTCCCATCAACTGCCATTTCGTTGGTTTTGTGCGCATGCAACAAATGGGTTATATCACGATTCACAACAGACAAGTTTAGGGGTGATAGTCACAAACAATAGAAGTTAAGATA
Organism: Raddia distichophylla; assembly: GCA_005191435.1. Lineage (NCBI taxonomy): Eukaryota > Viridiplantae > Streptophyta > Magnoliopsida > Poales > Poaceae > Raddia > Raddia distichophylla. The sequence continues at coordinate 1,214,436 of SPJY01018041.1, forward strand.
TCCTTGAATTATCTGAAAATTTCATATGCCTATAAGAACAAGTATTCATTTCATAAGCATGATAGATCAATATAATTCATTCTTGAAAAGGTTGATACTTGATGTTAGTAAATTACCATCTCTTTCTCACTTAAGATTGGAATATGACAACCTGTTTTTCTGCTGACTGTTAGCTTTTCCAATACAGGGCCCAGGACCAGATTCTCGGATAGTATACATCGATGGTGCATTTGATTTGTTCCATGCAGGACATGTTGAGGTACACCCAGCAACCACACCCACACAAAACCGCCACCAAACAAAACACTTGTGGCTCTGCTTTTGTTTCCTTTTCAGTTCTTATTGAATGGAACAAATTTTCTAAAGCACAGGTGTTTTTAGACATTTGGTTTATTTATACTTTCGTCTTCATAGATATTGCGACTTGCTCGAGAGCTTGGAGACTTCTTGCTTGTGGGTATTCACACAGATCAGACCATAAGGTAATATAAATCATTTACAAGTTGCTATGTTTATACAGTTTATTCACTATTTGGTTTTGCAACAGTCTTAATTATATTAAGAGAGCATTTATTTGGAAGCACAACATTTCACTCGATTAATTCTACATTTTTCTGTTGGTGTTTACTATATTATCCAGTTCAACTCGAGGACGACACCGCCCAATCATGAATCTACACGAGCGAAGTTTGAGTGTTTTGGCTTGCCGCTATGTTGATGAAGTGATCATTGGTGCTCCATGGGACGTTTCAAAAGACATGGTGAGTTGTCTCTTGTACTATACTACGAACTATGACATTATTTAATTGCAGTTTAGAATGCTACTATTGATAGTACTTCCTAGTTCCTTGAATGTGGCTCTTGAAAACTGTACACATATCGTATAGGTCTTGAACATGGCATTATGCTATGCTATCCTTATAAAAACTTGATTCAATATCTTGTGTTAAATTTACATACAAATATGGGCTGAGTTGTGCTTATCCATGGATCTATGCATATGGAGCTATGGACTAGGTGTTACCTACATAGTCAAGATAGATTCACCAAAAGCCATTTCTTTGTTTGGTTCCAGATTTAGTTTAGATATAAGCTAGGTTTGAGCTTCGAACCAGATTATAAATAACCAAATGGGTGTATGCCCATTAGCACTTCTAGTTCCACTGTTTATCCATTTGCTATTTATGTTGAACTTAAAGGTCTAGACCTAGCATTGATGGAAGCTGGAGTTGAGTTCTCACAGAACACAAAAACATAAAAGGAGTAGGGCCTGTAGTCATAGCATGACAAAATTCAAAAATCAGAATGCCAAAAGTTAGAAAACATAAAAATCACACCCTCGTGAAACAGTAGTACAACACTGACTTTGCATTGTGCAGAGCTGATTATAGGCAAGTATGAGAATTAGTTTACTACAAAAGAAAAGACAAAAATGTAATCAACAGAGAGCAGGTTTCCAAACTCTTCCGTAAATAGCTACTTTACTAGTATCCATAAACAGCTTTATCTTTGTTAGACAAAAATGTAATCAACAGAGAGCAGGTTTCCAAACTCTTCCGTAAATAGCTACTTTACTAGTATCCATAAACAGCTTTATCTTTGTTAGACAAAAATGTAATCAACAGAGAGCAGGTTTCCAAACTCTTCCATAAATAGCTACTTTACTAGTATCCATAAACAGCTTTATCTTTGTTGCTCAAGGAAGCTGCAAATCCAGGCATCACTAATTGCTAGGTTCTGGGTAAGGTTGACTCTGAAATCCTGTCCCAATGCAACTATCCAATGCATTCATCATAGTGCAGTAGTACACCGAGAAAATTTGGGAATTGTGCTCAGTACATGAGGTGATCACACTCAAGTGTCCTCATTTTGTCCACACTTGTTGCATTGATTCTCCAAGTAGAAGAAAGTTAACCTTTACATATTATCAAAGGTAAAATGATTAAATTAGTGCTTTGGAAGGCGCTAGGCAGGTGGCTGACTAGCGCATAGTGCCTAATCCTGCCTAGCCGTCACCTAGGCGGGGAAAAACCCCTAGGTGGCCAAGGTGGCTAGGGCCAATTTTAAAGCACTGTGATTAATAGATGTAGCCTCTTTTCTGACAAACAAGATCCATGCGACTTGCAGAAGATAGTACTGATATGGATCATTCAGAAACCACAAGTTGTAATTTTAGTTATGAGTTATGACCATCAGGTTATATGTGCACGGTTTGTATCAGGAGTTTGCTAACTTCTTTTTATTGTGCAGATTACCACATTTAATATTTCACTAGTCGTTCATGGAACAATAGCTGAGAACATGGACTTTATGAAGGTAATTAAGTTTACTCTTCTTGGAATGTAGAACTGTTTAATATTGATGACTAACCAGTCAAGTGCACTTTCCAGGATGATTCAAATCCATATGCTGTTCCAATGGATTTGGGCATTTACCATAGACTTGAGAGCCCTTTGGACATCACTACTAGTACTATTATAAGGAGGATAGTTACTAACCATGAAGCCTACCAGGTAACTACCATGGTGTTACATCAGATTTCCTGGTGGGTTTTGGTCCTCTATGATATATGTAGCATGCAGTACAGTACATATTCTTTGCTACATAAATGTGATTTGCCTTTTGTCCTCGTATCAATGATGTGCATACAGGAGTTATTATATACTGATGTTGTGCTGATGTGTTAGTTCTTGAGTAAAGTCTGCTGCATATGTACATTAAATATTTGTCTGTTTCTCTGGGACCAATATTTCCTGCTATAACTTTGCTCAGCCAACATGTTCATTGCTGTGGGGGTTGGTGTGTTTTTTATTTATTCTGGTCCACTGATCTGCTGCGGTTTTATTCGTACTGTTCTGTGTTGTCACTTTGTGCAGAAGCGGAATGAGAAGAAGGAAGCCAGTGAGAAGAAGTACTACGAGAGTAAAAACTTCATCAATGGAGAGTAACTTGTGAAGCAGATCTTGCATGAAGACTAATGCCCATATCTTTCAAGATGCTACCATTCTGTCACAAATGCGACTGCTAGGTGACCCACAATTTTACTGTTTCATTGTTTCATTCTCATGTCTCTGACTAGCCTGGGAAGCTTCAGAAGCAGCCCTGATGAGTGACAGGCAGTGGTCCGGAATTAGGCAATGTTTTAGAGCCTGGAGGCATTTCCTCCATCCACTTTCAGTACCCTATATCTTCTCCTGTACATCGGCCTTCGTGGTCCATCGTGCCTGCTGAGTTATTTTGAGATGTATAGGTTTTTCAGAATCGAGGTACAGCATGAACATTATGCCAATTTTAACTATTTGTCACCGATGTTCTATTTCTCGAGCTCTCATCCGCACTGTATATGCTGTGGGCAATCTTAAGCAATTCCTTTTCCCATATTTTTGGTGGAGTTCTGTCCTGATCTTGAGCTGAACATGTGCTACCATCTGATGTGGTCTGGTCTGTGATGTGATGTGTCGGTGACAGCAAGTCAGCAACTGTGTGTGAGGGTACACCTGGATGGATGGTTTCAACCTGGGTTGGTGACATGCTGGGCTCCCATTGGATGGTATGGATTTGATCTGTGAATCCCTGATGAATCTTGTCAAATAAACGGGTGCCAACACTGGAACTGGAAGGCTGCCAAATGGTCCAACTCTGCCGGTTTCAGCCATCGAAAGGGATGTGCTACCTGTGATCTCCCAACAGTAGCAAACCAGAGCAGCTGGGGCTACTTCTGCTTGATCCCTTGCAGGCAACTAGTATTATTTTTCTGGCCATTGATTTTCTTCCCAGCTTTGGCGGCGCCCTCTGATCTGAGATGTGGCCACATGCCTTCAAACTTGGCCTTTGATTCTCGATTTCATGGCCAAAAAACAATGTCACTATGGTAATGTTAAGAGGACCTGTTTCTAATCACGCTATCACGAGACTCAGCCCTCAGGTGAATACATAGGTGCAAATTTTTTGAAATACTAGGATGTTTAATACTATATTGATTTCATTAACATGAATTAAAAGCTTCTTCTTAATTCACTTATGTTACACCCTGCTATCGCAAATAATTGATTTTTTTTTAATAAATATGGTCTTGAGAATGTAACTCTAACCACTAATTACTATTGCAATTTATATATTCATACAATGCCCTAGCGTTATAGTACGATAGAAAGTATATTTTCAAAATGGAACTATTGTACCTAACAATGTAAATTGTTGAAAAGATATTTAAAACTAATTATAGCACGTATTACAAAACTACAATTATTTGAGACCGAAGTGAGTGCATTAACAAGCAGAACAAGCAAGAGGTAGAAGATGAGTAGGCCAGCCAATGTTCGTCGCGGAGCGTCTACAGCACTTGAAAACTTCTACTAAGAAATCTACAAGCTTCAATGGCTTTTGGCGTTGATCAGTGACTAGTTAATTAGGATATCATCAGCCCATTAATTAAGAATTAACCTATCCCAAGAACTCTCAGAACTTGTAACCATGTGCACTTGCAGGTCTTAGCTAATTTCTGAAATATTTTTTGGTCGAGGGGATCGAAGTTACGATATTTTTTTTTCTTTTGAACCAAAGGCAGATAGTAAAAAGAAGCAGGTACAAGCTGAGAACAAGACAAGTCAAAAGGCAACAAAAATTACAAGAAGAAACCTAAAAGAAAAGAAAAGAAGAATGAACAGGAAAGAACTACTCAGCCAAGTCACGAAGTTACGATAGTGAATGAAGACATGCAGTACAGTAATCTCGCTCCGGTCCAATTAAGCGTTTCACACGTGTCCTTCTTGTTCATAAAAATATCATAAACTTGAGGGTCAATTTAATTATTTCTTGGCACGTGCACCAGCGACTGTGGCTAATCACATGTCCACGTTTAGCCCCTCTTTGGTTTACGATTTAATTTGATTTTATTCGATTAAATCAAAATTTATTAATTTTTTTTATAGATTATTTAGTGTAACATTTTTAAATAATTTATTTGAGGCTTTGTATAGACTTACTTAAAAATATAAAAAAATCAATTTTTTTAGTCATTTTGTATCTCTTTCGAATTAAATCGAACCGCGAGTTTTGCCTCTCTTTCCTCGTGTCGATGTCAGTTTTATTTTTCGAAGGGCAGTATTTTATACTTTCTACTAGTGTTCATATTGGTTTGGCAATTGACAAAGAGGCCAGATTGAATTTCCGTTATCTAAAAATATACACATAGTATAATCACAGCAAGCTGTCCGATCAAGACTCAAGAGACAATTAGTTAGAAGTGCATATTGTTTCACAATTACTCAAGGCATAGAGATGGATCACAGCAAAGGGTGATACATACACCCCCATCCCCATGTTCGTCGATCAAATCCATTCTTACCTATATTTGTAGAGAGGTATGACGACGTACGGCAACGAAACATTGTTACATTGTTCATGCGACTGGCCATGTCGCCACATTGATTCGCGGCCGTTTGATTACGAGCCAGCGCTAGATTCGACCGTCCATTCAGCATCTATATATAAAAGGATTTTTTCTAGCGTAAAGGAAACAAGGCGCGACGATTGCTCACTTGGTTTCGGCCGCTAGCTTTCGCATGGCAAGACCGGGTTAGAATTAATCCCAGTTGCTCCCCCTTTTTAACCACTTTTATCACATTTCCCTTTCCCTCACCCTCTTCTTTTTTTCACGTGTTCCTCCAAGGAAGGGCACCAACGGCGCATAGCTTGCTTGGTCTCCCGCACTTCCGCCCAGCGGAAGGTCCTAGGTTGAATCCCGGCTCTCCCCACTGTTGTCTTTTATTATCTTTTTCCAGATTTATTCACGACGCGTACACATAAATAGAAAATGCCACAAAAATTAATTGTACCGGAGTTAGCCCAAATTTTTTACCTTTCATGTTCAGATATTTTAGAACACAAAAAAGTTTAAAAAAAAATGCACTATGCCATATGTCATTTATTAATTTCATATAAAGTACTCCCTCCGTTCCATAATAGGGCGTATTAAAAAAATCACAAATACCAAGTCACGTCTGGCATCAGTTTTTCTTCCACCGTTGCCCCTAATTAATTAGCTTGATTTGGTTGATTAGTGACTTGATTTGTTAATTAACGTCTTGATTTGCATGCATGGCGCTGGGTGTTGACTCGATTGTTTCCAACATAAGGCCGTGCAATATCTCTCGGGGTTTGAAAAGAATTAATGAGCTAATTGACCCCAATTAAGCAGGACGCAGGGGTATTTGAGGAACAGAGGGAGGGCAATTAGAGATGTGCCTTGTATTATGAAATTGCATGGAAAAATCTATACGCCCTATATTATGGAACGGAGGGAGTACTATTTATATCAAAACGTGAAATATAAAAATAGCAATATTTATGTCTTTCGCTGTTCCCATTCACCCGTGCAATGCACGGGGCGTCTTTCTGGTTACTCCAGACAATTGTGCAATCTTCATTAACTCGAAGGAAATACTCCCTCCGTCCTGAAATATAAGTATTCTAGCATTCAAATTTTGTCCTCAAATATAAGGATTTTTAGGGTAGTTAGTGACCTAGCACTAGCTCATTTAATGAATGATGAGAGTGGTTGTGAGTAGTGGATGGTAGTGGGAGGAAATCTAATAGGGGAATCATAGCATTTTATAGCCTTCCTTGGTTTACTACAAAATGTCTAGAAATACTTATATTTCAGGACGGAGGGAGTATATGATATGTAAGACGTACGAACAAAAAAAAACCAGCAGCTTTGTGACGGTGGTGCCGTGGTGGTGGCCGCTGCCTTTCGCTGATTCCAAGGTAGAAGACGTTGCCAGTGCCCTTCTAGTCTGCCACTATTAGAGCATCTCCAATAGCGTAGATAGTTGCTAGCTATAAACAAGTGACATGTTATTTATAGATAGCATATAAACAATTTCTCCAATAAACTAGCTATAATTTTTTTATAAGATTGAATATGGGTTCACATGCAATAGATAGTAATTAAGTGCATTGTAATCAGCTATAGACTAGTTATAGACTAGTTGTAAGTTAGTATCTAGCCCACCCTCATTCTCTCTTCCACGTAAGTAAAAAACTAAGTTGAAATTCTTATAATTAGCTGACATGACACCATTGGAGATGCTCTAAGCATACATGATGTCTCTCCTTGTATCTCCAACTGTTTCCTTCGTCTTTGTGTTAGGGTTTTTTCTGGTTAATTTTAGTTGCCTTATTTATTTGTTTGTTTTTTTAAAATTTTGAAAGTTTTTAAGGTGGGGTCGAGAGCTGGATCTTCTCTGTTTGGCTTGATATGGAGAGTTTTAGGCCCTCTTTGATTAGTTTTAGTTTTCGTTGGGATTGTAATTTTTATTATTTTTGTATAGACCATTTACTTTTTTTAAAAAAATATTTTTTTAGTACTTTGTAGGGTTTTTCTCGAAGATCTCAAGAATATTATTTTAATAATTTATTTAGCTTTTTCATAGCACGTTCAAAGATGGTCAAATTTTCCCAACTACAACTAAACTAAAACTAAATAAGCTATCAAAGAGGGCCTTAGACACACCTTACCTTCGAGATAGACAAAGACGAATTGAAAAAAATCAAATTATTTACTATATTTTAAACAAAGATAAGTAAATGATCATACAAGTCAAATAGAATGTAGAGAACATGGCCTCACGGTGGAGAATATGTCTAGTAAGCTCTAAATTAAGATCTCTCGATAAAGTAGCGAATAAAATATAAGAGAAAAAACATAAACGAATAATAAAAATGATGTGTGAATAGTAGCTGGATCAACCTAAATTAGAACGTCATTGATGATAACCTTAAGACTTTGAGATAAGAAAAAAAATATTGGTGATAAATAAGAAAATAAGCAGAAGAGAATTAAGGAACACAGATACGCAGTCACTCGCCTCGCCACTTGGCCGGCAGGCTAGGTGCAGCAGTTGAGCATGCATGCATGAGCGAACAGCCGATCGATGGTCCTGCTACCTCCTGCGTTTCTCTCCATTCCATGGGCAACTTGGTCGATCCTGTTCTCTTACTACTTGCAGGCCTCATTTGTTCGTGCCAGAGCTCTCAACAGTGTCGTTTTGTTTTGGTTCAGTTACAGATGAGAACTCTGGCAATAAAAAACAGGACCTTAAAACTAGAGGAACAGGGCGTTAAAATAGAAGAACAGAAGAACAGGACCTTAAACTAGAAGAACAGGGCGTTAGGGTGTCATTTTGATGGACACGTCACCTTGATTATTTATGTTGGAGACAGGAAATTAAGTGTGGTGTGCCATTGGTTCACATCATGGGGCCAACAGCCTTGTAGCATGGAAAGGGGAGACAAGTGGAAAAGAAACATCCTTCCATGGAGTCATCAAGCCGATTATGTTGTGCCGGAAAAGAGCTGAAAAGGATGGAGATGTTGATGACAACAAAGCTTTGGTGTTCAACCGTCCCTACAAGGCAAAGATAGTGCAACTAAAGATCGTCCTAGAGATTTCAGGACACCATAATTATCCACAGTGAGCTAGTTCCAATGGGTTTTGTTTGATCTCCTGCTGCTAGTCCATATGCATTTGTCTGTCAGTTCATATCACCTGTGAAATAAATAATCCTACCAGCAGGAGGAATCCTTGGGATTCATGCATGGCTCCTGCTCTGCAGTCTGCACCACACATGATAGTACTGAATTTCTAAGCAGATTCAGTAAGTCAACTGTCACAAAGCTGTGTTTGTGCAATTTTACTCAAGTATTACCCGATGGACAACAGGCCCAGGTACGTCAGCAATCTTCCTTTACCACGTACAAATCCTCATCATGCTGCTAGTGCTACATACTTTCTTACTACCTATTGGTTGGTTTCTTTCAAAATTCCAGCCGCCAGCAGAAGAACGAGGAGCCGGTCCTAGCCACCTCGATCGCACGCAGGTACCATTTTAGTTGTGAATATTTAGCCTCTTGATTCATTTGATGTCAGTACGCTTAATTAGCTACCATGTCACGCCTGAACTCTAGCAGAAATGCAGGATTGATGGACTCTATTTCTGGGTATCTCCGAAAAGAAAAATAGGAATACTTCTATTTGTTGTCCGATATATATTTGCAGTTCTATATATCTGCTAGTAGTAGGAACCTAATATATAATACGGATATAATAGTATCTATTGTTTGTCCGATACATATTAACAGAAGAGAAATTTTACGGTACACATAATTAAATATAGACCGTTCATTTGTCTCGATCTAACGGTTCAGATTGATCCTAATTTTTTTATACTACTGTGGTAGTATTTATACCACAACGGTAGTATGCTTTTGTGTGAAAGACTCTCTGAATGGACGGTCAGATCTGATTCGTACTACCACCCTAGCATATTTGCCAATGTGTACCGTAAAAAAGCTCTAACAGAACTATGCACGATGAACTGCATGTAAACAGGCTAGAAATACATTGAAAAGCAGTCAAACATTGATGTGGATATTCTTTGAATAATAATAGACTTGTGCTGTGGACATGATTAGAATGGCCTTCTTACATATATTTAGTTGCAACATGCCACAATTAATTAATTTTTTTTGACCTTGTCAAATTGAATTATCTCCTAGGGGAAGTGTGAGCCAACTTCACAATTAAACATGTACACTTTAGCTCACATATTCAGTTCATTCCATTCCAAGACTCTTTAACAGCAGGAGAAAAATGATATAATACAAACTACCAACAGAAGCAATTTAATGGTTCATGAATAACAGGATAGTATAACCTGTCCGGAACCCTACATCCTACGAAATTCCATAGTGCAATATATTAACTTTATTCTTTGCTGCAGGGCAATTTTTCGGGTCAGGGTAATATTTGAGCTAGCTAGTCGGCCTCAGCTAATATCTGCTGCAAGGTAATACATGCAGTTTTTTTTTTCAATTTCATGGTTGTCTTTTTTACATATATTTTACAATCATATATGACATACAATTCATTTACAAATTTTACACTACAATCATATAATACACTACACTGCACTGCGCTGCACTGCACTACACTATATTATTTCTCTGAATTGAATAGACTACAAATTGATATATATAACCATGTCCTTTTCTCTAACTTTATTTTCTTGAATTAATCAGTGCAAGCCGGAGTTTGTTCAAGCATACAACTTTATGGGATCATATCTTATCTAGAGGCAATTGGGCAATGCAACAAGGTTGAGAGATGGATGAATGTATCTATCATGCTATCTATCAATATGTGCATACATGTGGTCTTATATTATAGCTAATGTACTATATATCTAGCTCAACAACGTGTGACTTTTATTTTGAGGGGAACAATATATGACTTTTGGGGTTGTTACCATGTCATTTATCTTATTAAATGTTTGATGGAATGAAGTTGGGTATTTTTGGATTAAATAAAATATTGTTTATCAGTCAATCGGTGGATATAGAAGTGAAATTTAAAATTCCTTTAATGTGGTGCCATATTTGTACTATTTTAGTATAATAAATGTGACATGCTCAAATTTTGAAATCCAAATTGAAAAAATAGTTTTCCAAATTTTGAGTTCTAAATTCAAATCTAACTCCCTTCTAATATAAAAAAATTATAATTTTCTTGCATCTTTCCTAGCTCCAAAAATATTATTTCAAAAAGTATTTCTCTTACCAAAAAGAATTCCGTTGAATTAATAAAATATTTAACATAAAAAATCTTCAAAATACTATATTTAAATATCAAAACATAGCTTTTCAACCCATACTAACTCAATCCCATGTAATTGAGAAAAATATTCTACCAGCTCCATTCTTCTAACTTGTGATTCCCTCCTAAACTGTCCCCCTCTAGGTACCGTGCCTTCTCTAGAGGCGCTCACACCCAAAGTTTACTATCTAGGTAGCACCGATGAAAGGGAGAAGGCATGCGCAGAGTTGGTGGGAAAGGCACGCCGATGTTGGGGAGAAGGCATGCAGGATTTGAAGGAGAAGGCAAGAGAAAGAGGGGATTGAGGAAGAAGAAGAAGATAAGGGCATTTTTGTCCAATTTGACTAGTAAAACTATGAAAATAGTATATATGTAATAGCTTTCAAGTTATAATTGCACTAGTGAAAATATTGATTTTATAATGGCATTTTTTGAGAAAAGATAACTTAATAATGACATGGATCTACCAAAATTTTTGTACTCGATTCATTTTGCTTCATTTAACAATCAATGTTGTAGAATACTCTAAACCTATGAGTATATTTGGTTTTATTCAATAGTTTAGAGAGCTTTCACCTCTGTTTTATCGTAGAAGTGCTCATGGTTTGTAAATTATGGATGTTTTTATAAGCAAACGCTTCAACTCGAAGGACAAGGAGAATCAAGTCTTTTGGTTTCTCCAGGTATGATAGGTCTGCCAAAGTGGATGGAGTCATACTGGATTTGTTTCTATGTTGAACCTGAAATCACCATCATGGACAAATTCCTCTTGTAAGTTGTATAAGAAGATAAGTATCACATTCTGTAGCTCTTCCAAAATAGTGAAGATTTTGTAAAGCTGGTGCCCACATTTTTTCCGTTGGGAGTTTTCCATGTAAAATCAGTGTCTTGAAGTTTTTTACCTATAGCCTTCTTGTTCTTTTTCTGACACAATGGGTCTGTTTTTCCCAATTTACTTCTCTAACTTATCTACTTATTTATTCTCCTAATATTGAGAGCTTCTAGAGGTGTTCTTGAGAGTCATGTCCATGAGATTTGATTTGTTTTTAAGAGCTTCTATTCATGCCTTCAAGATAAAAAAATAATTTCAAAAAATAGTTTATATTTTAAATAAAAGAGATTAAACAAATAAATCGAATAAGTCACACAAGCTAAGAAGAACATACCCTAAACTGTATCCTGTTTGGGTGATGGACTGGTGGTGATGTATTTTCCCTGAAACAATTCTTTTTCGAAAGGAAGGCGGGATTCATTAAAGAAGGAATAATATAGTTACAAGAGTTTAAAAAAAAAAGAGGTGACAAGCCCAAAAAGCAACACAAAACAGGCTGCATAGGACTATAGGGGAGGACTAGACTAAGAGAACTGATCTTGCAACTTGTTAACCATGGTCATCACAACCAAACGTCATCTCTCTATTCAAGACGTCAAGTTTAATTAGTTGGGCGATCTGGTTAGCTAGAGCATAAGCGTGGTTGAATATTCTTCTGTTGCGCTTCTTCAAAATGTGCCAACACGAGCCCATCGAAACGGCGCCTTATTGTTTTATGGAACCTCTTCTTTTGCCAAGAGCCACCAGTCGCTGATCCGCGTGTCTGGCACCTGTAAGTGGAATACTTCGATGCAATCCCCTTCATTGAAGATCGTCCGCCAAACAAGCTCTGCGTAAGTGCAAGAGATAAATACTCCAAGTGGTTAGTACTAGTCGATCTCCGCGTTGGCACCACACAGCAGACACAAGTAGTTCGGCCACCCTCTTTTCATTAGATTCTGTGCTATCCTGAAGCGCTGCCCAATAAAGAATTTGCACTTTGGTTGTGCTGCCGCTTTCCCGTTGCACCCGAGATGACATATCCTAAAAATTGCATTTCATAAGCCGATCGGGCACTTTAAATAGATGAAAATCTCCGTGTTCCGTGTGGTGTTAATCGGCATGTTTCCGGTGCTCGCCTTACGCAGTTGATTTGCCTTCTGGTTATGCCTTGGCTGAATGGCCTTTGACAATGGATTAGGAATATATGGAAAGAATAGAACGCTAATATATTCAGAAATAGTTTGGAAACCATGAAAGCGGTGTGGGAGAGAACACATGAAGACATTCTTAGTAGGAGATTAGCGGTTCATGAGCCTCCTTGAACAATGTTGATACAACCAGCAAAGTTCGGTTACAAAGAAGCATCACTGACACTGCACCAGGCTCCACTGCTCTGGTAAGCACTAAATAGGAAATGTCTCTATACTAATTAGCAATGCCAAACCTAGAATACCTAAGATGAATAGAATGACTACTAAAATCTTGATACCCTTCAAAATAATAGCAGCTGTGCTAAGAAACTTATACTCCTTCAAAATAATAGCAGAGATACTCCTTTACCACATTTACCAGCTTCAGGAAAAGTATTCCTCCTTCATCTGCAGCTCTTTTCGCTAAAAATCCAAGCTCCTTATTTGTTGCAATAGTAAACACTGATCGTAAAATCATCAATTTAAAATTTCCAGGTAAATACTGAGAAGCTTGATCAAGAAATAAATTCCCTATACTTGTAATGACTGATTCGAGCTGTTGCTCAGAAGGATCAGTCACTACAACAGGAAAGGTAACACCATTCTCCTTGATCAACTCTTTGAGATTGTCTAAGTGAACTTGCAAGAGGTGCAACTCTTTCTGTATTAGGTTAGCCTACAATAAAAGGTATAACAAAAGGTATAAATAAATAGATAAAGGAGCTCTTTGGATGGTGGCAAGGCAAATTTTTTGGGCAGTCCACAAAACAAAGAAATTACCGTCAGGGCTGTTCCTAATGTTTTAAGGGCCCTAGGGCGAGACTAAAATATATCATTTTAAATTTAATTTTATATTTTAATTTCTAATTACTTAATACATTAAATATTAAATATTTTTGTGTTTAAGAACTATTCTCTTAGCTAGCGAATCATAAATTAATAATGAACTAAACATCTGTAAATGACATGGCTTGATTGGGAGACTCATTATTACAAATGACTACTATATTATAGATTTAATAATATAACAAAATATTTATAGATCTTTTGTATCTAGCCTACTCCTTTTCTCAAGCACACTGACCATGTACTTAACCTATCTATACATGGTCATTCACAGACTTATAAAAGATACTCTAAAGCACATCAATTTATAAATGTGTTAACAATATTGGATTATTGCCACATTGTAAAATCTAGTTCATCCGTATACAAATATCTCCTAAAATATCTATATTCTATGTAGTTCTTAAAATTGTTATAAAAGAATATATCTAATAGTCATTATTCATTGTGTGGTTATTAAAATATCTATGTATAAACATACTTTTTATACAAATAATGCAACCGAATCATGGATGATCAGCTTGTGTCGGTGATAGGACAATCGAGGCATGGAGGGGCGAGACGTGGATGTGTTCGGTCTTTGTCATGTTCCATCTAGATGTTGTTGTGGCTAATAACATGCACACGTACCACTTAGGTGACTCACCATGGCATCGAAAGCACATGGGCCTAGGATCCTAGAAAACGAGAGAATTGTATCAAGATGAAAGCTAATAATATTATACCTTGGCTGAAGCGCAACACTGTCCTGCCCTAATGTTATAGTGACATCGTTACACAAATCAAACTACTCATTGCTCAACTGCATGCTCACAATTGAAAACCACACCTCGATGATCACTACAATTCAGAAGCCCTCGTCATGTCAATTTATTGTTGATCCTACGAGCCAATAACACCTCGTATTCTTTGGCGAAGCCAAAGCCTTAGGTGGTTAGGCCGCTTTATACAACCATTATATCTATCTTCTTTTCTGCTAAGTAATGCATGTCTTTATAGAAAATGAAATGGTAGTGGACTCACTAGCTCACAACGACTAAGTACTATGTTGTTATGACTAATTGGCTAGTGACTAGGCCAATTTAACGGACTATTTTTAGTTGATCTATGAGCTCCCTAGTACTCCCTCTTGTCATAAATATTTGGCGTTGGAGATGCCTGGTGGCCAATGTTTAAAACTTGAGTTATGAATACCTTTTAAAATTTTAGATTAGCTACATACAAATAATATGTAGATTCATTTCGAAAAGTACTTCAACAATATTATATTTTTTATGGATTTCATAGATAAACTATAACGGAAACACTAACGCTTGGACTACCGGCGAGATAGGACTCGGCCCGTGCGCATGCATGGCTTTCCTTCGTGCGCCGGTCTCGCGCGCTCGCGCATGCATGTGCGATCGCAGCAGCGTGTGGCACTGTAGCATGCAGGTGGGCCCACGGTTTTTTCTTTTCGGTGATCATAATTTTTGACTGGATGCTCCAATCCACAAACCGTTTGCACCAACGTGCTTCTCGTATTTTTACTAACAAAACAAGATATATGTTGCTATATAACTCCTCAAACTCACCTGGTGAAACTTGGGTTTCGCCTACTGATTAGATTTCGCCTACTGAAACTTGGGTTTCATATTCGTTAAACTTGCCAAACTGTCAAGTTTCATCAGGTTTAATGCAAGTTTCATCAAGTTTCAACAGGTCTCATACAAGTTTCTTCAAGTTTCATCAGATCAATTCAAGTTTCAACAGGTTTCATCTAAGTTTCATCAGGTTACATCGAAGTTTCATCCAAATTTCATCAGGTTTCATCGGTACACGGTCAAGTTTCATCAACACATGGCTAAGTTTCGCTAGTATAGATGTAAGTTTCATAAGTGCCTTTTTCTAGTTCACATCAAAAAATTTAAAAAATGAAAAAAATTCAAAAAATTTAAAAAGTATTTAAAATGGGTTGCTCTTGATTTTACAAGAATTATGAAATTTATTCCACGCATTTTGAACACTGTTTGGATTTTGTATAAAAATCAGAAGTTTAATTGGATTTTTAATCAAAAGACGACTTGCTAGCTAGTCGCTGGGCACACGGACGCGGGAGCGCGGAGCGAGCATTCGATTGGCACGGTGGCCGTCGATCCTACGGCCGGGGCGAGTCCGGACCGAGTGCCAGGCGTCGGACCAAACTATAATGATAACTAGTGACTTTGCTTTGTAAACTAAAAAGTTTAAACCACAAATATTTGTTACTAATACCTACTAACTATATGGGTCGGGGCCTCCAAAATTGGGGGCCCTTGGCGGTCGCACCAAGTGCCCCCCCTATCTGGGCCGGCCCTGATTACCGTACATACAGGCAGAATTCATCTACATAACAGTAATT
Source organism: Raddia distichophylla (assembly GCA_005191435.1). Classification (NCBI taxonomy): domain Eukaryota; kingdom Viridiplantae; phylum Streptophyta; class Magnoliopsida; order Poales; family Poaceae; genus Raddia; species Raddia distichophylla. The sequence continues at coordinate 1,230,323 of SPJY01018041.1, forward strand.
TGATCAGATGTTTTGATTCGAAGTAATATGCGCACTATCCAACTAAGTATCCGTTAACCATATCCTACCCGTTTTTACTACCCATAGCCGTACCCGGCACTCTAGCACCTTGAGCCCATTAACATCTTTCATTGGTTTTATCCAGTTATTATACAGTTTAATGACGAATAGCATTTAATGACATGAGAATTACTTACTATTTGACACCAGCACATACAATAATTCCTCTGTCCAACTTATTATTCAGTTTCTTCATATCCTCAAGTAACACATTAACCTGCACACCACCCAAATAATTACAGCAATTCCCCCTCCCCCCCTGCCCACCCACTACAAGAGAGGTGAATCAACATAGGCACACCCACTACAAGAGAGGTGAATCAACATAGGCAGATAGTTATCAAGCAACATCAAGACATCAAGTTGAGGATACGAAATTTCAGTTTTTTTTTTTAACATCTTTCATTGGTTGTTTAAGTTTACTAGTTACTACAGGGATAAGTAGCAGTAGCAGAGCTGGCAGGCAGTTGTAGTAGAGATCAACAGAGCTAACCATGAATCTGGCCTTGGTGTTTTCAGGATTGCTGAAGGCAAAAAAGCCTCCCCCCACACCCAAAAAATATATATAGATTACAACAAAAGGTATAAATAAATAGATAAAGGGGCTCTTTGGATGGTGGCAAGGCAAATTTTTTGGGCAGTCCACACAACAAAGAAATTACCAAACATACAGGCAGAATTCATGTACATAACAGTTTGTGTGCTTCACCTTCTCCTTCTTGAGCTTCTCGGAGGCAGCAAAGGAGCCGTTCCTCGGAGGCGTCGCCGTAGGTTCGCAGAGATGACGGCGCGGCAGGGTTGGGAGCGCGAGGACGTGGCGGACGGCCGCTCCTTCCCCTCCCCCGGATGCGGCGGCGGCTGCTGGTGAGAGGGTGCGGCCGAGGTACGACCCTCTCGACGAGAGCAGACATTGTAGACCTAGGGTTTACGCTGGCGCCGCCGCACTTGCGAGTGTGGATTCTGCGAGGCCGGGGCTCGGGGGAGTGGGTTTCCTAAGTGACACAACTCCGTGTCCCCTCCCCCTAGCAGTCTACTACCTTATTGTCGTCCACGAATCAGGGTCGGATTTGGGCCTCGGCCCTAGGCGTGGGCCAAAATCACAGCTATTATACCCCCTTAATTGATTTCCTCTCTCTTTAGACTGGGCTTTGCCCGGATCGAATATTCCATTTTTCCTGCCCAATTTCACGCCAAACGCTGCCGCGCTGGAAGGGTCTCCTAAGTGACACAACTCCGTGTCCCCTCCCCCTAGCAATCTACAGAAGATGCGGGTTAGTTCGGTTTAGGCATTTTCCATCCCAACCCTTGTTGTCTTAGTGCCCCACCCTCCCCACATCTTATTAATAAAATCAATATAAATTGAGGTCTAGCATCCTTTTGAGTTTTTACTTCAACTATTTCAGTAAAAACAAATTGCGAGAAAAAGATTGAACTAGAATGGATCTGCAATTCGTGGAGTATCACTATAGTCATATATAGTTGTTACACAGAAATCATTGGCGAAGTCCCAAATACTTTGCATTAGTTACTAATCCTAAAACTTTATATATTTTCATGACAAGCTTTTTGAATATATCACATGCTAACCAACAGAACCACTTAAACAACCAAGCGACTCGAAACCACTAAAAGGATGCAATGCCTTACCCTCTCAGAAACTTCCATAACAAATACCATAACATTGCTGAAAATGTAAAGTTACATAATGCTGTTTGTTTGCTCCTCGGTCTAAGTTTTTCCAATCGAAAACTATCAAAGATAAATATTCAATTACCGTGGTTCCAGTTCCATTAAGGAATAAAGCTTGATACAAATCCGACCTGCAGCATAAATGCCACAAGACCTCTAAGTTTTAGTAATACTTGCCTTGGGATATTCTTTCCTCCTCTCAAGCATATCATTGGCCTTCATAATAACTCCCTTGTGCACCAACCTTATACTAAATCACAGAAGGAACATTGATAGCAAAGCTCTTCAAGAACTAAGTGAGAGCTTTCTATGACTATGGACTCGTGGTATTCTATGGAAGACATTTATCAAGTAAAATAAACTGCAACCAAGTATCAAGACTGAAGTTTCATTCACAGGCTCATGTGTTCGTTTCTTTGGGGCGTCCACTTATTTGGGCAAGAGTACATTTATTTAAAAAAAAACAATCACCATGATGTGATCACATTTATTCATGTGGGAACTGGGCACAGAATATGTGCCTATGTGTTGGTTAGTTCTGCAGGAGAACTGAACTGAATAAATGCTAACAAAGCTCACCAATAAACCAACCCTGCCTTAACAGTATTTTTTTTAGCAATGTCTTTAACAGAAATCTTATATTGTACGGATGCACTGACATCTGGGCAGGCTGCAATTCTGCTATGCATCCACATTTTTATAGCTTTGTGACCATGCTGTGATTTTCCACAATGCAAGATTGAGCCATAAATGTGGCTGTGTTTTGTACTCCAATTTTTTTAAATTCTGTGCAAAACTGTAGCTAAGAACCAAATAGCTAAATTACAAATTTCTAAATTATGCACCAGTCACACCTTCATATGTAGGACGGAGCAACCTTGGCCTATAAGGTTTCCTTTGCAGTACCTACTACCTAATAGTTAGGAAGGAGAACTGAACTGGTTTGGTTTGTTTGATGGAAGCACAAAAATTCTAAAGAGATTTATCTTTTGTTAAATGCATGTTCTTATGATTGGCAGCAAGGGGACTTTTTGTTACCGAGGTGATGAAGGATATGCCATTGAAAGTAAGCTGCTTGAGATAATATCTGGTTCTTCGTAAACGACAGATTGGAAATGCAGACCGCTTGATCATCTCAAAAAGGGAAATTGTTTGTAGCAGTAGTGAAGTCATCGAGGTGGCTTACCTTCCCAGCGCTAATATATTTTTCTGTTACATGAGAAGATTTGGGTGTTTCAAGCAATAATAATTATTTACGATATTAATTTGTCTTTTGAAATTGACCTAACCCTTGTGGCTCTAGCTAAGCATGAGTTCTTTGGTCTTTCCTTACTTTTTGGTGTAACCAAATGGAAGCTATTATAAGTTTCGCATGTCATGCAATGGAAACTAACAGAGGATTAAGAGATTGGCTCCAAATGCTTTCTGATTGTAAAATTGCAAGCAGCTTATTGTGGTGAATTGAGCGGGTTTTGGGATGGTGGTATTATCCCGAATTCCCGATGAGCTGAGAAATTTTCTTTGATTAATAGGTCAGCGGTGTCATGGTAGTGAACATTTTGCTAGCATCACAATTAATGTGTCTAGATACAATGATGGATATATATATTTCCTTGAGAGGATGTTAATCATGTCATTGCTAGATAATTTATCCTTTGCTTTCACTACAGGAAATGATCTCTGTGTCGGTGGCCGTAAAAAGCAATGTCGGCGGTCAGACACCCGACGATAGGCTGTGTCGGCGGCCATAACCTCTACCGACGACATAACCAGCATCCGACCACCAGTGACGTCGGCCAAGGGAGGGCCGACGACACTGACTGTCCTGCCGAGAGCACAATATCGGATATATGAATTTTTGTTCCCGTGAAAAAGGTTTTGTCCGCGGCCGAACAAACTGTATCGTCGGCTCTAACCTAGACGACAGTCTGTGGTTACCAGTGACGTCGGCCAAAAATGGACCGACGACACTTCCTACCCCGCCGAAAGCACGTTTCCGGATTTTTCAATTTCAATTCCCGCCAAAACAGTTTTGCCCGGCGATAGACAACCGGCGTCGAGGGGGGAGGATCTGTGTCGGCGGCATAACATAGGCCGACGTCATAGGAAGGCAGCAAGCAATGGCTAGGCCAGGCCAAGCCAAGGCCAGGCCAAGTAGGAGGTAGCAGGGGCCACAGGGGGAAGCTCTTTGTCGTCGGCCGAGATAAGACCGACGTCATTAGTTTTGGTCTATGACGTCTGCCGAGACTTGGCCGACGTCATTTCATGGTCTATGACGTCGGTTTCATGTTACCCGACGACATAACCCCTCCCCCTTTCATGCGACGTTGGTTGTGGCGGGGGAAGGACCTGTGTCGTCGACCACAGGGAGGCCGACGTCACAGGTGGGGCTATGTCCTCGGCCGAAGCCTTGGCGGACGTCAAAGGGGGGTTTGTGACGTCGGCTTTCTTTTGGCCGACGTCAAATCCCTTCTCCCCTCACGGCCGGTCGACGTAACCCTCCGCCCCAAACCTCGTAGGGTCTCTCTAGGCTTGTAAAGGGTACGTACGTAACGCAATAAAGATCATACTGCGCTCCTCATTTCACCGGTGATAAGACTGAGCTAGGTGCGTGCTCGTACACGGAGCTCGGACACGTGTGTTTGCTAGAAGTGTGTGAATTGCAAGCCGATCACTTGATACGACGTGCACATCTCAAAGGAACCCACGCAGATCACCGAATAACGGGCAGGGAGGAGCGTGTAGTGAGATGATAACTTTTAATAATTCGAAATATTACCAAACTTTATATTGGAAAATTTTTACGGAGGGGTAATTAATTTTCCTGTCAGAGAGAAAAGGCGTTGGGGGAGAGAGGAGGATCTGCGTCGGCGGCTACGTGTTGGCCGACGTCATAGGTGATGGATATGTCGTCGGCCGTTCCGTGGCCGACGTGATAGGTAAGGTTTTTGACGTTGGCCTCAGTTTGGCCGACAACAAAACCCCTTCCCCTGGCTTGGCCTTGGCACTTGGCTTGACGTGACAGCTAGCACGTTGCCGGTGCACATGCCGACGGCACAGCCATGAGCTTTGACGTCGGGAACATCCTGGCCGACGTCAAAACCAGGCATATATGCATGCACACGTTGGCTTTTGACGTCGGGATTCTTTGGCCGACGTCAAAGGATCCTTGGGACCCCCCAATAATTGCTAAGTCCTGACCATCCGGTACTAGTTCCCTCCCAAGAGGTATTCTTCCCCCGCGCCGTGCTCATCCGCCGCCGCCGCCGCCGCGCCTGCCCCGCCGCCGCGCCGCCTCCCTCCGCCCCATCCACCAAGGCGCCCATCCGCCGCGCCGCTTCCCTCCGCCGCGCCGCGCTCTGCCGTGCCCATCCGCCGCCGCGCCGCCTCCCTCCGCCGCGCTGCGCTCTGCCTTGCCCATCCGCCGCCGCGCCGCCTCCC
>SPJY01018041.1:1241670-1324434 GCA_005191435.1 Raddia distichophylla
CCCCCTCCCCGGCGGACCCGCCTCTTGCTCCGCACCCCCCCCCGCCCCCGCCGCCTCCTCCCTCCGCCCCGGTCGGCAGCGCCCTCGTCGTCGGCCGCTCCGCCGCCCCATCCTCCCGCAGCCGAGCCGACGCCGCCCACCCTAACCCGAGGGGGTGAGGGGCGGTCCTCCCTCCACCGCTGGCCCACCCGCCTTCGCCCCCTCTCCTGGCTTCGGCGGCGCCACCGCCGCCGCCCCCGACGAGCCCCACCCACCTCCGGTCGTCCGCCTCCCCCGACCTCCCTCTACACCCCAGGAACCCCATATTCCCTAACTCGGCGAGGTCGGAGGCGGCGACGACGAGCGCCGGCGAGGAGGAAGATGGCGGCACGGCGAGGAGGAAGAAGGCGCAGGCGCGGCGAGGCGAGGCGAAGAAAAAATCGCCTGGGGCGCTAAGCCACCGCGCAGGCGACTAGCCGTACGCAAAATCTTTTTTTTTTTTTGAGAAAAGAGACTTATCATTAAAATATCAGTGTCCCTCTTACATAGAAGCCCTCACAAAAAAAGAAAATTACAATGTGATCCTGACAAGGGTCTAATGCTAACAATCCATCATCTCCGAATCTCTCTCTAACTCCATCGTCTTCGTGAACTCTAGCAACAGCCGTAGTCAACCATAGCATCATATTCTTTATCCTCGTCCACCATGGGAAGCAGATTTGAAAGATCAGTATCAAAAAGTAGTCGTGGCAGCTTGCGTAATAACTTCGTATAGCATACATTATACGAAGTTATACGAGGATGCGAGGGGAGGGCAGTGACGTCGGCCAAAGCTCTGGCCGACGTCACTGAAGTGGAGGCTATGTTGGCGGCGTCCGCTTGCCGACGTCAAAGAGGAGGGCCAGGGGGTAGGGGGAGGGGAGGGCAGTGACATCGGCCGCATCACTGGCCGACGTCACTGATGGGGACGCTTTGTCGGCGGTGTATGGCTGGCCGACGTCAAATAGGAGGGGCTGGGCGGCAGGGGGCAGGGGGCAGGGAGGGGGGAAGGGAGCAATGTCGTCGGGAAATTGCTTGGCCGCTGACAAAAGTGAGCAGTGTCGTCCAAGCAGTGTCGGCGGACTTTTGTCGTCGGCCAGCCGCCGACAGATATCTGTGACGTCGGTTTTTTGGATCAATGACGTTGGTTTTGGCCGCCGACACTGAGTTTGATTCCTGTAGTGTTTGTATCAGGAATTTATCCAAAATGTGTCTATGCATAGCAAAACACTGCTCATATCGCTGAATTTGAGGTGCTTTTAATCCTTTTCCTTTAGTTATATGGCTAATGGCAGAAGTATGATTTTTGTTTTGTGAATTGTTCTAACATTATTAGAATCATTTTGTTTTGTCAATTGTGCTTTAGTTATATGGCAATTGGCTTGTCTTTGGCGCTGCAATAACTTATGACTTATCTTCTCCATCTCTGGCGTCGCCGCGCCACCGCCGCCGCTTTAGGGTTTGGGTTAGGGCTCGGACCGGGTGGGATCCCCGTGCCCCCTCCCCCGGGCTTAGAGGGAGGTTCGTCCACTGGTGGTCTAGCAGTGGGAAGAGGATTCAATCTAGAGTGGCCACAAGGCAGCAGTTGCGCCACCACCGAAGTCGCGAATGTGATCGAAGGTGACCAGGCAGCGGTGGTAGGCAGATCTAGGAACAAGCAGTCGGATTAGGGTGAGCGGCGGCAGCAAAGGCAGATTAGAAGAAAAAAAATGCTGTGTAAAGCCTAAAAAAAATGGCTGCATGAATTATAAACTTCAAAAGGAACGACGAGGGCCAGAAAATATAAAGGCAAAAAACAGCTCTGCAACATTTTCTCTCTCAAAAAAAAAAAAATCTGCAACATGCACGCTTACCGTACGAGTAGGATCTTCCTTCAATTAGGGCGTCTTCCGAGAAAAAAACATAGATTAGGGCGGCTTCCTAGAAAAAACATAGATCGCGCAGGGTAGCTGCAAAGATCCTCCTATGAAAAAATCATGCGCATACACGAATTCCCCAGCAGTTTCCTGTGGTGTTTAAAACAAAGATGGAGAAGAAACGGATCAGAGATGCGTCTAATCAATCAACAGAAAAAGAGAAAGAATATATTTACTAGAAAAAGAGATGGGACATATATTTACTAAAAAAAATAGATGGAACATACATACATACGAAATATGAGACTTGGGGAAGGTAGACGGTGCTCGGCGGGAAACCACGCATGTATGTAACGATCCTGACCAACTCGGTAGGTAATTGGAGGCAAATCATCACTGGATAAAAGAATCACAAGAGGGATTCAGAGGAGATTGGGGTGATAAAATTGCTAGTATAGAGGAAGAAGAAGAACAGGGGGGGTAGGACTAGGAGAGGTAGCCGCAGCTTGTTCTGAATTGATCGATGCGCGCTGAAACTCTTGTAGTCCCCAGCTTCGTTGGATGGGCCATGGGCCAGCCCAATAGCCTATCTTTCCCGGTCTGTGCATGTGACAATGTACGGCCCTGAGTACGTCTCGTCTCTCCCTCGCTTCATCTTCTCTCTCTCTCTTCTTTCCTCCGAGGCAGAGGGTGAAGGCGGCGGGGTCGCACGGTCTCTATTAAAACCGTGCGTCGCGGTGGCGGTGGCGGTGGCGAGATGACGGCGCACTGCCGCATCCGGCAAGAGCGCAGCGGTTTGATGGCCCCGCGACGAGGACGGGAGGGGAGCTAGGCTGTAGGGACGGCGGCGGGCACGCAGGGAGGTGACCTATCGATGGTGGTCGCCAGGGCGGACGGCGGGTGGATGGGCAGCCGCGGAGGCGGCGCAGGATGCAGCGGGAGACCACGTGGCCGGGGGAACAGGAGGGCGGTACTGGGGGACGGAGGCGCTGATCCCCTAACTTTCAGTTCCCTGACTTTGTGGCACTGACATGTGGGCCGTGTCGTCATGGGGCCCACATGTCAGTAACACAAAAATGCAGGGGAGAAAGTCAGGGGATATGCTTCCCGGCCGCGACGGAGCGGCGGAGGAGTGGACCCAGGCGCACAGATGCCGTCGAGAGCCTTATCTCGCTCGTACCCGCCCCTACCGGCGTCGACGAGAAGCTCGGCGGCGGCGGAGCAGGAGACGAGGTGGTACGCCGTGGTCCGCCGCTGAGCCTCCGCAGGAACCAAATCTGGCGCGGCTGAGACGATGGCAGAGTACTAGATCCGGAAGCAACCAACGACGTCAATCACCACGGGAACGAAGCTTATTAATAAAGGAAAAGAGACGGGTGGGATGTCAATAGGTGGAGGGCAAAATCGAACTTTCACATATATATATACCCTAGTCCGTAGATATTTCTGGTCCACGGTGCTAGTGCTACCCTAGTACTAGACCTGTTCAAACCCCGGGCCGGGCCGGGCTTCGGGCCGTGCCTGGAAAAGCCCGGTCCCGAAAAACCAGGCCCGAGCCCGGCCCGGCCCGGGGCATCGGGCTCGGAAACCGAGCCCGAGCCCGGCCCGAAGCCCGGCGGCCCGGCCCGGCCACGGCTTAAATCGGAAAAAACCCGGGCCCGGCCCGGCCCGACCGCCGGGCTTCGGAAACGAGGCCCGAGCCCGGCCCGATGCACCGGTCGGGCCGGGCTTTTTCGGGCCGGGCTCGGGCTGGGCTTCCCGAGCCGGGCTTCCCGTGATCAGTTCTACCAAATACCAACTCCATCCGTCCATAAAAAAAAAAAAAGTCATTCGGGTGCCAGTGCCAATGCGGAATCGGCCTCAGGGACCGTCAGGCCCTCGGACCGCCTAAAATAGGCTATCTAAGAAATAAATAGTAGTACTCCGTAATCCGTAGTACTGTATACTGAGTATATGATTAGAGTATATACTAGCTGCTTTGACAGCCTAGCCTGCCAACTTGGCCGTAATCAGCTAATTGAGGCGGCACCTCACCTGCCGCAAACGGATGGATAGCTCGTTAATCACGGTAGAGTAGCTTGTTTAGTTTAGTTTAATTAATTTTAATTTTAGTTTATTTTGTATATATCATTATATGAAGTATTTTGTAATAATTAAAAAATATTTTAAAATTTTTGGGATGACTACTAAAATCTTTTAAAAAAATGTTACAAATTATTACACCATATAGACAATATCTATTATACTATTATTAAAGAGAGAATATTTCTTGCAATTTTTTCACCCTTCACTTTCTCAAAATTATCCACCAATATCACCGCTCGGATCTAGGTCATCCAGCTCTCCAGACCATACCCCGTCCTCAATCAGTCGCTCTCTCTCGCTCGCCTCATCCTCTTCGTGTTGCGCCTGTGCTTCCCTCCTGACGGTCGCGTCCCGTCCCATTGTGCCTACTCTGCCGCGGCTCCCCCCACCATCGGCAACACCACGCCTGTCCATCCTCTTCACGTTGTCTCCCAACACCTTCCCCCGCCGTCGTGCGCAGGATTTCTGCCTCGCGCCGCCATCCCCGCCCCCGGATATGCGGGTAGTCTTTGGCAACCACGTCTCGTCAGCTTCCTTCTCTCTGTCTTTGAGCGAACCCTAAGGCGGAGATCGAGCAGCCGCAGTCGCCATCAGGCACAAAATATTCACCGTCACCGGCGTTGAGCTTCTCATAACTTTCTTCAGCGATCGTCGTCTACATCGTCCCCTGCAGCTCGTTGGGTGGCTCGCCAACAACACCGACAGGACAGCACTCGGTAACGCTGCAGCGTGCTGCTGCTTGGGCTTGGTGGTCATCTCTCGGTCGCAGTAGGTGCCCTATAGCGGAGCTGACGGCGGCCGCCGCTCTTGGTCGTCATCCGCAACGACCACCTTGATGAGAGCAGATTCTCCTTCACCTTCTCCACCAGGTGCTTCGCGTAGGGGCTCTTGGCCACCACAATGTTCACGTACTCCGCAGTCATGTCCACCTATGAGGATTTTTATTTCTCTGGTTGCAACGCACGGCCATATTTGCTAGTAAGAACAAATTTTGCTACCGTAAAACACCATGCTACGCTAAGTTGAAAAGAACAAGGCCTAAGCCCTTGAAGTCGTAGCTGCTTAGCTACCGCGACTTTTCGAAGCTCGGTCCATGTTGGCAGCGGCCTTCTTCCCTCAACCGTTCAACAACTTTAGTTGAAGAAATTCCTAATGTTCTATTCAGCGTGGAGAGAGTGGGGTGCATTACAGATATAGGGGAAGAGACGGAGAGGAAAGAGAATGGGAGAAGAAAAGAGACGAGGAGGTTTGTGTAGCATGCCTTGTTCCTCCCAACACCCCCACCCCCATTTTTAGGACCAAGTTTTTCATGACTATATCAAATAAAAGTTCTTTAAAACCTTATTTGATACTCTCTAGGATATCTTTAAATATTTATCCTTTTAAGGAGGTACCTTATCTAAATCACTAGATAGATTTCCTATTTGATCTCTTAAAGAGATCTTATTTATATTTTTAAGAGAAAAGTACATTACTGCCCATTAAAGTTGTATAAAAGTCTCACTTAGCCTCCCAGAACTTTTGGATTACTTTTTTGGCCCCCTGAAGTTGCTTCCGTACTATTACGGCCCCTTAGAGTTGCTTTTGTTTGCACAAAGAGTGTCGCGCTATGAATCCAGCCGTTGATTGACGATCTGGCCATGAGTTGGCGCTGATATGGCTTAGAAGTTCACGACGACATCCGTGAGCCTATTTGGGTGAAGTAAAAATCCCCTTTCTCACCGGTTGAACCCTAATCGTGTGCACGACGGCGCACTCGGGTTTGTTTAAATCGGTGTCAAATCATCACATTTGCCCACATGTCAACCACATAAGTGCAGATGGAACACTCATCACCACATTCTATGTCAAGCCAATGTCCAACTCATCAATTTACGACTGGATTCACGACGCAGAACTCCTTGTGCAAACGAAAGCAACTTTAGGGGGCCAAAAAAGTACGGAAGCATCTTTAGGGGGCCGAAAAAGTAATCTCTAAGTTCGAGGGGCTAAGTGATATTCGCTACAACTTATGGGAGCAAATCGACAATTACCTCTATTTTCAAACAAACACATATCTTCGGAATATTAAAAGTCTTCTATAAATTTCTTATTTAAACTCATAAGGAGGAATATCACCTATACATTTCAAAGTAAGGTCATATCTCCCCTCAAAAAAAAGTAAGGTCATATCCAAACCAGACCATGTTTTAACCCCTTAATATCCCTTTACCTCCTACCAAAAATCTATCCAAATTTAATAATCTGTCAAAAGATATGTCTTATCTAAAGCTCCTAAATAAGCTCACCCTTTTTCCATCCAAGCTCTCCAATGTAACCTCAAGCTCCATAGGGCTTTTTGGTTTTGATAATTAATGGCAATAGGGCCTCGAAGGATCGCCAAGACTAAGGACCTTTGTTTAATAGTTTCTCTATTTTACTTGTGTGCGTCTTCAACTCGATCCAACTTCACCGACAACAGAAGATCATCTTTCTGGCAGCAGGGTCCCACAAGAGTACATCTCCAGAGTACAACTGTCCTAGTTCCCTGAAGTGGTAAGCATGAGTGAGAGGACAACTATCTGGGGTTCGAGAAGGTTCCGGGAGACGGGTCGTCCAAGGTTTCGTTGCTGCCAAGACTTCCAAAAACCAGATAAATCCTATGGCGCGAAACTTCTCGCCCAAGCCATCTGAATCTCCGAAGCTCACCGGACGCGTACGGTGCACCGCCGAACGCGTCCGATGGCATAATTAATAATTAGGCCAAGAGTCTAGTAGCTTCCCTCGGCGAGGACTTAGCCGCGTGGCGCAAATCCGCGCTCACCGAACGCGTCCGGTGCACCGCCGGACTTGTCTGGTGGCGTAATTATTAATTAGCTCACAGCCCGCCAGAACTCTCTATTCGCTGCCCAGTATTTATTTACGGGCACCGGATGCATCTAGCTGGGGTGGGACTTGCGACGAACACATGCTGCGCACCTAGAAGCGGATGCGGAAAGTGACCAACGGACACGTCCGGCGGACACGATAACCCTTGTCGCGTCATGATCAAGTCAGGCCAGCGCAATCACCGGACGCATCTGGTGGAGCAACCGGATGCATCCAGCGGCCCTGTCGACTCCAGGTCGAAGTCATCTCAGCCGTTCATCTGGAGCCCGAACTGATCTCTGTCGTCCATCTGTTTGTCTCGGGTTAGATCTATAAATAGAGGTGACCAGCTAGGAAATCCATAGTAGTCTCATTAGTAGCCACCCAAAAGAGATAAGCCTAGAGAGAGAGAGAGAGCTCCTCCATGGTTGGCCTTCCACCCTTGGCCTCCATGTGCATGTGAGAGAGGTTTGAGAGAGAGGAGACTGAAAGAAGAGAGAGCCTACCCTTACCTCCTCCTAGCCATCCCCAAGCTTCTCCCTCTCTCCCATGGGGTACTCGGCCTAGTCCCCATGGTGGAAGAGAGGTTGTAAGTCCGAGGACCCCATGGCCTCATGAATTGGTTTTGGCAATTGATGACACGTGTCCAAGCCACCGCAAGACCGAACACAAAGGACTTTATTTCATATTTTCTCTATTTTGTTTGCGTACACGTTGGCATGATCTGGACGCCAAGTGTAGGTCTTCTCTCTGGCTGGCAGGTCGCAGTGAACACTCGCGTTCGCTGATCTTATCCCTTCTGAGCGAAGCCGAGAGTGTTGGAGAGTTGCTAGGTGTCCATGGGGTAGTTTGCTTTGAATTTAAGGCACCGAAATAACCCAGAAGCATACGAGGTCACTTTCCAATTGTCTGGGGTTTCGTAGTTGCAAGGTCCAAAGCCAGATATTTTCTCAGCGCGAAACTTCTGGACTAAGCCCCCGTGATGCTTATCCACATCGAAAAAGCACCAAACCCGTGACATGTAGGCGAGACGTGAGAGAGAGGGCAAAGGGCACTTGGGGCTGAATAATCAGCCCCATTGAACGGCGTCCGATGGCCCGGTAACAGGGCACATACGCAGCAGCGACTAAGTCCCCAAAAACACCTCTGTGTCAGATGGCGTTCGATCGTCATCGAACGGCGTCCGACAAAGGTGAAGAGGCACGACCACTTGGCCCGGAGGCCAAGTCCGAATCCATCGGACGACGTCCGATCGGCATCGGATGACGTCTGACCGATGGAACATCACTCCAACGCCTAAGTCCCAAAGCGCAAAACTCTCTATCGGATGGCGTCCGATGAGCATCGGACAGTGTCCAACAAGCGCGCTAACCCTAGCCACATTCGCCTTTGAGTGACGTGTCCTCCCATCGGATAGCGTCCGACGGCCACATAAAACCTAGTTTTTGGCCCGTCGGACGGCGTCCGATGAACGAAGTAAAGTTGTTTTAACGGAATCTCGTGTTTTCTCATGGCTATCTCGTGGGGGTCTATATAAGGAGGGGCTTAGCCCGTGAGAGGACTTGAGAGAGCTCATTTTCAGCCACCCCTTGGTCCTTGCTTGTCTGAGAGCTCCTCCCCATGGCTTGCACCATGTCCATGGCATCCATACACTCTAGTGCTTGAGATAGAGAGGGAAAAGAGGGAGAGAGAGAGGGAAGAAGGAGAAGAGATAGCCCGTGCCCCTTCCTGGTCTCGTCTCCAACCATCTCTGGTATGTGGTGAGGGTGAGTTCCCCGGTGTGTGCGCTCTTTGGGGCTTCTTGCCAGAGGAAGAATTTCACCTCCACGTCCACGATCATCAACGCTACGTCTACACCGAACGTACCACTACTTCGTCTACACCAAGCCCAAACCCTCATTCGTCGGGGTCATTGTCGGTCTCCGAGGTGCTTCGTCTACGACCTCCAGGACATCGTACCTCGTCGAAGGTCACCGGGATGCTGCAAAGCCCTTCTTGTGCGGAAGGCCACCTTGCTTCCCAAGGTGCATCGACTAAGACCTCCGGGACGCCATTCCTCGTCAAAGGTCTTCAGGTCACCATGAAACCCTCCTTGTGCGGGAGGTCACATCGCTTCGTCGGGGTGCTTTGTCTACATGTGTCGAGACACCGTGAAATCCTCTTGTGCGGGGGTCGGCATCGCCGTTCTCGGTGCCAGGGTTGCAAGAAGCTTCCACGTGTGGAAGAACTTCCGCTCGTGTGAGGGGTTCAGTGCTCACCTCGGACGCTTGCAGTAAGGAGCAACCATAGTGCACTTAGGGACAAGGTAGAGAGGGACCCGGCTGATGACTTGTCAAGAGCTAGCCTCAACGGAGAGTAGGAGCTATTGTTGCTGCCACCTACCCCCTCTCCCGAGAAGGCCTCGATTTGCCCTTGATTTGCCCTCGGTTTGCATCCGAGGGGCTGAAAAGGGCTTGGATGTAATAGGCAAGGGCCTAGAAGTAATTACATAATTATATAGGGACTATGTTGTAAAGATGAGCCATGGGTTCTTACATGTACATGCGAAATGAGATATGTACCCCCGCGCCTAGCTAGGGTTAGGGGTAGGATTGTCCAATGTACTCCTATATAAGGACCCCATAAGGGCTTGTAAGGAGGAGGTTGAATATTTAGGAATAAAGAATATATTCCTCACATGCTCTCTCTCCCTTACTTGTTGCATGCTTGTGATACCCCCGGGACACTTGCAACAACAGGAGCTTTGCACCAAACTTCAGGAAACAAACAGTTGCCTCTTGTCCCTTTATTTTTGAAATTTAAATTCCGCAATTCCCTTACGCATTACTTTGCTATGGTTGACTTCGATTCCGTTCTAGTAGATAGCTTCGACTCTTGTGGTGACATTGCGATTGTTCGGTTGCTGATCCCGTGCGCATCAAGTGGTATCAGTGCGACGGTTGCCTAGTGAGAACACCCTTTATCCTTGTTTAGATCTGTCTTTGTTCATCCTATAGTACAGAAAACAGCCTACAAAAAAAATTATCGTGTGTTTGAACCCTGTTTAGCCTTTACTATTACTACCTAGTTTAATTCTTGTTGAATTTGCGTTGCATCATCGTGTTTTTGCTGGTCTTAGCGTCCAGTTCTTTAGAGTGGTGAGTTCGAATCACGATTTTATCACCATTTCTCGCCTTGTTCTTTGCTGTTGCGCCCTCATCCATCTTCGCGTCCAGCTCACGCGTCCTTCCTGTTCTTCTGGATTTCCCACCAACATATTTCAGCCCGAGTCTCTTCCTTCCACCGTTTGCCAGCAGCCACCGATTCAACTTGTCATTCCTATTTTCCAGCTGCACCACCATGTTTTCCATACGGAGAAAAACGAGCCGAGCAACATACGCCAGATCGCATCCCCAAAATAGACGTCAATTTTCATATCTATTCCACAAAATTCTTCCTTTCATAGCAGCCGCAATCATAAAAAGAAAGTGTGAGAGACATCAGATCCGGAATTTCTTTCCACATTTTCCGTTTCCTCCTTGAATTCAGGAAGTTACCGATCTCTAATTCCTAAATCGGTGGATTGATTTCCGAGTTTGTTCTGATCAGATTGGTGTTTTTGGACGTGAGAGTGGTTTTCTTAATTCCTTTGCATGCTGCCATAATTACGTAATTGGTAGTTGGCAAAAAAAAAACACCGAATATCTGCATGCTGCACAGTACATAATCCACTCTGATTACCTTTGGCATCGAGAGAAAGAAAGAAAAAAAAGAGAAAGAGTTAAAAAAATATATACAGGCCAAAAAAAAGAGAAAGAAGCAAAGTAAAAAAAAAGGGCCGCACAAATAAAAAAAAATTGAGGACCATCATCCCGGTGTTCGGCAGCTGTTCTGTGACTAGGCTAGCGTCTCTAGCACAATCTAGCCTAGGACCAGCACAATACCGCCGTTTGAACGTTTATTTAACTTGTATTAACTATTGTGGTTATAGTATCTCCTTACTACATAATGATATCTGTCCAAACTCCACATACTACTAATCACAAAAAAACTACATTGCAATCGCTTTGTCACCCCTGAGTGCAGATTACCGTCATCCATTGATTGATCTTCACAAGCTGCATGGAAAGAACTTGTGAGAGCTTGGTGAGAGCTTGAGTGTGATAGACTTGTCAATTCTAGCACCTATTTAGTAGATAGGGTTTTATACATTTTTTTGTGTATTTTTTTATCTACTACTAACAATGACAGGTCCACTTAGAGAAACGAAGCTCATGCGGGAACATCTTCGTCAGTCCGATGCGATACATGTGGAGCCTAGGAGTGAGCGTCAAGAAGTCTGGGATAAACTGAAGATACTTGTTGAGAATTGGAATCTTTCTACGACGAATAATGAGAAAACGCCATTGAATAAAGAATTAAACCCTGCATCGCCTAAAAAGAAGGATAGTAAATGTACTTCAATTAGTAAAGATAAGAATGTACTTGTTATTCCTGCGATTAACCCTACATGCAAGAATGAACAAGATGGTGTACACCTGAGGGCTGCAATGACGGAGAAATACATGAGCCATATGTCTCAACATGCACTTAGTGCACCACCGGAGCATGCTAGTCAAACTCAACGCAACAACTTATTTCAAACTAAGTTTATTGTGCAAGAACGTGCGGTGCATGTCATCATTGATGGAGATAATTGCAGCAACTTCGCAAGCCAAAACATGGTCGAGAAGTTTGGCTTGATCACGACTCCAATTCAGCAATCTTACTCGATTGAATGGTTCAATTCTTGTGGTAAGTTTCAGGTAACAAAAACTGTGCGAGTGCCTTTCTTTATTGGTTCTTACCATGATACTGTTGATTGTGATGTCTTACCTATGGAAGCATGCTCACTTTTATTAGGTAGATCTTGATTATATGATGTAAAAACTATTCACAATGGTAGAACCAATCAATATTCCTTCATATTTAATTAAAAGAAAGTGGTTTTGGAACCCATGAATCCTGCTGAACTAATTAAAGATAAACAGAAGAGAGCTAAAAATCATGAACAGGAGGGTGATAAAATTGCTAGTAATGAACAAAACACTGAAAAAAGATAAAGGAGGTATTTCATTTAGATAAAATTGTGACCTCCCCTGATATTGCATTGTAAACACATGTTTCTTTGCCCCTGTTGTCACTAACTTTTTGCAGGAACATAAGGAGTCGAGGACGACTCCAATTTAAGAAGGGCAGGATGATGAGGACATCACCAGCGTGGATACGATCAATGTGACCGCTGCTCCTCCTTTCTCTCCGACCACTTCAACAACTATTGACGCCGCTCCATCTTTGCCGCCTATGATCAATGCAGCGAGATCTCCATCGTTGGGAGGCCTTAATCCTAAAGCTCAGCCTTTTGAGTCTTCTCCAAAGAAACGGCGCAACAAGTCCAAAACTCTTGAGGCCTCGACGAATAAAGGACATCCCATATGGAAGTCCAAGACGACAAAAACTCCGGTTCGGCCATCCAGCAGCGCATCAACTTCAAATGGACGTAACTCGGGCTCCCGACCTCCGATTTCGGCGTGCGACTGCTCGTTGGAAAGCTTAAGAGATAAGCTTTCCAATAGATCCAACCTCACATCTGAATTCGTCCAGGATTGCTAGGAAAATGCAGAATAATGTTTCGGGTCAGAAACTCAGGATGTTGTGTCACCGTATTTTTGAGCCTATGGCCCATGTATCACTAGGGTTTGGTGGTGGCTCTCCCCTTGGGCGCCCCACTACCTCTGGCCGCCGCTATATATGTGGCCGCCGGTTCTCTTCTATCCTTAGGTTTAGTTGTGTGTTGGTAGACCCGTGTGCGTCCCCCTCGAATTTGCGTGTGTCGGCTAGACCACCCAAGTCGAGTTATCGAACCTCAAATTTATCCAAGTGTTTCATCCATATTTGTAATTTTATATTATGTTTATCTTGTTTCTTGCTTGTTCTTCGATCACTTGTAGGAAACGACCTTCGTGATCAGGTCAGTCGCATTCTTGGCGTGGTTGATAACGAGCAGGTTTGGTGATTTAGCGATTGCCAGGTTGTCATCCTTGCGAGGTTGGTAGCCGGATCATCAAGGTCGCCTCTCCGACCAGATCGAAATTATCTCCTCGAGTCTCACCAGAAGATCGGGCCGCCCCCAAGTCCCCATCAATGAGGTGGTCATTAGATAGGTGTATCCGGTGCTTCCTCTCCGTGTGTCAGGGTGTACAAAATCCTCCATTGCGTCGGAGGTCGGCTTCGCTTGTGAAGCCGGTGTGAACGGGGTCTTCCGTGTGTGGGAACTGCCGTCACATGTATGGGTCATGGAGCTCACCCCGCCGGAGTGTCCGGTGAAGAGCTACCCCCTAGTGGATTGAGCGATAGGGACGAAAGGGTCCCAGCTTGTGCACGGAAGTGTCGGTGGCGAGATTGCTCAACGGTAAGTAGGTGTGCTTGTGTAGCACACCAAACATCGGTAAAAAACCTCGGTTTGCACTCTCTTGCTAGCTTCCTTTAATTTTCGCTCCTTGTGATGGCGATTGCATGTGGGTGAGTCATCGAGCCACTAAGTAGTCGCGTTGTGAAATTGAGATACTCGCTTTCGCATATTGTGCTTGTCGATTGATCCCTAGTGCTTCTGCTCACCTAGAACTGTGTAGAATCATAATCGATAAGTGGCTCATTCAATTGACTAAGCAAAGGTGCAATTGGCGTGTGTGTTAGAAAAAAGGTGTGTGATAAAATTTGAAAAGCCACCAATTCACCCCCCTCTTGGCCTAGAATCCTTACACGTGGTATTAGAGGTAGGATCTCGTCTCTAGCTTCACCGCTACGAGATGGCCGACTGTGGGAGTTTTGCTAGCAATAAGATCCTGTTGTTCACCTGTACTTACTTCGTTTTTTGAAAAGGCGAATGCGGATGTACCTATAGTCCATGGGGATGGATGTATGGAAGGTTGTAGACAAACCCCTAGGATTCACAGTTGAGAAAGACACAGAACCCACAGAAGCACAAACCAAGAAATTAGAGCTTGACGCTAAGGCTATTAATGCTCTGTTCTATGGTCTTAGTATGGATGTGTTTGATAGGGTTAGCAACCTTTCCACTGCACATGATATCTGGACTACTCATTGAGATACACGAGGGCTCAACTGCCGTTAAGGAGGGCAAGATTGTGGTGGTCAAGAATAAATTTCATCGTTTTGATATGCTCCCTAGTGAAAATGCTAATGGCATGTTTACCCGGCTTAAACTGCTAATCAATGAGCTCAAGGGGCTCAGACTCTCTTTTAATGATGTTGATGTGTACAAGAAAATGATTAGGGTGCTGCCAAGACAAGAGTACCGCGACATCATCACCTACTTGTCAAATAGCAGAGAAGTCGAGAAGCTCACTCCCACTACACTCTTGAGCAAGCTCACGGCTCATGAGATGCTCATCATAGAGCCTGGAGGCAAGTCTGAGGCGGAGAAGGCCAAGTCAATTGCCCTCGAGGCAAGTGCTTCCAAGAGCACCTCAAGAACTTCATCACCAAAGCGATAGAATGGATCAAGTCCAAATGATGAAGCCATAGAGGAGATTGTGGGGCTTGTTGGCAAGCGCTATGGTTGAGGAGGCCAAGCAAGAACTCACACTCATCCTACTAGTGCTATGAGTGTCAAAAGAAGGGGCACATTGCCGTTTTGTGTTCTCAAAAGGGCAGCGTCAAGTACAGGGGCAAGGGCAATGGGAGTAGTGATGAGGAGGAGCCCAAGTCCAAGGAGAAGACAAAGCACAAGGGCAATGACAAGGACAAGGACAAGGGCAAGTGGATGAACTTCCATAAGTCCGGGTTCAAGGGCACATCAAAGAAGGGCAAGAGATGTTTTCTAATGAGAATGTTAATGAGATGTTTTCAAAGCTTAACCCCATAATCGATGAGCTCAAGGGGCTCGGTTCTTCTCTGTCAGATGTTGATGTGTGTAGGAATATGATCAGAGTGTTGCCAAGACAAGAGTATCGTGATATCATCACGTACCTCTCCAACAGTGGCGAAGTCGAGAAGCTTTCTCCCACAGCTCTCCTGAGCAAGCTCACCGCTCATGAGATGCTCATCATTGAGCCTGGGGCACCACCTGCACCTGAGAAGAACAAGGTCATTGCCCTCAAGGCAAGTGGATTCAAGCAGAGTGGCACTAAGACAAGATCAGCTGAAGATGGTAGAGAGATGACCCTGAGTCAGTTCGACGCTGGACTTAAGCAACTGGGGTTGTTCATGAAGAATGCTGGAAAGTTCATGAACAACAATGGATATGGGGACAAGAGGGGGTCCGGAAGGAACTCATATGCATCACTCCGATGCTATGAGTGTCAATGTGTCCTCAGAAAGGAAACATCAAGTACAAGGAGAAAGGAAAGGACAAGGGAGATGATGAGAAGCTGAAGCACAAGGAGAAAAACAGGAGGAAGAGTTTCCAAAAGTCAGGCTTCAAGGGCTTCTCCAAGGAAGGCAAGAGGCTGGCTTTTGTGGGAGAGTGGATCACAGACGACAGCTCTAGTGACTCTCCAGCTTCAGATGACGAGGAGGAGTCAAGTGGCCCAAGATTGGCCGGCATGGCAATCACTCAGGCTGTGTCACCACCGCCAGCCTTCCCTCCAAGATGCCTCACGGCCGTCACTGAGCCTTAAGTGTGGTACTCCGATGATGATGAGTCTGCCTCCTCTACTTCCACTATACCAGAGGCGACATCGACTCCAACCGACACCGCCAAGTGCTTGATGGCCAAGCCAACTACCAATGAGGTTGGTGACTCTGACTCTGATCCCGATGTTGAGGAGGAAACTGCTCAAGCTTATCTTGCTCAAGCACTTGAATTTCTTGAAAAGGAAAGATTAAGAAACATGAGACTTCAGGAGCATCTTAACAATTTGGATGCTAGGTTCAATGATCTTGTGTCTAAGCATGAATCACTAGAAACTGAACATGATATCATGATAGGCTCTAGTAATGCTATGATTAAGAAATCAAGTGCGCTTGAAGAAGAAAATACGGCTATGAATGAGTCGGTAGAATATCTTCTTGCTACAATTCATGAGCTTAGGGCTAGTAATAAGTGGCTTGTAGCCGACAATGCTTTCATGGTTGCTTTGCCTGTCGCTCAATCTGTTGATGGTTCTAACTGTTATGTTTTGGTTGATGTTTCGCCTGCTACCTTGTCTATTTCTAGTGATGTTGTTGATGATGCTCCTTTTTGTGCCATAATTGTTGCACCACCTAGAATTGATAGCTCTATTTCCTGTGATGATTTGATTGACTTGACTCTGATTGCGTCTAGCTCTAGTGGTTCCCCTAGCAATGCTCATGATTGTACCCCTGATAATTGCAAATTTGCTTTAGCTGCTAGGGAACTAGCTATTGAGAATGGTGAACTTAGATCTAAACTTGAGAAATTTGATAAAGAACTTGGAAAGTGCTATGAGGGTAGCCTAGCCTTGGATAAGATGCTCAAGGAACAAAGAAAACCTTCCCAAAAGGGTAGCTTGGGTTTTACCCCTAAGAAGTCAAAGGGGAGGAAGAAATCAAGTGTTCCTCGAGCATCTACCAGTAGGCAAGGTTACTATCATGCTCATCCCAAGAAGAGAAACAACTCTAGGCCTAACAACTTATACACTAGCAACTTGAACTCTAGGCAACACTTTGGGCACTTCAACACTTGGCAAGGACCTCCTAGGCACTATAACTCCATATGGCAACAAAGAAACAATAGTGCCTGGCAATATGGTCCTAAGTACAACACGTGGAATGGTCCAAGGTATCACAACAACTGGCAAGGTCCTAGACACCTCAACACTTTGCAACCACCTAGGCAAAAATTCTGGAATGGTTCTCCTAGGCGCAACAATGGTAGACCAAACCCTTCTAGGAACCAAAACCACAACACCCCCAACCACACACAACCAAGATTTCCTAGAGCACATTCTAAGTTGTATGATCACTACCTGCTCAAGAAAAATGACCAAGGTAGAATGACTGCTAAATTTGTTGGGCTCAAGTCTAAGAATGAGCACAAGGCACATGTTTGGGTGCCCAAGTCATTGATTGATTGTTTTGCTCCTGTTGCTTCTAGTTTGAAGGCTAACCCTCGGGGACCTCCTATGTGGGTCCCTGAGTCACATAAGTGATCTTTCATCATGACAGGTGAACTACCGGAGTGGAGGGTGCCATTGGATCATCGACAGCGGGTGCACCCAACACATGACCGACAACCCCCGGTTGTTCACCTCAATAGGGGAGGAAGGCAAGATTCCCCCCAAGGTCACTTTTGAAGATGGAAGCAAGAGCAAGGTACTTGGAGTTGGAAAGGTAGCAATCTCTTCTGATCTTTCAATTGACAATGTGCTGCTAGTAAAAACTTTGAGCTATAATCTTCTCTCTGTTGCCCAAATATGTGATTTGGGGTTCCATTGTAATTTCTCACCTGAGGGCTTGTTGGTTTTGGACAAAAATGAAAATCTTGTGTTCAAAGGCTTTCGTTTTGAAAACTTGTTTCTTGTGAACTTTAATGAGCCTGCCGCATCCGTCTCGACTTGCCTTGTCGCCAAAGTCTCTCTTGGTTGGCTTTGGCATAGGCGTCTTGGGCATGTCGGCATGGCAAATTTGAAGAAACTTTTCAAAAACGAGTTGATTCTTGGGGTGCAAGATGTGACATTCGAAAAAGACAAGCTTTGCAGTGCCTGTCAGGCCGGCAAGCAAGTGGCAAGCTCACATCCTGCCAAGAATGTCATGTCTACATCTCGACCTCTCGAGCTTATACACATGGATCTTTTTGGGCCAACAACATATGTGAGTATCGGGGGAAATCTCTATTGCTTGGTCATTGTTGATGACTTCTCCCGATACACTTGGGTTTTCTTTTTACCTGATAAAACTCCAACTGGAGATGTTTTCAAAAAGTTTGTAAAGAAAGCCCAAAATGCTTTTGAGTGTACCCTCAAGAAGGTGAGAAGTGACAATGGAACGGAGTTCACTAACACTTCAGTTGAGCTGTTCTGTGATGAGTTAGGGATTGATCACCAGTTCTCAGCCACCTACACCCCTCAGCAAAATGGGGTGGTTGAGAGGAAGAACAGGACGCTCATTGAGATGGCGAGGACAATGTTGGATGAGTACAAGACTTCGCATCTGTTCTGGGCTGAAGCAATCAACACAGCCTGTCACTGCATCAACAGGCTGTACCTTCACAAGCTCCTGAAGAAGACGTCCTATGAGCTGCTTGTGGGAAGACGACCCAATGTCTCCTACTTCAGGGTTTTTGGCTGCAAGGTCTACATCAAGAAGAAGCGGGAGCACTTGGGCAAGTTCCAGAGTAGAGTGGACACAGGGGTCTTCTTGGGATATTCAGCCAGAGGGTCTTCTTTCAGGGTGTACAATGAGAGCAGTGGTCAGATTGAAGAGACCTGTGATGTGAAGTTCGACGAGTCAAATGGAAGTCAAGGGGAGCATGAGAACCTGGATGATGTGGATGGTGAGCAGTTGGCTAGAGCGGTGGAGGAGATGCCAGCTGGTGATGTGAGGCCGGTAGAGGTTCAGAGGGAGACCGAGGTTGTTGCACCACCCCTCACACCTGAGCGAGTACCAGAGTCAGGGGGAGCTTCACCTCAGGCGGATAGCTCAAGCCTTGATCAGGTTCCAGAGGCAGAGACCGCATGTGAGCCGGATGCAGAATCAGATGAGCTACCACCTCAGTTGATCAAGACCCATCACACCATTGCTCGTGATCACCCAGCTGATCAAGTGATTGGGGACTTGACTCACGGTGTGCAAACAAGGTCTAGGACAGCCAGCTTCTGTGAGCACACGGCGTTTGTGTCTGAGCTTGAGCCAAAGAAAGTGGAGGAGGCACTGAATGACCCAGACTGGATCAATGCGATGCACGAGGAGCTGAACAACTTTGAGAGAAACAAAGTCTGGACTTTGGTAAAGAGGCCGAGCGACTGCAACGTGATTGGCACCAAGTGGGTATTCAAGAACAAGCAAGATGAGTTTGGCTTGGTGGTGCGCAACAAGGCTAGGTTGGTCGCTCAGGGCTTCACACAGATCGAGGGTATAGACTGTGGAGACACCTATGCTCCCGTGGCCCGTCTGGATGCTATTAGACTGCTTGTGGCGTTCTCTACGTGCCACAACATCGTTCTCAAGCAGATGGATGTGAAGAGTGCTTTCCTCAACGGGTACATAGGAGAGCTAGTGTATGTGGAGCAGCCTCCGGGGTTTGAAGATCCACGTCACCCTGATCATGTGTACAAATTGTCAAAGGCTTTGTATGGTCTCAAGCAAGCACCCAGGGCATGGTATGAAAGACTGAGGGACTTCCTCATCGGCAAAGGATTCACGGTTGGAAGGGTCGACTCGACACTATTCACCAAGGTGGTGGATGGAGACCTGTTCCTGTGCCAGGTGTATGTGGATGACATCATCTTCGGCAGCACAAATGAGTCCTTGGTCAAAGAGTTCAGCGACATGATGAGCAAGGAGTTCGAGATGTCGATGATGGGCGAGTTGAACTTCTTCTTGGGATTTCAAATCAAGCAACTCAAGACCGGGACATTCATATGCCAAGAGAAGTACATCCACGACCTCCTCAAGCGCTTCGACATGGATGACTGCAAGCCAATCCGGACACCGATGGGAACGAACTGCCACCTCGACCTCGACAAAGAAGGTAAATATGTCGACCAAAAGCTTTACCGTTCCATGATTGGTGCTTTGCTCTACTTGACTGCATCTAGGCCGGATATCATGTTTAGTGTGTGCATGTGCGCTAGATTTCAAGCCTCCCCTAGAGAAATGCATATGACTGCTGTGAAACGAATCCTTCGATACCTAAAACACACACCTAGCATAGGCCTTTGGTTCCCGAAGGGTGCGCGGTTTGAGCTCCTAGGCTATTCTGACTCAGATTATGCCGGGTGCAAGATCGATCGCAAAAGCACTTCCGGGGCTTGTCACTTCTTGGGTAGGTGTCTTGTGTCATGGGCGTCAAAGAAACAGAACTCCGTGGCGCTATCTACCGCTGAGGCTGAGTATATAGCGGCGGGGAGTTGTTGTGCACAATTGCTTTACTTGACACAATCACTGTTTGACTTTGGGCTAAAACTTGACCACGTGCCTCTCCTATGCGATAACGAGAGCGCGGTGAAGATAGCGTGCAACCCGGTCCAACACTCACGGACCAAGCACATTGATGTCCGACACCATTTCCTTCGGGATCATGTGGGGAAGGGCGACATTGTGCTTGAGCACGTGCGGACAGAGGACCAGCTTGCCGACATATTCACCAAGCCACTCGATGAGGCACGATTCTGCAAATTGAGAAATGAACTAAACATTTTAGATAAGTCAAACGTTGCCTGAGTTGGTCGCGTGGCTATGCCATTCATTGCAAATCTTTTGAGGCCAGTTTTTAGCTTTTAGGTGCTTGGCCTGTTATACTGGATGCTACTCATTGCCTATATGTTTATCACATGAAATTGATGGGTATATCATGTGTTTACCTTGTCACTAGCTCAACTTGTGCTTAACTCAATATATATCATGCAATTGGAAGCCATGAGCTTGTATTAGGAGGGCTATAGCTTCTAGTCTCATTTGATTGCTCTGAACTCTCTAGTTGATCATGTGCCTCTAACTCTAGATTGTGTCTTTCCATTTTGCACATGTTTCTACTTCCCTAAATTGAGCAATTTTTGAGAAAATGTTGAGCCAAATTTGTAAAATGAGCTAAAATAGGTCTTTTATGTCTCACCAATGCCTCCTCGATGAGATAGCTTGTCATTGCACTAGGCATGAACTTAGGGGGAGTTTTGGATAACCGAGACGCTCATCTTCAGTGTCATGCTGGGTGGCGTCGCCTATGGTTAGAGACATGAAAATTTGCGAAAATTTGTGAACTAACTCAAAATGAGCTCAACCAAAATATGTAGTCTCAAATAGGTTTGGTGGTAGCATGAGTAGCTTGGAATACATTTTCTAGTGCTATGGCGCATCATGTGTCATCTTTGAGTTTTGGAGCAACTCTTGATACTTCTCGCTATTGTTCATCTTATACTTGCTCTTGGTCATAAATAACTTGAATCACACATTTAATAATTGTGCTTTAGTTGATCTTGTGACATTGTGACCTTGAGATGGCTAGATTTTGAGTGTGATGAACTTATGGGCATACGTGCACTAGTACAACTTCCAAAGCGCTTCATTTGCTAATCCCATACTTTGCTACTTTCTGGTTATTGATGCCAAAGGGGGAGAAATTAGTGCAAATCCATGTTTTGGGCATTATCATGTTTTGGGATGCAAAGGTGGGAGAATGGAATTTGGGTTGTTTACAAGTGGTAGATTTAGGAGATGCTTTGCTCCTAGAATGAAAATGTGTTAGGTTACAAGTGGTAGACTTAGGAGATGCTTTGCTCCTAGGATGAAAAATTAGGATGGAGATGCTTTGCTCCATGTGATGTGATGGTCCTATCATGTCTTACAAGTGGTATGCATTGATTTAGGGGGAGCTCTTGTCTACATGTACATTGCATTTCATTCTTTGGCCTAGTCTTTGATATTGTGTTTTGCTGGGATGCAATGCTTCTGAGCTAACCCATTGCACCAGAGATTGTATTTGTGCCTTGTCATGTTGGATTTGCAGGTGTTGTCATCAATTACCAAAAAGGGGGAGATTGTAAGATCAAGCCTCCCATGGGCTAATTGATTTTGGTAATTGATGGCAACTAGGCCGTACAGCTGGAACGCCAAGGATAAGGACCTTTGTTTTATAGTTCTTCTATTTTCCTTGTGTGCGTCTTTGGCTCGACTTCATCTCTCTGGTTGCAGGGTCCCACTGAGCACAGGTGATGGGGGTTCCGAGAGTGCCAGGTGTTAGCCTTTAGCGAACCATCTAGAGCGAGTCCACCTGTCTAGGTTCGAGAGAGTTCGGGGGAGCGACAGCTGTCGGGGGTTTCGTAGCCTCTAAGCAACCCAAGCCAGATATTTTGTTTAGGCGCGAAACTTCCCGCCCAAATGATTTGAACCTCCCGCCGTGTCCACAAATCGACAAACTGTCCCTTGACCCGAAGCGTGGTGACGAGAGAGGGCGAGCGAGGCGAGTCGGTAAACTTAGCCTCTGTCGGACGGCGTCCGATCGCCATCGGACGGCGTCCGGTGAGCCCAAGCCAAAATTTTGGCTAAGTCCCAGACGCACTCTCTCTGTCGGACGGCGTCCGACCACCTTCGGACGGGGTCCGACAGCAGCGGTTCCCAACGAGCTGGCTCGAAAATGGCTAAGTCCCAGGTGCATAGCCTCTGTCGGACGGCGTCCGACAGCGACCGGACGGCGTCCGACAGCAAGGAATTCCCAAAGAGAGAGCTTGAAAATGGCTAAGTCCCAAACGAACCGTCCCTGTCGGACGGCGTCCGATCAGGACCGGACGGCGTCCGGTGAAGTAGAAAATCGACGGCGAGGGGCATCGGACGGCGTCTGGCGAGCGTCCGACGGCCGCCACACACACTGTCGGACGCGTCCGACGAGTCACCGGACGGCGTCCGACGACGGCTAAACCAGCGACCGAGCACCTGGCGGGCGTCCCGTTCGCACGCGCCAGCGCCCTGTCGGACGCGTCCGGTAAGCCACCGGACGGCGTCCGACCAAGCACAAAAAAGGCCCATATCTTCTGTCGGACGGCGTCCGACGGCGACCGGACGGCGTCCGATCGGGCGATCTGAATCTCGCGATTTAATCTGGACCGTCCATTTCTAGGGTTTCGCCTTGGGGCTATAAATAGGGGCTAGGAGCACGGGAGAAACTTGAGAGAGCCTACTCTAGCAGCCACCTTTTGCCCTAGCCACCTAGAGAGCTCCTCCCATGGTTCCCACCTTCACCTAGGGTTCCATGTGCTTGTGAGATTGAGGGAGAGAGTGAGGAAGAAGAAGAGAGCACCCCCTAGCCTCCTCCTCGTCGTCTCCAAGGTTTGTACCCTCTCCATGGTTGCCTTGCCATCCTCCATGGTGGGTTGAGGGTTGAGTGTCTCCGGTCTTGTGCTCTTGGGATTCTTGCCACCGGGAGACATCGTCGTCGCCGAGCTTCATCAAGCGTACCGCAAGCAAACCCTTCTCCGTGAAGGTCACCGTGCTTCCCACGGTGCTTCCTCTCCGTTCGTCGGGGTGTGCAAAGTCCGCCGTGTGTCGGCGGCCATCTCCGTGTGTCGGAGGTGCCAACGTGTCCGTGTGTCGGATCCAAATCCTCCATGTGTTGGGGGTACCTCATGTGTTGAGGTGAAACCCACCGTGTGTCGGTGGTCGGTGCCGTGTGTCGGTGCCGTGGGTGTGAGAACTCTCGCTTGTGAGGGAACTCGCCTCCGTGTGAAGGTTTGGAGCTCGCCTACCATGTGTTGGTGAAGAGCTACCACGAGTGGATTGAGGGCTAGGGACGAGAGAGTCCCGACTTCTCTGTGTGAGAAGTTTCCTCAACGGAGACGTAGGTGTTCATATGTTGAGCACCGAACTTCGGTAAACAACTCGGTTTGCGTCTCCTCGTCTCTTGCATTATCTTAATTGTGCATTGCTTGTGTGAGCCATCGAGCCACCTTTTTTCCTTTGATTAAATGTGCCATCGCTTCCGCATCTAGATACTAGGACTTCATCGGTAGTTTGGGTAAAAACCGGACTAATCAATCACGCAAACAAGGTTAAAATTTGAATTAGGAGTCCGATTCACCCCCCTCTAGGCCTAGGTTTCCTACACCGGCCATCAGCAGCAGCAGCAGGTTTCTCTGCGCCGCCGCCGTGCCAGGGGTGACCTGCATTTATGGGCGTGTTTGGTTCAGGGCCAGAGCTCTCCATGCCAAACACAGGCTTGCCCTCAGCCATGGCTCGCCCGCGCAAGCGTTGGCGAGTGATTTGCTCACCCGCGCCAACGCTAGCGCGCGCGAGCAAATCCATTGGCGCGCCGACGATTTGGCGCCACCATTGCTGCCATTGCACAAAGCAATGTACTAGCTAGAGCTTACCAGTTACAGTGCTGGTGTAGGATGATAATTTGGTTTAACTCCTAGAGAAGCTTAACAAGTACTTCATCCGTTTTTTTTGTTTGACGCATTTAAATTTTGAACACGTCTTTGACCATTCGTTTTATTTAAAAATTTAGTGTAAACATGCAAAATAATAAGTCAAGTTTAAAGTAACTTTATTGATAAAACAAATCACAACAAAATAAATGATATTTGAATATTTTTTTAATAAGATGGATTGTCAAAGTTGTGCTCAAAAGTTAAAGGCGTTAAACAAAAAGAACGGAAGGAGTAAAATATATGGACTTGTATACTACTCCTACTCCTAGTGTACTACTCCTACTCCTAGTCTTACCCGATCCATATGGAGTACGGCCGGCCGGTGGTTCGACTCCTACTCATCCTCGGTACGGCAGGCCGGCGGTTCAACTCGGAGCCAAATCATCGACCTGGATATATAGAGGGGGAATATTCACTACACATGTTTTTTCAGCGCACAAATACAAACAGCTGATCTTAGCCCTTGGATCCAACTTGGTGGTCCAGCTAAAACACACAAACAGGAAAAACAATCACTATGGTTTGCAACACAAGTGCATAAGTGGCAAAGGTGAGTTCCACCTCATTGTATCTACACTGTCCAAGTTGGATCCAAGAGCTAAGATCAGCTGTTTGTATTTGTGCGCTGAAAAAACATGTGCACTGAATATTTCCCCTATATAGAGAAGGTAATCACGGCCTTGCCTCAGCTCTGTACATATAGAAAAAGAGAAAATATGCAATACAATTAATATCGATCTGGATCTTGATCGCAGGCCGCCGGGCAAAACACCTACGCGCGTATATCAGATCGATCAAAATCATTGCAAGTTAGCCGGCCGAGGGAGGTCACGGGTGGGTCGATCGATTATGGCCAATGCCGTTGCATGTAGCAGTTGCATGCTTCGTTGGGCTTATAAGCTGTTTGGTTGCCTTCTCAGTTAAACCAGACTGTATGAGCTGAGCCAGGCTGAGATGATGCAAATGGTTGTTGTTTGCTTAGGTATATGAGATTGTACAGGTTGCGTAGAGATGTTTGGTTGACTGCACTAAGGAGAGAATGGCATGGAGAAATTCAAAAGAGGGATGAAACATTTTTAAAAATAAATTCTAGAAAATCAAAATAACAAAAAATTAATTACGAAAATAAAAAATAAAAGAAAGTCTCATAAATAAATAAATTCAAAAATGAAAATTTTAAACTTTTAAATTTTATATGGCAAGTGCGATCTCGTTTTGTTCGAAAAAATATCAATAATTCATTTTTGAAATCGGTTTGGTTGAGTGTTTGGTTGAGTGTTTAGTAGGCGAATATTTTGAAATTTAATTATTTTGAAATTTATATTGCGAGTGTGTTCTAGTTTTGTTTGAAAAAATGTCAGAAATCCATTTTTATAATCGGTTCGGTAATCAGATATGCTAATAAAAAGATACAAACAAAAAAGAAAAAAAACTTACCTGCTACATGGCAGCCCATGCATGCCTTGATATGGTGACTGACTGTGGCCCCATGCGCAGAACACGAGGCCGGCATGCGTTGCATCCAGAGAAACGCTCATTTTCTGCATTTCTCCAGAGCCAGGCTGAATGGAGAATCTTGCATCCACAAAGCCAGGCCCAAAACCAGATGCAGGCAACCAAACACAAGAAAAAAAAAGATTCTGCATCTATAGATGCAAATCTCTGTAAATGCAGCTAACCAAACAGCCTATTAATTTCTCCCAAGGGTTGAATATATGTACTCTTATCTCTTGTGTGTGTGTGAAGATGGAACCGTCCCATGGGCGGTTTCCTGAAAAATAAGTCGTTCTCAGTCGATCAACTGCTGCCATGTTGATACCGCATGCTGAAGCTGATTAATGATATTTACAATCTGTTTTGGGGCTTCTGTCCTAGCCACCATCGGAAGCTTCACGCAGTTGATCAAGAAAGGGTCTGTCTACCTCCTAGGACCTAGGCGCTTAAATTTGGCCCGTGTCCAGGCGTTTTCCGCTAGACGGTTTCAAATACAGGAGATCGAAAAGGTGGTGAAAAAATTGATTAGGCATCTTATAAATTTATATGCGCTATAAATAGCGAAGCTAGTATGTTCATGTTGTCTTATGCCTACATTGTACTATTTCCTGTCATAACTTTACCTCCCTATATATGTGCAGGTCTTATAGTTTTATGTTTCTTTTGATTTTGATTATATCAAACTATGTTGTTATATGTTCTCTAAACCCTAAACCCTATTGTTGGTCTGTTCCGTGTTTTATTTCATTATTATTAACTTTTTTTGTGTGTATTTAGAACTAAGGCTGTAATAAAGAGTCTTCGTAATGGTGATCCAGGATGTAACGATAATTAATTACTAGAAAATGTCATGCCATTGACTCGATTTTATCTTGATTATACGTCTAGCTATTTTCATTTAAATTTATCCGCAAGTAAGGTTATTCCGTTGTGGTGTTGGTGTGCGCATTCGGCGATATGCATTAATGTCTTAAAAGGAGATATCAGTTACAGTAGTAAAAGTTATAGCTTTGATTTATATTTTCTTTTCTGACGCAACTAGTTTGTTTTAGTTTAAATTTGAGTTAAGTTTTATTGTATCACATTTGTAACCTCCTCAAAATATGTTTTAAAGAATTCAAAAAATTATGAAAAAAATATTTTAGAAACTTTAAAAGAACTATCTCTCATTACGGAGGATATCCGTTGTTGGGGTCTTTCGACCCGCTTTGTAAACATGGAGTAGCCTCGCTTGTGTCGGCCCCCTGTAAATATTTCTCTCCTTCTTAATGAAATGGCAGAGCGCCTGCCCCTTTTCGATAAAAAAAAAACCACACAAAAATCAATACAAAATACTACATAATTTTACTTATATAAAAATAGCAATTTTTTTAATTTAATTTAAGTTGAAACAAACAAGGTGTAGGACACGAGATACCGCCTCAAGGCATTAGAGCATCCGCATGAGAGGGGGTAAAAAACTTTTGCTTTGAATAGAGTGTTTAATGGAGGGAATGAATCTTTTCGAGTGTAATGTAAAATATGAAGAAAATTTAGAGGAAAGGATAGAGGGAGTAGCTAAATTTGAAATAGAGGGTGGGGATAGAGGGTTGACATAAAAAATATATCGTGCAACTATCGTACTGCTGCGGCCAAGCCGTGCATCTCCCAAGTAACCACTGGATGACTGGTCAGAGTTATATGATTCTCAATTGGTTTTGGGCATGGAGAGAATAAAGAATTGGAGAATATGAGAAAGATATTGTCCTTTAGTGACTACGATCTACCTTCTCATTTAAAGTCTTGCTTGTTGTATATAAGCGTATTCCCAGAAGATCACACCATTGACAAACAACATTTGATATGGATGTGGATAGCCAAAGGTTTTGTCCAAGACAGAGAAGGTGTAGGATTACGAGTGGCAGGAGAGAGCTATTTCAATGAGCTCATAAACAAAAGCATGATCAAACCAATTGAGTATAGTGATACCTTGCATGTATATGGCTGTCTTGTTCATGATATGGTGCTTGATCTTGCCCGTTCTTTGTCAAGTGAAGAAGACTTCGTTACTATACTAGATAACAAGCAAGGAACATCTCCCAGTCATAGCAATGCTCGCAGGCTGGCTATTCAAAATAACAGAACCGGGGGCCAGTATCCTCAGGCTGATATTGCTATGGAACATGTGAGGTCATCTATTTCCATATCTTCCTGTGGTAGTATGCTAATATCCCCAAGTTTTCGAGTTTTACGTGTTCTACCATTAGAATATTGTGATTTTATGGAGAAATAAGACAGCCTTCGCTATCTTGGGAAATTACTTCACCTGAGGTACCTCGCCCTAAGAGACACACCTATTCGTGAGCTCCCAGAAGAAATTGAGAACTAAAGCTTCTACAGACGCTAGATATGAGGAGAAGTGGCATAATAAGTGAGCTACCCTCAAGCACCGGCCAACTAATACTGTACAATTGATTTGCCTACATGTTGACATCAGACAAGAGTGCCGGACTGGATTGGGAATCTGACGTCTTGCAAGAGCTGAGCATAAAAGTTTCCAAAGACTCGTGTGGAAGATTTGTGAAGGAACTGGCCAATCCGAGGGAACTAAGAGCATCTCCAACGGGTCCTAGTCAGCTGGCTCTTAAGATGGCCACCTCAGCTTTTTGCTTATGTGGAGGAGAGAGAAAGATAGAGACTAGCTCTTAGCTAAGAGTCAGTCTCTTAACGGATTACAAGGTGCATTGAGACTATTACATATGGGCCCAAATCAATTTTAAAGCCAACACTAAAACTATCACCATTGAACAAGTTGTCTCTAGTGCTGGCATATAGCCAACTGCTATCTCTACCACTGGAGATGCTCTAAGGGTTCTTGATATTTACTTTTCTAGGGATCCAAACAGGAGGATAGGTAGAGTTTTTATGGTGTCTCTCAGCAATTTGCACAAGATCCGATTTGTCGATGGGTTGCCTGTTTTTGATCGGGAAGTCACATTTGAAGCGGTACCTGCCCTCTCTAGACATCGATCTCTCCTACCTGCAGTTACACTCCTTCCGATTTTCTAGGCTGCCAGAGTGGCATCTTCCAAAACTCTGCAGTTTAGATGTGCACGTGGAGACTGTGCTAGACCAGGACATGAGAATCCTTGGGAGTTGGGAGGATGCCGGTTTACTCTCAGGTCGATGTTTGGCCAACACCAAGTTTTGAGGACTAAGTACCATTTCATCTTCAGCTTCTCTCGCCATCTCAAGCATGGGTTGGACTTGGTTGGGGTGGCTGTCCACTGCATACCTCAGAACCGCTTCCGCTTCCTCCAACTTTTCACGCGTAGCTTCTCGGCAATTAAGAACAGCACTGACTTTCTGGACGCAGGGATTGCGCAGCAACCAGACGAATAGGTGCACTCGAGGCGTTCAAGGACGCTGTTACACTCCCCATGCGACCGCTGAGACGAACAGCAGACTAAAATCCGTCTTGAAGAACCCCCGCCATTTATCAGCCGTCATGAATACGACTATACGAGCATCAACAAGAACCATGCTCATCTCCCTGTTTTTAGAGCGAAATTTGCCTTTGTATAGACAATCAATCGGTGAAATCATCCATCCTCTCTTGATTTCCAATGGTTACGTCAATGCCGCTACTTCCTTTTCTACTGCTTGACTCTCCCATGCTTAAGCATTTGATTCGTCACCATTCCACCGGCATTTTGTAAAGCCAGGACTCATGAACAATAAGTAGGTAAGAGCATATATATCAAAGCAAAAGAAAAAAAAAATACAATAAACAATTGGGTCATGGAAGCAGCGGCAATATAAATATGGCCAATTCAGAAACCAAAAGAGCATGATGGGAGTGAAATACCACTAGCC
Organism: Raddia distichophylla; assembly: GCA_005191435.1. Lineage (NCBI taxonomy): Eukaryota > Viridiplantae > Streptophyta > Magnoliopsida > Poales > Poaceae > Raddia > Raddia distichophylla. The sequence continues at coordinate 1,270,910 of SPJY01018041.1, forward strand.
CACTAGTTTCATCAACCTTTCCCTAAACAAAAAATAAAAAAGGAAATGATACATTCTTGATTCTTCTCTTCTCTCACTGGGCTCAATCGCCAGGTGACACCCACGCCGTCTCCAGAGTCCAGAAACGGTTAACACGCACACAGCAGCGCGGCTCATCCCTCCCTCTCGCACACAGCTCAGCTCAGAGCTCACTGCTCTCTTCTCAGTCTCTCTGCACCTTCCTCTTAGTCTTCGTCTTCGTCTTGGCGCATGGCATGAAGCTGCCGGACATCGCCGGCCAAGGATGAGAGGCTGCGCTGCCTCCCCCACAACACCAACCACACCTCAAGGAGCAGGAGCAGGAGCAGGAGGAGGGCTGAGGGCATGGGCAACTGCGGGACGCGAGAGGAGAATGCCGTCGTCGCTGCGCACGCGCAAGGTATCCTCCCTTTCCTGGGGAGTTCTTGGGAGATGCTCGTTTGGGGGGGGTCGGCGGCAGCTGGGATCTCGGGCTGGGTGCTCTGAATTGCGTCAAAAAATTTGATCTTGGTAGGCATTGCTTGGTTCCCTGCACTTTCCCTTCTGTCGTGATGGCTTCTGGTTTATTGGGATCTTCAGGTTGGCGATTCTGGCACCAAATTCAGGTTTTTATTGGGTCTATTTCAGACCGGCATTACTGAAAGCTGCATAGACTGAAATCTGATATCAACTCTTGCCCGAAATTTGATGCCTTTTTTCCCCGTGTTGTCTCAGCATGGTAATATTATGGTTTGCAATCTGCATTTGCTCAGAATTCATGATTTCTGGTTGAAGCCTTGTTTTGATTTTTCTTTGTTGTATATATAGGTTCAGGTTGTTGATGTGTGATTTCTCTTTATAGTCTTCTTGCACCCTTGTATTCCTGGATTTTACCATAATTTTTTGCTTGGGAAAAGGAAAATTTGCAGGCTCTTTATCCAATGGGGGCTGCAATCTCTGTGCTCTCCTCCCGACTGATGAATTTTAGTTTGCAGAAAATAAAATCACAATCCTGCAAGCTAAATAAACACAATCTCTTCTCGTAGCTAGTTGCAGTTTTTAAGCAATTTGGAGCATTTTTTTAATAGAATGCAACTGTGCAATAGATCTGGTCTCCCGGTCCTGTTTACACTGTAGTCAATTTGTACATGTATATACATATTTTTTTTGTCTTCACCTCAGAAGTATAGTCTTATAGCTATTATTTTAGGAGAAAAATCATTTAATGCATGCTAGCAATTGCCATGTTGCAGTTTTTAAGCAATTTGGAGCATTTTTTTTAATAGCATGCAACTGTGCAGTAGATCTGGTCTCCTGGTCCTGTTTACTCTTACTGTAATCAATTTGTACATCTATATACATATTTTTTGTCTTCACCTCAGAAGTATAGTCTTATAGCAATTATTTTAGGAGAAAAATCATTTAATGCATGCTAGCAATTGCCATCTCTCATTTTCACTTGTTCTCATGGAGTCATGTAACTTTTACAATTTACTGTCCTCCTAAACATGGAAAATTGGTACTTAAGCAGCAGCAGAACTGCCCTCCATCCATCCATGTTTACAAATAAAACAATACTCGAACTTCAATCCCTTGGTAAAACTGCCGACATACACAAACTCATCTGTACACATATGACATGTGAACCCAAGATCATTTAAATTTTTCATAAAATTTGTGCCCTATGCTGGCTATATAAAACTTGGCATGGAGATTTTCTTTAGTGGCTAGTGTTGCGAGTTTGAGCTTTTATTATTTCATCCTATGAAGAATTTCTTCTGACCTTTTTTTTGTTTTAAATATAACTCACAGTGACCTGAATTCTTTCTTTCGTGTTATTGCAATGGCATGTTCAGTTCAGCGGCTCCACTTGTTACAACATCCCACCAAGAATGCTCTTGCAGATAGGAAGCACAACCACACCTCTTCAGATATAAGCGATCCATCAACTCCTACGAAAATTGAAGACACCGAGAACATTTCCATATACAACAATGTGATTGCCTTCACATTGTTTGAGCTTGAGACAATCACAAAGAGTTTCCGTGCGGATTATGTTCTTGGTGAAGGAGGCTTTGGGACAGTTTACAAGGGTTATATAGATGAGAATGTCAGGGTTGGTCTGAAATCTCTCCCTGTTGCAGTGAAGGTGCTTAACAAAGATGGACATCAAGGACACAGAGAATGGCTTGTGAGTCACCAAAATTGTTCAGTATTTAACTAGTTGTTATGCCACTAGTATGTATCATGTACATTGATTGACATGTGGAAAATTAACACAAGGACTTGGGTATATCTTAGTTATGCATGTTATTGTCTGCAGAAGCCATATATGTATGGAACTTCAAATGAATGCCCATGTGTTCATGCTCGTGTTGCTAGCAAGCATAAAATACACACCAATTGAGGACTCCATGCAATATTTTTTTCCTTAGTGCAAATTTTCTCACGCAATTTGAATAATTCTTAGAAAGCTGCAGTATGTTGTAAAAAGTATTTATTGGGCATGCATTATGTGCAAATTGCAAAAGGTTGATAGGGTTTATTCTTATTGATCTCATTCAACTACTACAAGCATGCTTTCGTCATCATGGTTGAATTTAGAAACTGAGCAGTATTTACTTAAATGAGCTCAAAACAAGCAACACCCTCAATACCCCAACCATGGACACTGAATTTCACATATAATTGTGAACAACTGCTCAGACAATGCTGTTCAATTAGCTTATGTAAACTGGTTTGGAAGTTTTTGCACATATTATTATCCTGTTAAATCATTACTAGTATGAATCCTTTTATTATTGTTAACGTGTTCTAACTGTTTTCATTTATCTTTTGCTTCTTGGCCAGACTGAGGTTAATTTTCTGGGGCAGCTAAGGCATCAAAATCTTGTAAAGTTGATTGGATATTGCTGTGAAGATGACCACAGACTGCTTGTCTACGAGTTCATGTTTCGAGGAAGTCTAGAAAACCACCTATTTCGAAGTAATACATCTACTTGTTGCAAATTGCATGAATCATAACTTGTAGTTTCTGTAACACCTCATTTTTACACGTTTTCTCCTCTCCTTTCTGTTTATTGCCATTGACATTGGTATGAATCCCTTGGGCTGATTATAACGTGACCAACAGAATTATGCTGTTTTCTTTTAAGTATTATAAGAGTGATATATATTGGGAACGGTTACTGGTAGGATCAGTTCAGACAGGATTTCATTTGAACTTTAAATTTGAGGGATTGGAAATTTTTATGCCAGGGATTATCCCCAGTAAACAAGTGATTTTCACATGTAACTTCTAGTCTGCACTTCTGCAGTACGATTTGGTCTGCTTGATTTCATTGTGCTATTGTTGGGGGTTTTATTTATGTGTTGTATAAAAGTATTCGTGAGCTGCTTTTAAATTATTTAAATTGTTTCTGATTTTCTCAAAGCTCAGCAACCTGAAGGATTTTTCACATGGTAAACTGCCCAGATTGCTTGCTTATGGGTGGTGTCACCATGGACTTCTGATTTTCATATTTAATCTTTTATGACTTCTTTTTATTTATCAAGAAAAGATACTTTATATTTTTGGTGTAAACTTGTATTTAAGAGGAAAGAAGTTTTCCTGACTTCATCTCTGTTTTCTCCCCTCAGAGACAGCCACCCCGTTACCCTGGGCTACTAGGATGTCCATCGCACTGGGAGCTGCCAAAGGGCTGGCTTGCCTCCATAATGCTGAAAGGCCTGTTATCTACAGAGATTTCAAGACCTCAAATATTCTGCTGGACTCAGTTGAGTGTTCGTAGTTTGTCCATGCCCCTTTTTTTATCTCTTTTCAGTTCTATGCATATCCATTGGGAATACATATATGTTTCACATGATGCCAATTATCTTTTATGTACATTGCCACAGGATTATACTGCTAAACTGTCTGATTTTGGCCTGGCAAAAGCTGGCCCAGAAGGTGATGAGACCCATGTATCAACACGGGTGATGGGAACATATGGTTATGCTGCCCCTGAATATGTGATGACTGGTACCATCCTTTATTCTGCAATTTCTTTGGTAACTAAAATTTTCAAGGGCACCAGTAAACTGTTTCGGAATGGGCGTCTTGAACTCTTGATGTCATATTGTCCGGTCACAAAGCTACTGCATTACACATATATATTATCGACTTCTTGTTTCATTATGGGAATGCTACTCTTTTTTAGATAATGGAAATAACTTCCGGCCTTTTTCACGGGAATATTCCTTATCATAGCGTGACCAAAAATGCAATCTTTTTGTCTTCGTCGCTTCTTCTCATGTATATACCTAATGAACAGGCCACTTGACTGCCAGAAGTGATGTCTACAGCTTTGGTGTCGTCCTTCTCGAGCTCTTGACAGGGCGCAAGTCCATCGACAAGTCTAAGTCACGGCCCAGCAGGGAGCACAGCTTGGTTGATTGGGCCCTCCCCAAGCTGAATGACAAGAGGAGGCTTCTCCAAATCATTGACCCGAAACTGGAGGGGCAGTATTCAGTCAGAGCTGCTCATAAAGCCTGCAGCCTCGCATACTACTGCTTGAGTCAAAACCCCAAGGCAAGGCCTCTTATGAGTGATGTCGTTGAGACCCTTCAGCCATTGCAGGGCACCGGTGGAACCGATGGAAACGTTTGGCCTCTCCATGTTGGCAGCCTTCCTGACTATAGAGTTCACCGTAGGCTAATGGGGAGCAGCGTCCACTGCAGGGCCATTCCTAACCCCAAATGCTCCCCTGCTGTCCCGGCGTGCAGGGTCAGATGAGAGCAAGATGTTTCGTCTGCTGCTGGAATAGGTTCAGATTGTACATTCAAGCCTCAACCGTGGATGGTTTGCGTGTCTGTGCCATCTACACCGTGTGCGTTTGGGTTCTCTCTTCTTTTGCTTTCTCCCTAGTTCTTTGATGTGTAAATTTGATCCCCATGCTGCTGCTTGTAAGGCCCTCCAATTTTCATCGTGGTCTTATGTATCCCTGAAAATGTGTGAGCCCTGCCAAAACCGGCCGGGTTTAACCTTAGAAATTAAAGGCTGTGTTAGGAGTGGTGGGATGGTTGGCAATGGTATGCTATGGAGTATGAAAGTGCTGCCACATATTAGAGTTTCTTTTTAGAAATATGTATGTAATCGTCCCCATGAGATTCTCTCTGCAGTTCTTGTGGTTTCTTATCTGAACATCAACATCGCGTGGCTTCTGAATTCTCTGCGCAATTCTGTACTAAGATTGCGTTGCTACACTGTTGTTGTTGCTATCTTGTGCGTGGCTTGCTGCCTCAGTGATCATCTAAATTGATGTGAATCATAGCATGCCTGCTCATAGCTGTTGTCGATACTCGTTACTGCTCATAGTCATATCTGTTTTCAGGCGCCAGAATTCTGTTTAAGATAAGCTGACAAGGTAAGGAATTCTGTTTAAGATAAGCTGACAAGGTAATCAATCATTACCAAGATATTTTTAAAAACAAAAACTGAAATCAATCGTTGTCTTCTCTCTCTCTTTTTTCCTTTTGTAATTAACTAGCTGCATACACGCGCCCATAGCGTGCGCGAGCGCAGCAAAACGTGGGCAAAAACGCGCATGCGTGCGCCCGGAGGAGAAGGAAAATGCGCAGTGCGGAGGAGCCGGCGGGATTTGAACCCGTGTCTCCCACGCGAGAACCGCCCGCGCTAACCAACCGGTCGAGCCAGCCACGTGCCTGGAAGCTGTGCGGAAAAAAAAATGTTTTATACGTTAAAGCGAAACGGACGGGCAGATCTGCTCGGCTCGCGCGATCTGACGGCTGTGGCTGCGGCGGCGTCGGCCGGGCAGGCCAGCCACGTGGCGCCCCAGCGTCGGAAGTTCTCGGTTCTGTACAATTTAATGATGAACCGTCATTATCTTGTTACCTGTCATCCACTGTACGTTACCACTCTGTTTCCTAATTCTGAAGACATCTGATGCAGCATCATCATAATCTTTTGGTGCCATCCATCATCCAGGACGCAAATAATCATCTGCACTTGAAAGTTCCAACACAATAATCTTCTATGGTAAGGATACCCACCATAACTTCAGCAGTTCAGCCTAGCATTTCAGTTGAGAACTTGATATATCTTCGAAAGAAAAAAGTATCCACCTTTTACACCTTCTTGACACTTCACCTTTAGTCGAGCTGGTTTTAAAATAGGTCAGCTTCTCGAAGCTCTCCAAGTTCAGTTTAACGACATAAACAAGTACTAGTTTCAGCTAAAGATGATGCTTTTCAGTGGCTCCATGATCACTGCATCATCATCATCGACTCATCGTCTAGGTCGTGGTGCCATTAAGCTATGGTCATTGTCACTATCATAGTTTGCACTAGCCGTCTCGCAGGACAGGGTGTCGTGTGTGACATGGAGCAAGCCGGATAAGCTTGTTGTCAAATTAAAAGGTGTCTCTAATCGCTTTTCTGGGAACTAATGATGAAGATAATGTCTATCTGGTTTGAAAAAAATGTCGTCCGTGGAAGGCAGATGTAGCTGAAGCTGATCGGGCAAGTGTCACCAGTTTGTTCGCACAAATGCATCCATGTACGTACCCTCACTAACTGGGACAGGCAGGGATTAGTGTTTGTAGGGTAGCCAGCTAAAGGGAAGGATGTGATTAGTGGACAATCGGTTTCAAGCGAAAAACACCCTTATCTGTTGTGCAAACGTCTAGCACAGGGCGTGGGAGTGTTGACATCCTGAAAAATTCTGTTTAACCCGTTATAATGTTATATGTGAACGGTTCGATTTATTTTTAAGAACTTAGGGCATCTCTAACAGATGCCCCATATACTCCTGAGCGCCGTGTTCGCCGGAGCTCAGGGGGAGGCGACGTTGTTGGCAGCACAGCGACGGGCAACATCGGCAACGAGGGAGAGGAGGGAGGCTAGCAGCGGCTGGCGACGTCGGCAGCGAGGGAGAGGAGGGAGGTGAGCAGTGGCGGCGGCGGCGGCGGCGGCAAGCGCATGGCCTGGGTGCGGCTTGCCGAATCGCCTGCACGAGCTGCGAAATGCAGGCACCCGTGAAGAAGCAAATACGTCTGAAAAATTCTGTCTAACCCGTTATAATGTTATATGTGAACGGTTCGATTTATTTTCGAGAACTTAGAGCATCTCTAACAGATGCCCCATATACTCCTGCCCCTTTATTATTCGTCTACTGTTTCATTGCCCTATCCCTATTCACATTTCTCCTCTCTATATTCACCGTTCATTGCCCCATCACCGCTCACCTCTCAGCAGTGTGCTAATTTCAATGCTACAGTGATAGGGCAACCTAAAATGGGGCATTGCCAGAGATGCCCTAAGACAAGAGAGTTTGAGATAAAATAAAAAGGCTCAGAAGCCAAAGCTGTACGTGAAGTGAATTTCCCCAGTATTATGTCATTGTTAGAGGCGACTCATCTAGACAGCTTTCAGTCTGGAACGAAAATACATTTGCAAGAGCAATTAAGTACCAAAATTATCACCAGAGATATCGGTATATATATGCTGGCAACCTGCAAAGGAATAAGGATCTGATGCGGGGAAAAAAGAAGTTTGCATTGAAATTAAACCTTATTGGTTTGTTGATACGATCGCAAGTTCTTTTGGCTCCCCCAAATCATCAGATACCTAACGAACGATATTCCCCTTGGTAGATGCGAAGCAGCGTCAATCGCTCTCTCATTAACTGGCATGCACTATGGTTGTTCAATTGCTTGATTGCTACATAACTTTCTGAGCGTTGAAACTTTTTTCTTTTTTCTTTTTCATATTTTTAGGGATATTCTCCGCTTCCCTTTCCTGGTGAAAGAAATTTAAGAATTATTCCATCTCACTTGTCAGTTTCCAGAAGCTTCCTTGTGTAATTTTTTTTGTGTATGTGTGGTTGAAACACCCCTCCATGACACCGTCTATAACATCGTCTCCTTCAGCAAATGCACACTCTATTATATTATTCACTGTATTGTCCATTTTTTAAAAAATTCCTTCACATTTTACACTGCACTCTCAAGAATTTACTCTCTGTAATGTGATAAAATCTATCCCAACACACTTATTTTATAGCTTCTGTAGGAGCCCGCTGCCCAGGTCCTAGCCCAACTCAGCGATTCGGCTCCCCCCGAGACCAATACCTAGTCTCGGGCCCAGGTCCCCACATCTATTGACCCAACTAGAAGCACAACCCAGGTCCTGACTCAACTCAGCCCAAAAGACTAACCTGAAGGGAGGGGGGTGTCTCCACCTTTTAAGTTATGCTCCATCATCACCAATATCCGATGTGGGACTAAACCCAACAATCTCCCACCATCACACATCGGACCATCTGTCCTACACTGTGTGATACCACTTGTGGGAGCTCGCTGCGATCCTGCCATCTCATGACCCTCCAGCGATCCGGCTCCCCCCGAGACCAACACCTGGTCTCGGGCCCATGTCCTCACATCTATTGACCCAACTAGAAGCACAACCCAGGTCCTGACCCAACTCAATCCAAAAAAACTAGCCTGAAGGGAGAGAGGTGCCTCCACCTTTTAAGTTGTGCTCCATCATCACCAATATCCGATGTGGGACTAAACCTAACAGCTTCTTCTACAGATGCTGTAATGCGCTAGTGCTAGCTGGTTGTCATTACTAAACTCAATTTTGATTTGATTTGATTTGATTTGCATTCACTCTCTAGTGATTTCATCGTATAAAGAAAGTAGAATCGATAATTTGATTAAAGGGGCAATTGCATTTTTGCCCCTACTTTGAAGCTGAATTGTGATTTTGCCCTCATTTTTTTGACTTTGTGATTTTGCCCTCGTTTTGTCACATTGAAGCTTCCCTTTGCCCCCATTCCATTAACATCGTTTAACGGTGTTGACTTTGCTTTAGAAGACACATTTGCACTTGCAGATTTATCATATTTTATTAATGAGTTCATGATTTTATCACTATTTCGACTCAACCATTTCAACATATTTGAAACTTATTTTTTATAGCATTTTGACCGAATTTTGACCAAATTCAAAAATATTTCGAAAGTATTTTGATTACATTTTGATAGCAATCATTTTTTAAAGCTCCAACCTTACTAAAGTACTATATGAAGTCTACTTTTTGTACAAGAAAAACATAATTCAAAACCCTAATTGAAGGAACGCTATTGAATCAGCAACCATGAAGAATGTGGTGCTCGACCCGGCAAATGTGCAAATCTGTAAGGGAAAATGTGTCTTTTTAAAGCTAAGTTAACACCGTTAAGTGGTGTTAACGGAATAGGGGCAAATAGAGACTTCAGTTTAAGAAAACAAGGGCAAAATCACAAAGCCTAGAAAATGGGGGCAAAAACACAATTATCCCTTGATTTAAAAGTTGGGAATTTATCGAATGTTCGATATGCGCTTCAATATTCTCCCCAATTATTTTATTACCGGACACTGTAGCCATCAATTCTAATTAAGGCCCCTATTTGGAACCAATGTCACGCCAAACACCAAATTCGTAAAACTCCGGAAAATCTCTAGCACGTGTCGTTCTAAACAGACCCTAAATCTACCGTTATTTTTAAAACTAATACATGTATAAATAATGTGGACGCAAACCTACCCCTCTGGCTCCTAAATACATAGCGCTTATTCGAGGAACATGCGAACCAAAAATTTTAAAACTACATACATAAAAATCTTCTAAACTATTATGGTCTAGACGCATAGAATAAAAATCATATAGATATAGCGGCTTTTATAAATATAATTGTAATGATAATCAGTAATCAAACCCGTGTTTTCGAGCATCATAATAATATCACAAATATTAAGTTTCTAAATCCTGAATACGAGGGAGTACCATGGAACTATATATTTTACTAGGAATACTATCCATATAAGAGCATCCTCAATAGCCTCCCTATTCATACACACATGAAGTGTTTTAGGAGGTGGGATAGAGGGAAAATTTAGTTATCTGCCACTCGTTTCGAGTGACTTCGCTAAAATGGCACTCGTCTCCCAATGACATATGGGTCCATCTGTGTCTACGACAGTGGGACGGAGTGGCAATTTAGCGAAACCACTTATTGAGAGTGGGCAAATAATCACCTGGTCCAGAATGCAGGGGCTGTTGGGATGCTCTAAACATATATAGAAAAAATCATCGATCCAAGATTAAGGAATAGGTTAATCACTTGAGGCAGAAAGGGAAGGAGCATATTATATCCCATTAATCCCAGAGGTTGGCCGGGCTCGTGGTATTAGGCCACTTCCCCTTTCTCCCACTCACTCTACACCTACACGCTGCTGCCAAATCACAAATCAAATCATCTCATCTTCCACATGGAGTTGGAGTTGCCATCTCGCCAAACCTCCATCTCTTCTTCTTCTTCTTCTTCTTCCTCCATCTCGCCTCTCTAGTCTAGCTAGCTAAGTAGCTAGCTTCCTTCCCATGCACCTCACCAGTCACCACCTCTCGAGCCCGGCCATGGCGGCAGCTGGTGCCGTCGCCCTCTCGCTCCTCCTCCTCCTCCAGGCCGCACACGGTGAGCCGCCGCCGCTGATCGCATCTGCATATCATATCCATCGATCGCATGCGCACGTGATGCATGCGGCGGCGTCGTCGTCGTCTTCTTGGAGATCTTGATACGGTTGAGCTAGCTAGCTGTGTACGCATATGCAGGAGGAGCCAGCGGCAAGGCGGCGCCGGCGCCGGCGGGGCACGTGCCGGTGCGGGCCGTGGTGTACAGGGCGGCGGCCGCTGCCGGCGACGAGCCGGCGTACCAGCCGTTCCAGCTGTGCATGGGGTGCCGGTGCTGCGCGGCGGCGAACGCGAGCAGCTGCGTGGAGACGAGCTGCTGCTACGCCATCGACTGCGACGTCCCCGGCAAGCCCTTCGGCGTCTGCGCCTTCTCCCCCCGCACCTGCGGCTGCGGCCAATCCGGCAACTGCACCGCCCAAGACTAATACTGAATTACTGATACCTTCATCTTCCTCTTCCTCTTCCTCTTCCTCTTCGTCTTCATCGATGTGTCGACCACTAGACTTCTGAATTCTCATGATCTCATCGATCCATCCATCCATCCATCGATCAATCGATGCTGGTTAATGAATGGTTGATCAGTTTGATGAATGGTTGATTAATTACAGGCGTGACTTTTGCAAAGGGCGTCATTGCTGCGGACCTTTCACCTGCGCAAAGTTAACACATATGTTTTCTTTTTCCGGGACTGATACCATTTGTTGCTTGATTAAACGGGTTATGTTATTAAGAGGTAGATGGACACTGTCGTTGTGGTTACGGTGGGCGGGGCTAGCCGAATACCACCGAATATTTGGTACACTCAGTGTACTTTGCAATACCACCGAATGTTCATAGGTATAGATGATTATGCATCATCAGTTGACGTGTATCAACTGTTATCGTGGAAAAGAGTGCAACCATCTTGCTAAGTATGTCGTCTTGATACGTCATCATTAAGGTGTTTCTTCTTTTCGCTTTATAGGACAAAAAGAATGACGCCCAATTTTGTGGCCATATATTGGCAATGAGGAAAACAAGATGAAATAAGTGTGCCCGGTTAATTAAGTGTGAGCCAAGACGGCATACTTAGCAAGATGGGTCCGGGCTCATCAATCAATTTATTTAGTGTTCTAAACAGAACCTACTCCAATTGAGAGTGTTTAATTTGATATCATCTGATTATTCGTTAAAACAAAACTCCGGTCGCTTTAAACGTAGCTTTACAACAAAATTGATAATCGAGGCAGATTTGAGAATGTTTCTGGCTAGCTAAAACCGTGTTAAACATTAAAAAACACTTCAAAAAAGTAATCAAATTATTTAAGAAAAATAACCTATCATGCCCGGCTAGCAAATAACTAGCGAATAACTCGAAAGATTCTATTAATAACATTCACGTTGTCGCTCTATTCTCCAACTCCATATATTTATTAGCTATTCACCCTATCATCTTCTCTAATTTTTTAACACCGTGTACTACACTCCGAGAAATTCTTTCGTTTCATCAACTACTCTGTGTAAAGCTATAGTATTCGAAGTTTCTGCTACGAATGGTGTGTTGGGAAATACTAGTACGATCGAGACCGACTGCAACGCTTGGTAACCGATGAAACAGCACGTGAGGGTACTCGTTATGCGCGATGAAACACACGGAAATCAAGGTGGCACAGGATACGCTTGCTACTTGCTAGCACAGGATACTCTCGCAGATCGTCAGTCTGTCAGACATGCATGCAGCTAGTTCCCCAGCCTTTAGGCCCTGTATAATAGGGTTTAGGGTTTAGGGTAATAGTGTAGCAGATATAGAGGGGCTGTTGGAGGGAAGGAATCTTTTAGAGAGTAGTATAATTTATGAAGGAATTTTAGAGGGATGGATAGAGGGGACGCTAATAGTGTTTTAGAGAGAAAATATAGAGGGGGAGTTGAAGTTGCTCTAAGATCAAACGTACACAGCTTTGTCGGATCAAGGACGACCATTGTTAGTGGCAATTAAGTACTAATTAAGAGCTCGATTCGATCAACCATCAGTATCTGAAACTACGAGAAGGGCTGGGTAGCTTCGTCTGACAGCAACACTAATCTTTTTGCTTAGACGTCAAAGTGCTCGCGAACATCAATGGGACTGCACTCCTTTTTCAAAAATAAATATAAAAATAAAAATAAATAAATCAATGGGGCTGCACTGCATGCACTCCATTTTTATCTCTTTCATCCTAAAAATAATAGTCGGTACTATTAAGCTGATGATCGAAGAGTCACCATCAATTGTAACCTATATATTAACATGCTTGTGAGAAGAGATAAACAAAAAACCTCCCGGCCTGTCTCCCTGTTAATTGTGGCCTATGGTTCCTTCCCGGCTGTTTAAACGTCACCATACGGATCGCGGAAAATCTAGACGGTTTTAATTTGTCTGGCCGTCGAGACTAACGTTACATAACGACGGCTCTTACACGGCCGTCGAGATTACGGGACTTATATCGACGGTGTTCTTTTGACCGTCGAGAGTAGTTTTAACTGTCGAGATTTCACGTGATTCCTGCAGTGCGTGTCGACGTTCTCAAAGCCATCAGTTTCTAGTTTCTACAACGGCCGGAGGTGATGGGGCTGTGTGGGCATCGTCGTGTACGTGTCCGGCGGTCCAAGCGTTGGCGGCGCCCAGCAAAGATCGATATGGATGGGACGACGTACAGGGACACGTACACGGAATGATGCGTGTACGACCAAGCATGGACCAGCAATGGCCGGCGATAAGCTAGCTAGCTCAGGCTCAGCTCAGCTCAGCTCAGCAATGACCTGCTGACGTGGCAGCATTTTAGTTGGCCTAGGACGACAAAAATGCACAAAAAGTATATGTTTTTAATATATTTTCCTCCGCTGCCGCCGACGAATACGGCTCAAAAAAGTTTTTTAAAAAAACCTGAGTTTCTGCTTGGGGGCTATATATATATTCGTCGGCTGGGTAGAAGAACCGATGAAAGTATATTTCATTTTGTCGATTATGCTCTGTCTGACGAAAATACATTTTAAATTTTTGTTAGCCTTTCTTTCTCAGATTGATGAAAATATAACTGACCGATGAAATAATGATAATTTCCTTTAGCGAGAGCAACTAAGAGCACTGTTATAGACAACAAATGCCTATAGCATCGTCCAATGATGCTATCTTAAGACAACACTAAAACCAACACATACAATAAGTGAAATAGACAGTCATATTTTGTATACACAGCTTTGAAACACAAACAGCTTATCCTGATTTCCATACGCAGTGTTGGACATAAAAAAAATTCTGATTAACCCCTTAACAAGCTTAGGCTGTCAAAGCTTCAGCTCGGCTCAGGCTCGGATCAAATCAACGTTGAGCTTAGGGCTAGGCTCGAGATCGTGCTTGGATCTCTTGAGCTCAAATGGAGGGGTTAATTATGTTATAAGAAGATATGGCTGCTTGGTTAGGCCCAGTTTTGCGCTCAAGCTCGGCTTGAATTTGTTGGACTACTTGGTTTAGAGAGAGGGATAAATAGGTTAAAGTTGTTTGTCCAGGCTTGGTTGGGCTCGATGAGGGCTTGGGTCGAGCTTGAATTCGACTCGAATTAGACGGAGCTTGAAACTAGCCTTAAAACTCGATCAGATCTCGAGTAGCTTGTCGAGGCCGAGCTTTTGGTCCAATCCTTGTCACGGCCTCCAAAAAATCTCTAGTCGACGCAACTCCTTCGTGCTAGAGTTAGTGAATCCTTCCGGAGGGGGCATTACCCAATGTCCTTGTACAACCTAATTAATTTGTTGTCACGCGTTTTTTTTCCCACCTTTTCCCCTTTCTTCTAATTTTCTGCTTTTCCTCCTTTTTTTACCCCTTTATTCTCATTTTCCTTTTTGTTACTTGGGTTCCATATCTTTTGATAAATATATAACTGCGGGAAGTCTTTAGCCATAAAAAAAATGTTTAGGCCGGTAAAAAAAAAAAAGGATTGCTGCTTACCTGCACGCATTGATCAAGTGGAGTTCTGTTCCATCGAATTCTCTACTTGTGAAGAGCGTAAAGTGGTGAAAATAATGGTACTCTTTAAAGCAATTAGCTTGGGCCCTGGGGACAAGCACCTTGTCAGCTTGAGATTCAGATAGGTAAATGGGTGTAAGTGTGGATATTTTCTTTGGGCTGTGTTATATTGGGCTGGTTGTTGGACCTTGACTTGTAAAGCCCATAATGTCGTGTGAAGGAGTAACAGATAAAATTCCTGTAGTCCCTGACTCCCTATGGACAAAGCATAAAAAATGTGCATGGCCGTGACAGACAAAATCATCCCAAGGAAAAAAGAATATAATGAGTACTACAGCATGCATGCATGCATGTGTATTAGAGAGACATGGTCCTTCAAGTGCATGGCATAGTGAACGGAAACCAAAAAAATTAAAAAATAATTACAAGGTTCTGCGAGTTCACCTCCACAACACCTCGATGAATCTAAAATTTGCATTCTAACCAAGTCTCTGGTCGTTCTTCTTGGGGACAGCACATCTGATTCTGACTGGCCGCCCCTTAATCACCTT
The DNA here is from genome assembly GCA_005191435.1 of Raddia distichophylla. Lineage (NCBI taxonomy): Eukaryota > Viridiplantae > Streptophyta > Magnoliopsida > Poales > Poaceae > Raddia > Raddia distichophylla. Next base: position 1,285,949 of record SPJY01018041.1, read on the forward strand.
CTGGTAAAGCTTCGTAGCAATAGCAGAAGACGTGCTATCAGAAAAATCAACATGTGCATAGCCTTTGAAATCACCCGTCTCCTTGTCTGTTGGATGCATGAGCTCTTGCAAGCATGAGCTCTTGCAAGCGGATAAAAACTTCAATTCGTCCTCTGTTATATCCCATGCTAGGTTTTCGACATATATCTTATTGTATCCCTCATCATCTTTGGTGCAGAATCTTCTTTTTCATGGTTAGATTTGTAAGGCTAAATTTTCAAACGAAATCCTCCCCTGCAATGTATATACTGATATCATTATCATGCTTCTAATGTGTGGTGCGGTCCACAGATGTGACTGAACTAATAGTAATTTTGAAGCTGTTCGGAGTGCACGACGATCTGGTATTTGTAGTATCAGCAATGTGGTAGCATTGTGACTTCTGATTTTTCAAGAAACAGCTCATAAAAAGAAAAGTTGAAATCTATTCAATTGCATACAAAAGTTTTTATCGAACACTCAGGAGAGCTGCGTATCATTAAATTAAGGAGAAAAACAGGGGTAAAGAACCCCAAGTACAAAAAACAGGTTAAGTATATAAACGTGCCCGAGAAAGAAAAAAAGGACGACCAAGACAAAAGGAACCTAGTCACTAGGAGCTAGGGCAGTCAAGAGGGAGAGCCCTCGAGCCACAGCCAACACCCAAAACTGGCATTCCTCCGCAGCAAATTGCAGAACCCGAGCCAAATTTGGGACTTCACCGTTGAACACACATTGGTTCCGATGCTTCCACAGAATCCAGGCACCAAGAATAATGAGAGAATTAATGCCCTTCCGCACCAAATCAGCAGAAGATTCACTGATCATGCACCACCAATCCTCGAAGGAGCCGTCTTGAACTGAAGGAGAAAGACCTTGCAGCCCAAAACGTTGCAAAAGGCAATACCAAAACTGCCTAGCAAAGACACAGTTGGTGAGCAAATGATCAATTGTTTTGTTGTCCTGATTGCAGTGAGGGCAGCGCACCGGATGCGGCAAATTCCTACGGGCAAGCTGGTCAGCAGTCCAGCAGCGCTTGTGCATCACCAACCAAAGAAAGAAACGACACTTGCTCGGTGCCCAAGACTTCCAAATAAGTTTCCAAGGTCGAAATTGGACAGAACCTTGGAAGAAATTTTCATAGGCCGATTTAGCAGAGTATTAACCAGTAGCAGAGAGGCGCCAACGGTGAATGTCCTCAACACTAGGCTGCAGCTCTATACCAGCCATCAATTCCCAAATATCAAGGAATTCTGAAAGAATACTAACTGAAATAGCCCCTTGTATGTCCTGAACCCAAAGGTTGTCCAATAAGGCATCACTGACAGTGCGTCGGTTAGCCGTTCTAGTGGAGACCGCAACAAATAAATTGGGTGCTATATCAGCAATTCGATGCCCGTGCAGCCATCTATTCTTCCAGAACAGAGTATTAGAACCATCACCAATCTTTTCTCAATTGCCATGGAGAAGAAAGCCCGAACACAAGTAGGCACCTGGACTAGGAGAATTGACAACGGCCTATTAGGATCACTTTTTTGCAACCACAACCATCTCATCCGAAGGGCCCATCCAAGAGTCTTAAGGTCAGATATACCTAGGCCACCCAACTGTCGGGCCCTTGAACCTTTGCCCAAGAAATAAGGCAGTGGCCACCCTTGACATCCTTCCTCCCTTTCCAAAGAAAACCCCTCCGAATCTTGTCAATTGCTTTAATAGCCCAAGGAGGAAGGTCAACGGCCATGGCAGGATAAACAAGCATGGCTGTAAGGACATATTGAACTTGCACAACACGGCCATCACGTGGCATTAAATCAGCTTTCCAGCCAGGTAGTTGGTCAGCAATGCAATCTATGATGGGCTGGACTTGATCTTTCGTCAACTTTCTCAAGGAAAGAGGTAATCCAAGATACTTGCAGGGAAAATCCTACACCTCACAAGGAAGACGATCATGGATCACTGCAATTTCAATCTCTGTGCACTGGATAGGAAAAACGCTACTCTTTTGCACGTTGGTCTTGAGACCCGAGGCGTCATCGAAGAGGTTAAGGATATGCTTTGTTTAAACCTCACTACACAATGTATGCTTTGCGCTCAACAACAGAAGATAGGATTCAAATGCGCCATAGGTTTTGTGGAAGATCACTAATACTTGATGTTATTCCTGATGCCTTATAGATGCATGACCTAGATTCCTCTAGGTGGCGACCAAAACTCTAGTTCGGTGATTTCTTAGTGTTATGCAAGAAAATCATTACTTCTGATTTTTCAAGAAACAGCTCATAAAAAGAAAAGTTGAAATCTATTCAGTTGCATACAAAAGTTGATCCTTTGTTTAAACCTTACTACACAATGTATGCTTTTTTGTGCTCAACAACAGAAGATAGGATTCAAATGGGCCATAGGTTTGGTGGAAGATCTCTAATACTTATGTTATTCCTCATGCCTTATAGATGCATGACCTAGATTCCTCTAGGTGGCGACCAAAACTCTAGCTCGGTGATTTCTTAGTGTTATGCAGCAAATCATTAATTTGCAATGAACATGATCATATATATGATGAGTATCTAGGCGCACACAAAACAACAAAGGTAAAACACTTTCAGTTTAATTTGCTTAACTGCATGTTTGAGTAATGGAAAATACGCACATAATTTACTATTAATTCCCTCAATAATGGAGAAACCTATAGCTAGCTTTCCAGATTTGGCAGGCACAGTGGTACATGAAATCCAATTATATGTGCTGATAATTATTTCGATGGTTTCTATGATGTCAAGTTGCCAAGTGAAACAATGGCACAAAATGGTTAGGAATGTATTGTCTTTGCAAATTGCTAGGGGACTTCAATTATCTAATCATGATTTTCTAGAACGCAACCTACATGTAATCTGAATGGAGAAACATTTTTTTTTCAAAAATAAGTATATTGCATTCATGTTTCAATAAAAAACTGATAGTTAAAAATGTTAGTTCATTTCTACATCATTTTTTAAAAAAAAACCAATGAACTACGCATGAATTGGCCTCCATAGCATATTTTTTATATCAGTGTGCACTCCCCTAAACCGTATAGCTTTTAGATGTATAGTTTAATGAGACTAATATGGGCTTTCCTTCTATGCCCTCTTGTACATGTATATATTGGCCTACTGACCTATCTTGCACCAGTTAATAGTTTAGTGGCATTGACATAACAATCAGCCACCTATTTGTATGAATTTTACACAAACTCACAGTGGTCCGGAGGCAGCTGGGGTGAACTTGATCCCTTCCGCGAACGAAATTATTAGGGGCAAAACAGTAGAAAGGACAATATGGTGGCTACTGAGAAGAATTTTATGTCATATATATGTTCCTGCAGCACAAAACACCAGTTGTAAATAAGCAAAATATGCTAAATTAGTACCCATGATGATGGAACTAAAAATAAATCTATTCACCACAGATACTTCGATCCCATGGCACTCCAAAATACAATCCTACTTCCACAGGATTAGTGTGAAACAAAAGCTAAAAGAAAAGTAATCAGCATGGTACGATCAAAGATTCTCTGATAGTAGACAAGACAAACCAGATGAAAGAAACTTCTGCCAATGATGCAGAGCAGAACGAAATTTGCATACATACAACTAAATGATACATGAAAAATAAGGTTCAAAAGCTATTTTCATAGTTTCCATCACTATTACTCCCTAGGCCATAAAAGTCAATTCTATTAGATTACAAATGAATGGTCACCTCTGGTACCTGTTTATACAGGCTGATAGACAGTACTCCAAAAACCAGAAATGGGTTGTAACATCAGTTGGAGATGGACAGCATCAGGTGATTTTGGAAGGCTAAGGTGGAGGGAAGGTATAAATTATATGCCTAGGTTCTGTTTGACAACAAAATCCAAATGGTAGACAGCTTGTTTATTCCTAAGAGTGACAAGTTAACACATTCCAGTCCGCCCCCTGTCACCCTGTGTAGCTCAAATTATGAAACTGCTCACCACCTAATTCTCTATCTACCCTTTTGAAAAAAAATTAGCGGTTTGTAATCTAGCATTTCAATCTGAATTCAGTCAACTGATGCAACACATGACAAATGTACAGCCTTGTTAGTGCTGGAAGATAATCCAATGTAATCTGCAGGGGCAAAGTCAAAGGGGTCTAGACAACGACTTCATCTCTAACTTGTGGAATATATGGCAAGAGCACAACAACATAACTTCCAGGACCGGTACTCTGAAGCATAATTAGCATTCAGTCAGATATTATTGTGCATTATGATTTTATGAATCCACAGAAAGATTCACTGTTATTTATTAAAAATATTGATGGCATGATCCTCAATTCCTCATGGGTTTCCTTTGTTCTACACTTTCCCAGCTCCAATATCAAGTTATTTTCTATGACTACGAATACTGAGCCATAACGATAGGGAACATACGGTCATATGAGGATGTGTCTTAACTATACAAGACAGGTTGATTGTCTATGTCCATTTTGTTTGCATATTCGTTGTTTGCTCACAGGAATAAAAATATATTACCACCTTTTTTCCATGCTTAAGCTATTTTCTGACTAGATCATGCAATACTTATGTAGTGTTTTGAATGTGATGTTGTTGTTTGTCACATTGAGTAAAATTCTGTGAATTAAACAAGGGATATCAAGGAGGGTATCTAGCTATGGTTCTAGATTCCATATGACCATATCTAACATCTTTTGAAACATCCTTGGTTAATCTTAAGTTCAGTGTTTCATCTTAACATTGATTGCGCCCGCAGCAACACACAGGGTTCTCACAGCTAGTTAAGCAATGTTAATAAGGCCACCACTCACAATCAGTTAAATTACTCCACCCGTTCACCACTCTTTTTAATCAATTCAATGAATAAATTAATACACCATGAGAAAGCAATCAGATTACACTATCACATCATATAGAAAAAAAGTCGCCTTCCAACATGGCAGCCAGAACAGATGTTTTTAACTGAATGGACAAAAGTACTGTTTTGTGACAATCAAATCGGATGATCAGGGAAATTCTACGCGTTGTACAATTAGATTAATTCAAACAGTGAACAATCTAAACAATCCAAACAATAGTAAACCCCTATATTTGTAAATAAACCATGTGGCTCCGGCTAACTGGCTTTATTGTTCTAAGCCACCAACATGCTATGCTACTTTGTCTGTCTTGCAAAAACAGCATCCCAAAACCTGTTTTAATTTAATGGCATCTGCAAGCCCAACCTAACAAGAAACAAAGTGTTCGAGTATGAAGGTGTCAATATGTGAAGATCCTTAACTCACCTATCTTCTGCCACGGTCAGATCATTGGATCCAACTGCAGGGCTGGCAGCTTTCAGCTTCAGTTTCTTCTTTTCTGCCTCCACTTTCGGTGTTTTCAGACTCCCTTTACTGAAACAAGAACACTGAATATCACATAACTAACACAAACAAAAGGAGCACAAACAGCTAAATAGGACAACCACACATCGTGCTGATTCGACAAATACACCATTAAAAAGGCAATCAAGCTTCCACCATTGTTTCAATCACAACCAAGCCAGATGGTTACACTACACAGTTGCTCATTCTTTCTATTTTCTTCGGTTTAATGTTGATTTTTCCTATTTTTGTCAAATGGTTTGCCTATTTTGCTCTTGTCCTGTTCAGCTCGCACCTCATGCCGCATGTTATATACACCTATGACCTATGCATGTTCTAAAAATAAAATCACCATGAAATTAAATAAAGAATATTCACAACAGAAACAACAACGACAACAATAACAACAAGCCTTTTATTCCCAAGCAAGTTGGGGTAGGCTAGAGTTGAAACCCAAAACGAGCCGCCAACAAATGGAGAACGAGAAGAAAAAGAAGAACATGCCTAAAAAGATAGAAGAGACAACATGGCATAAAGCCTAATCAAGGTTCGGGCACGTGGATAGCTGCTTTCCAAGCACTTCTATCCAAGGCCAACTCTCTCGTTATATTCCAACCTTTTAGGTCCCTCTTGACTGCCTCCTCCCAGGTCAAGTTTGGCCGCCCCTACCTCTCTTCACATTATTGTCACATCTTATGATGCCGCTATGCACTGGTGCCCGTGGAGGTCTCCTTTGTACATGTCCAAACCATCTCAGCCGGTGTTGTACAAGCTTTTCTTCAATTGGAGCTACTCCTAACCGATCACGTATCTCATCGTTCCTAACTCGATCCATCCTTGTGTGACCACAAATCCAACGCAACATACGCATCTCTGCGACACTTAATTGTCTCATAAGAACATCCAAATTCTGCACAAAATGTGTCAATGCTCTTCCAAATTTGTTTGAGTAAACCAAGAGCGTGATCACTACCACCCATACAACCATTAACGATAATTCCTGGGTATACACTTTAACACCACCCAGTTACAAGAAAAATATTAGTTCAGTCACATCACCAACAGTAAAAGATTGTTGAGCTTTATGCAAATTTAATAAAGCAACATATACATCATAGTGCACATATATGAATTCGGTACAGCTGTTGGAGCCAACTCAAAACATAGTGCAGTGTAGTAATTAAACATAGTGCAGTGTAATAATTTTTTAGAACCCTTCTCTAGTCAATCTTAATGTAAAGGACTCCTGAAACTACACACCTTTCTCACAGTAATAGCTCAATACCAGCAACATGCTCCATAGACTGTTGCCTTCTTGTTGTTAGCATACCTCCTGTCCAAGTGACCTTCACTTGGAGCACATAGCAACCTAAGTTGCAAACACGCACTTGGTCGGATTGTTTCAGATAGAGATTACGGCCACCATCAGCAACATGGATATTGAGCACCAATTTTTTATTCAATGGGACAGCAACCAAACGACGAGTCAACGCGACAGATTTACCTTTCCCAGTCATTGACACAGTGCCAGCTGCTTCACTGTCATATAAAATTATATGGTTTTCTTTATCTTCAGTAGTCCAAGCAGTTATTTTACCATAAAAATCACCCGGTCCTTCCAAAATATTGACTGCAAGGGTAGCTTCGACGGCTTTTGGAACATGTGCATATACAAATTCCACTGTACTCATCTGACTGGTTAGCACGTAAATCCTAGGTCGATAATTGGTGTGAGCAGCTGAGGCAGTAATGTGTTCAATTACACCTACACTAAAAGCTTTGTCAGCAGCTCCACCATCCTTTATCTTTAAATAGATTTCAAAATACATGCTGCCCTTTACAGAAAGTCCTCGATACGGGCCCGTCAAAATTAGAGTATCATTCTGCACAGGAGTTTTACAAAAAAACATGTCAACATGTCTCTAGGTAGATGAACAGGTAACATCTACCTATGTATTGGCATAAAGTAAAATAGAATCAGAAGATTATCAAGATTATATTGAACAAGTGAAACATTACTTCTATGTTGAACTTATATGTATCCGTAACTTGTATGTTCAAACTAACATCTCTCACCCTTTATGATTCAACAGGACTGTTTTTTACAGTGGAGCAAGAAAAGACAGAACACTAACAATTCATACATTTCATGATACAACATGAATGACTTTTACAAAGGGCCAAGAATGACGGGACCTCGACATAGAAAGTAAAAAAACACACATAGAATTTAAAAAACACGCAAAATAAACAAAACTTGGTGGTTTGACAAAAACGCTTCTTATCTTAGGAAATGGTTATAGACTAATACTTTCAATTGATAAATTAGTGAATATAGTATGATAAATTTTTTATATTTACGACCAAAGCTTCATATTACAGTAAAAACAGGTAAGGGGGTGACGAAGAAAAAAAAAGATAAGGAATAAGAAACAAATACACACCGGTGAGGTGATGACTTGGGCATCATTCCTATCACGCCTGAACAGATAGACACATCTGTAGTCAAGCTGATCCCTTGCAACCACAGTGCCATACACGCTGATCGGATAGCCCACATCAGATTCAAGTACCTTTAATGAAATGACATTGACGGAATGCTCGATCACAGACAAATCATCGGAAGTTAGTTCGTGAATTGGTTGCCCACACCCCAAGTTAGCTGCAAATTTGTTTTAAAAAAAAGGTCACCTAGGGCGAGAACACAATATGCTAACTCCAGGGATGGACAAAATATGACCATCCTAATTCGCAGGGAAAGGCAATGAAGAAAATAATTTAGGGATATTTTGATTTTGAATTATGAACTCACACTCTCTCTTGAAGTCGAAGAAGGCAATGGTGTGGTTGCTGAAGAAGTGGATTGGTTTAGAAAACCCCAATTTGGGGTCGTACTCGCTCATCCGATGGACTCGAACGATATCAAGAACTGTCATCACCTTATCCCCCCAGGCGAGCTCCTCGTCCGAATAGGAGTCCACGTTGATATCGGAGGGGAGCATACTGCGAACCATTTGCATAGTTTGGATTGTGGACAAGGGCAGCTTCTCCTTCTCCTCCTCCTCTTCCTCCTTCTATCGGGGTGCGTAGAGCGCAGCTTGTCCAAGTCCTTGTAGCCGGCGTGGCTGCCTTCTGGAATGGGAGGCAGCAAGGGCACGGGTTCCATGGCCGCCTGCATGGGGGAAGAAGACGACGAGACGAATATCACCGCGTTGGGGGAAGGGGAGGTTCCGAATCGAATCCGGGGATTCAGATTCTCATATGAGAGGAACTGTACCAGGTACAGCGCGCCGCCCACCGAGATGCCGCCGGAGCCGAGATAGCGCGCCGCGCGCCGAGACGCCGCCCGCCGGGGTAGGGGAAGAGGCTAGGGTTTGGCGGGAGGAGGACGAGTGGACGACCACGAGGCAGCCTCCTGTCCTCGGCCTTCTTATTTGGGTGGCGCTGGATTAGGTTGCGGGCTGGGCCGGCTGGGCTGGGCCATATTTGCTAGAAGCTGTGTGGCCTCTCTCAACCAGCTTAGGCTGTGTTTGGTAGCACCGACCTGGACAGTCTCGTCCGGTACGAGATCAATTTTTGTTTGGTTAATAAAAATTGGATTGATCCGTCCCGCATCCCTTGGTCTCTCCGTAGTGAATACCGGCGGACGGCTCCATTCCGAGCAAATCGATGAGTTGAGCTCATCCGTCTCCTCCTCGCTTGCTCACCGCGCACACTGCCGCCTCCTTCTCCTCCTCGTCCCCGTCACTGGCCAGCTCGCCGCCGCCGCCGCCGCGCCCTCTCCCACGCTCCTCACCCCCTCTCCCCACGCTCCTCCTCCTCCTCCCCTCTCCCCACGAAGGATGGTGGTGCAGGGACGAGCGGGCGGCGCAGGGACGGTCGGGGACGGCCAAGCGGCACGGGGACGCCTGGGGCGGCACGGGGACGACCACCCGGTGCGCGGCCGTCTGGGGCGGCGCGCGGACGCCTGAAGACGTCTGGGGCTGCATAGGGACGGCCAGGCAGCGCACGGACGCTTGGGGCGGCGCCGGGACGGCCGGGTGGAGCGCCTTCTCCTCCTCTCCCCTGCAGCGCGGGGCGGAGCTTCGCGCACTCCTACTGCCATTAGCTACTAGCGACGGTGAGGAGGGAGGGAGCGCGTGGGGACGGCTGGGCAGCGCGGGGACGGCCGTGTGGAGCGCTTTCTCCTCCTCTCCCCCGGCGGCGTCATCATCGGGTTCGCCCCCTTGCTCTGGTTCCTCTTCTCTAGTGATGAACTTCTTCTTGGCTGCTTGATTCGCCTCTCCATCTCCACCTGCTCACCGAGTCCACCATTGGCTGCTTGATTCTTCTTGGCTGCTCACCAAAGGCAGCGCCGCCACTAGCGACGACGAGGAGGGAGGGAGGGAGCTACCTTGGCCATGGTTGCTGGGTTGGTGTTGACGAGGGAAGAGCCGTGGATGGACAAGCTCATGCCGGATGAAACAACCAAACAGAAGCAGTGTCCTTGATCCATCCATCATGGTTTTATCCCATCCCAAAATTCATCCAGGATGATGTAGGATGCCACAACCAAACACACCCTTAGGCCTTGTTTGTTTCAGATTAATGTAGAGTTGCGTTTTACTGTTGCAATTTTGTGACCCCTCAAAATATGTTTTAACGAGTTCGCCGGGTAGGGGAGGAGGCTAGGGTTTGGCGGGAGGAGGACGACCACGAGGCAGCCTCCTCTCCTCGGCCTTCTTATTTGGGTGGCGCTGGATTAGGTTGCGGGCTGGGCGGGCTGGGCTGGGCCATATTTGCTAGAAGCTGTGTGGCCTCTCTCAACCAGCTTAATGATCGAGTCCACCTGCACGACATCACACAGCCCACGTTAGGAATGTCAGTTCTATCCATGGGTTCAGATACCAGTCCGATTGCCATCCGTAACCCACATGTACAAATTTGTAACGTTAAGGAGAGTGGGTTTACCTGTTCTAGTCCCTGTATCAGTAGGTAGAACACACAGATATACAGCTCTTGGATCATAGCCATCAAACGAACAACCTTTATTACATCAGAATAATAGCCAAGATGGCCTTTACATCAGAATATGTGCCAGCATGGCGTTTATTAAAAAAGTTAGGCACGGAGGCCTTAAATCAGCGAAAGATTAAAATACAAGTTAAACTTCAAAAGATAAAAACAAGTAAATTCCCACAGGAAAGCTGTAGTTAACATTCCTAGATGTCGCATAATCTTCATCTTGAAACCCATTGGTGAAACCTTCATCCTCGTGCATCTTCTCGTTAGGGATGGCAACCTGCTCGTTGGAATGAGCAGCCCGCATGAAAGGCGGGGTGAGTACGCGAATACTCAACAAGTAAGGCTAACTATATGCAACTAAGGCTTACAAATGAAGGGTAATGTTCTTTTGCATAAATCCAGTTTCGTAAAGTTCACCCTAAGTTTTGAAACATGTAAAACATTGTAAAAACAAATATTTGAATCATTTAGTTCATCAATTTCCGACGACTGCCGGTTTTGCCCAACTGGCTATTCACGGTTCCCTACCGTGAACCTACAATCCCATGCTCACAGTCCCCCTGTGAGGAGAAAACCAAAACACATGACTTCTGTCGTCGTTTTCCTTTAAAAATATTTTGAAAACAAAATATTAAAACTACCAGAGATGCAACTCCCTGTTGTCCGCCCTTGACCTCGGGCAAGGCTATCATGATAGTTGTACACTCTGCAGAGGTTGTGCGCTTTACGCACGAGACAGGATTTCTCGGGCCAAAGGGTCTTCCTAACAAGGCCTTCGGCAATCTTTCTCCTAATTCAGTAACCCTGCTCCCAACAGCACAATAATGAGTACCATTGGCCTCGTCTTAGTACCACACTCGACTGGCTGCAGGTTGCACCATTGGCCTCAGCATAGTACAATCCAAGACCATTGCCCTTAGGATAGTCCCACCGGATGAGCACCAAACTAGAATTCCAAAAGCTACTAAGCCAAGGCCTGCCCATACAGGCACTTGATGGTCGCACTGTAGTACTTAGCTTGACTACCTCAAGGAATCGATCCTTAGCAATCGGGGTGGGTCCCACACTTGACCCAGATCTTGTGCAACATTGGCCTCAGCATTATGCACACCACCTTGCATCCCGCCACCCCAATCAGGTTTTGCACAATACCTTTATCCTGATAGTCCCCCACTATCATCTACACCCATTTTTAAAAATGACAGGCACAACTGTCTGTTCAAAACACACATAATTCATCGTCATGACAGTTTAAATAGGTGCAGACAGGGACATTGCAATTCTACGCAATTCTAGTGAGAGCAAAACCAAATTTCAATGTAGGGCTATAATATAAGACTTTATGTTTTGTCCTATGGCATCAAGGAATGTTTTAGTACGAATTAAATAAATATTTGGGGATAGCCACTCTAAGTACATAGCCATTTTTAAATTTAACATACATGCACATTTCAGAAACATCTAGAAATGCAGGTGGCAAGGTTCAACACTTCCCTTGTTGAGCACAGTGGACACACTCCCCCAGTACGTCGGCAAATTGTTTCTCATCGCTCGATCCTAACGTACAACAATAAAGAAATTCAATAATGCGAGAACTCCAAAATTAAATGGATGCACGTGCTCATGCAAAATTTATAGTAGATACTAATATATTCAAAGGTAATTATAAAACTAGTTTACATACCCAAAATTAACCCATTTTTACCATGAATTTTTTTTTGCAAAAATCATTTTTAAGCCCCTAGAAACCTTCCCCAATTTTTTGGGAATTTTTCCAAAGCAACTCCTATTTTATTCCATTTAAGAAATCCCCTCTTTTATTTTCCCAAGGATATTCATCCCATAAAATATCAACTTTTATTCCACCATTAGATTCTCCTCATTTTTCTTGATTTTTAGAGACCAATTTCATATTTTTCTGAGCTCCCTACAGTATTCTATGAATTTTCAAAGCCTAAATCTATTTTTTGGAAATTCAGATAAACTCTTTCCTTTTTCGGAAATTCCAAGAATACGCTTTCCCTTTTTGGAAATACGCTTTTGGCATGTCTCCTTCCCTCTCTCCGGTGCACTAAGTGGCAACGGACGGCTCAGATCAACTCCGTCCAAATCAACGCCCCAGATTTTGCCACGTCATCGTAAGCGTACCCCCTTCGGTTAAATCAAATCCGACGGCACCCATTGGTTCGCCTCTGGATCCAACGGCACACGTTGTTTCTTCCTCCCCCGACGGCGCCGCCACCCCCGAAACCACCAGCGCCGCCGCCACCGCCGTGCCGCCCGCCAAAATTTCACGCCGCCACCATTTCTGAGCCTACCCGGCCACGGCAACACCCTTGACGTCATCGCCACGTCATCGCCAACTTTATCCCCTACATCTCCATCCATGGTTTGCCTCGGACCGTCGCCAATTGCTTGCCGTTGTTTGGAAAAATCCTCGGCTTTTGCCTCAAGCCTTTGTTGTGCCCTCGCGCCTATAAATAACCTTCCCCGACGCCTCTCCGACCCAAGCCACCGTTCTCCGCTACCCTCCTCTCCTATCCTCACCGGAGCAGTGCCGCCGACGAACTCCTCCGCCGTCACCGTGCTGTGCACACCGCACCGCCACCCCCGACCATCCCATACACCGCTGCCACCTCGGATTGCTCCCCCACACCGTCAATCACTCGGATCAAGCACGACCCCGCCGTCTCCGGCCACCCTCGCCGCCGGTGAGCCCCTCCCCGTCGCTCCCCTCCATTCCCCTGCTCGCTCTCTCACTACCATGTAGGACCCCCCTGTCAGTCTCTGCCATCTTGCACTGCACACAGCCCCTTTAGTTCATGGGCCGGCCCAATATCTGCTTAGCCGGCCTTTTTCAAATTTTCCTTTATAATTATAATCCAAATACAGTTTTCCATTTTAAATAAAATAGCAAATCCCTTTAAAAAATTATGCAAAAATTCCTAAAAATCTAGAATTCGGTCTAGTATTTTATAAAAATATAAAATACCCCATTTTAGTTTTAAATTTTGAAAATAAAATGTTTTCCTTCTCTTTCTATGGAAAATACTGTTAAAATTTCTTTCTGTTTTCAAAAAATCCCAAAAAGTTCAAATAAAAATATTCCGTCCTAATATTTTATGTAAAAATATAATTTCAAGATTTTCACCTTATGTCTTCAACAATTTCCATCTCGGAACTCCGATAACTTTGTTGTCGTCGACCCCGATCTCTGGAAATTTGTTGGTCCACACCAGATATTTTCCCACGTATACATGCATAAATTCTTGCTATCCGGAGATCTATCAAAATAATGTCTAAATTAACTTTCCATATTATTCTATCCAGAATAATGCCAAAAATCCCCATCACCATTTCTTTTTATAAGAAAATTTATCCGGAGATTATCAAATCATACAAACCATCACCATTCTAGTCAACCATAACCTTTTTCTAAAAATACCATTAAAAAATGATTTCATGCATTCATGCATCTTTCTTTTTCTTTTTCTTAAATTGCCTTTCTATTTTCCCTTCTCCAACGTGTAGAAAACGAATTCATTGCCCCAGGATCAGCTGAGCAGGAATATCAGGGCAATAGTGCAGACATCGAAGATCTAGCCAAACCAAGCAGGTTTCCTGTTCCCTAATATTGTATTATGCATTTATTTTCTAGTTAATTAATTTTTGTCCAATTGATTTAAAAGTATTTATGTTTGCATATAGTCATAAACCCATGTAGATTATAGCTTCCCTATTAAGTCATAGGAAAATCCTAAGAATATAATCTAGCCATAATAATGGCAAGGTCTCATATAAGCATATATGATCATGATTGTTGCATTTCAATCTAACTTTTAGTTGAGGTTGAAAGAGGTTAAGTTGTTGAGGTTTTGGATGTGTTAAGGTTGATGTGTTGTTGGTGTTGTTGGAAGTTTAGCGTGAACAAACAATGGGAATATGAGACGCATGTTGGGTCACTCTAGTCGCGGACTAGGGGACACTTATTTGGGGGCCGGTGGTTGGTTTGTTCATTGCTCATAACTGAATTATGTCATGATAGAAAAGATACGAATTTCCGCCCAAACCGTATTACTGATCATTTTACGAGTAAAGCTGGGCAGATTCTGCATAGTCGTTAAAAATAAATCATCGATGGACCATACTTCTGAGATATGAGGTTGTATCGCAGGGGTGATGCCTATTCTAAATATTGACATAAATCAGGTTAGAGGTGTGGTTGTAAGATTGTTGTTAGTCTGGTCTAGAGTCAGCATTGAAAGTCTGGTTATTATCAAAAATCTTATTCAAAAATGTTTTACAAAAAAAGGCAAAATATAGGATTTTTCTAAAAACTATTTTACAAATATGCATTAAGTCTATTATTAAATCTCCCTGTTAATTTCTGTTAAAACCTTGCATGTAGTTAATAGGCATGCATATGAAAACCTGTTAGGACGTAAGTGCTTAGGCTACCCTTTTTTTTGGGTAGGTCCTTTCTTTTCAGCAGAAGACTTCTCATTTGAAGACCTGAAAGAATTTTGGGTAGATTTTTAGCTTATCCTACACTCGAGCCATGCCTGTGGTTTTAGAAGTGTAAATTTTGGAGGTGTATTAAAATTGTAAGCCATATTGTAAAATAACTCTAGTTATGTAATAAAGTTTGGCTGTTTGTACTATTTCGAAATGCAACTGAAATCCTGGACAGTTGTATTTTTCGGGGATCTCTCGGGGTCCCCACGGTTTTGCAATTTTTGCAAACAAACATTGATTATGGCTCATGGTTCAGCTTGTCCCAAGGCTCATAGCATGTCTTGCTCCCTGGTTCATGGCTAGGCTTGATGTGGAACTTCACGGCACTCTGCCTCGGCTCATAAGTGGCACCTTTGAGCATTAGCTTGTGCACATAGCCAGTAGTAAGACTATCCTCTCCCTCTTTTCATTCTTGCTGCACAACATTTGAGAAAGAGCCAAACTTCAAGCAACAACTTTTGAGAGAATTACTATATTCAAACGTTGAGCTATTGCCAGACTTTTCGACATTTGTAGTTGAAATAATTTGATGAGCCATGGGCTCATCATCCTCTCCTCCTTGAAACAAAGCCGTCCTCGGCTTTGATATAAATTCATGCCCTTCTTTCTTTTGGTTCCCAGTACTGCAAATTATAGGCTTGCATTGCATACCGTCAATAACAATTTTCTTTACCTTTTGATTAGCATGAACTTTCAAATAACTATCGGCCGAATCTTTGGGATATTTACTTGAACTTTCAGAAATAACCTTTGGAGAACCGATGTACACACAATCCTCACCTTCTGGAATAATTGGGCCTTGGTACTTCCCTACATTACTACTAGCTGAATCAATTGGTGAATTGCCGGACACATCACCAACCAAAATATTTGTTTCTACAGCAACAATTGGAGCTTGGATGGCCGTATCATCTTTGCCACCTTGAACTAAAATAATGCCTGCAGCCACATCAGCGTAATGTGCATCCCACATTTTGAAACCCATCATCACTGACACAAAGATATCTATATGCCAATGAGGTTCCAATAGTAGATTTATGGCAATCAAAAAGTGTTGCCTTAACCTTCTCGCTCCCTTGCCGGTTTGACCGTATCAAGTGTTTCTTACCAGGCGAAGATAGTTGATGTGTATGCATAGGTTGGAACTGATCAATTCTATATCTACTTTCTTTGGTCCGTACAACACATATCATGGCCTCACATCCGCATCTGTTAAGCTTTTGATCGTAATTCCTCTTCTTCTTACCCAATTGTTGGTTTTCCTTCGATGTATTGTCACGATCCATCCGGAAGCCTTCTCTCGAGCAATAGAATCTCTTCCACACGACCTCATCATCTACCTTCTTTTGTTGTCCGAAACGAACCCCAAATCTAACATCATGAGCATAGTCTTTAAAGAATTTCACAACCGAGCTCAAATCAGGAAACTCCATTCCAATGGCTGGTTGGTTTCTAAGATTTGCAACTTGCGGTGTGCATAGTGTCCCCTGTATTACATTAATTCTACCATTAGTAACACATATTTGTCTAAAATTCACAATTTTGTCAATAACTCATTCTCCAAATACTTACACAAAATGAAAGTGTGGATTTATGCGGGGTTATTCTTCCATCAATCTTAGGTGCACTGTCATTATGGAGCCTCGCCGACGTAGACATGCCCAAGACGTTGACACCATCATCTTGGCTCAACACCGAGTTGGATATGGCCAAGACATCCTTCCCTACAGACACCATCTCGTCCATTGGCTTCAAGGCAGCGAAGTACGGCCCTCCCTGTCCACGATCAGCACCGTCGTGGTGGAGGGCGGCGGGGGGCGGTGGCCGGCATGCAGTTGTCGGCATCGGGTGCAGGGAAGGCGCGCCGGTCTCGGGTGGAGGGAAGGCGTTGGATGGAGAGAGGGAGTCGCTGCCGGGCTCGGGTGCAGGTGGAAGCCGGCCACCGCTGCCGCCGTCGGGGTTGGAAGCCAGCCAACGTATGCTAGGGTTGCCTCCTAGCGACGCCATCGTCGGGCGAAGAGGCAGGGCGCGAACTCGCGAAGAGACGAAGGAGGGTCCGGTTCAGCCAGCTCGCGGAGTCGCGGTTCACCCCTCACCCCCGGAGAAAACCGGCGCGTAGCCCGCCTCCCAGCGCCTCCCAGCCCGCGCTCCATCTGGACCACCCAACGCTGATCCGACGGCTCTGGTTCGAAGTTTTCACGTTTGCACGGATGGCTTAGTTTGCACCAAATATTTTGCCATTGATTTACGGGGTATGCTTATTTGTACACTAGGACATGATTATGGAACATGCTTGTCTACTTATTGTTCCATTTCTAACAAACATTAAGATGATAGAATTGATAACGGATTTTTATTTCTCCCGTTGCAACACACGCATGTTTCCTAGTCTTCTATAACAAAAGAAAAAATAAAGAGTAAATTGCATCATTGGTCCCTAAACTTGCCTTGTCTGTGCATATATATTCATAACTAACGAAACCGTTTATTTAAGTGTCTAAACTTGTGAAATCGTTACATTCAGGTCCAAAGAACGGTTTTTAAGGTGGTTTGGTGACATGGACCCTGATATGCACTTGTGGCCATGCATGGATAATAAACGCGTATTTCATTTGAACTAAAAATATTCATGATTTAAAATCCCAAAATATTTTTTTTTGGGTTTCATTTTTTTAAAAAATGGATTTCAAAATTTGTAAATTTAAAACTGTTTTTTAAAAAATTTAGATTAAAAAATTCAGTTTCTATATATTTTTTAACAAAAAATTGTCATGTTTAAATTTCATTCAATAAATTTAAATTCACGAAATTCAAACTTATGAATGTAAAAAGGTTCAAAATTTTGGAATATAAAATTTTAAAAATAGTTTTACTGAAATTATTAAAGTATGGAAATCATTTTTAAAACTAAACAGTCCGACATTTCGTTTAAAAAAACCAAAATTATTTTTGATATGTAAAAATTCTAAGAATTATTTTTTGAAATTTAAAGTTCTGAATTTATATTTTCAATTCACAATTTTGGAATCTGTTTTTCAATTTAAATTTGCGAAAATCCACATATTTTGAACACGTGGTACTCCAAGTCAGCAAACCACCCTACAAAACCTCCTTTGGATCTAAGTGTAACGGTTTCATAAGTTCAGACACATAAATAAGCGGTTTCATTAGTTTTGGATTTATGTGCACATGCGAGACTAGTTCAGGGATCATCGGTGCAATTTACCTAAAAATAAACACCAACATGCATGGGTTTAAAACTTCTCGTATCCCCTAGCTACAATGGATGGACAGTTCTACCAACCAGCAAATAGCAATTAACCTAGACGTACATCACATTATTATTGCATATATCATCTAGGCAGGCAGCTGTAATATATTATGCAGTTTTCCATATATGACAGATGATCTTGTTAGTTAAAGTTCGCAACTTGCAGATTAATTAGCACGTTAATTAATTCCTTCATTTTTTTGACTAAGTAGCTCTCTGGTTTGGGGCTAGCGATGAGCACCCAACCACCATTAATCTGGCTTACACAGTAGTTGATTAATCAGATTAAGGAGGTGATGATGATGATTAGGGCTCCACAGTGCAAAAGGCAGGATCACAAGTGACTCGCTAATCCAAACGCCTAATAAATCCATCGACCTAATCCTGTCATTTATCGGTTTGGTTTTTGTGGTGTCTAGACTCTAATTATAAGGGTGATTGATCTCATGCGCGCAGTACTGTAATGCGATGTTGTGAGCTGCAACGAACCTTGTCCCCTTCTTATTGGCCAGACTGAGAGATAATCACAGAGCAAGAGCATGCATGCATCTGGTGATTAATAGGCAAGCTAACCTGGGAAAATATTATATACACTTGAGATGATTCTGTTCTCACCTTGTTCTTCACGAGCCCATGTCTCTTTCCTGATTTTCAGATATTGCAGATGCAGACATGTCAGATGTAAGTATGTAACAGCTAGCTTGCATTGAGCCAGTGACAGCATATGGCATTACCTACATTCGATCTCCACATATGAAATGGAAGAGAGAATCAATTGATTGTGCTGCCGTAATAAGCAACAGACGGGAAACATCATGCCTGAAGATGTCACTGAAACCTTCAGATTCTGAAAGCTACATATATATACATGCATATAGAGTTAATTATAGACTGTCATGTAACTCACTGTCATAGACTGGTTGTTGTCAAGCAAAGAATCCTCTTTGCTAGCTGACCACAAAGCGGAGATCAAATTGCATCGCGAGGACAATTAAGCATTCTAGCTTTTGATAGCTTGATTGTTTTTATCAATGGTGTGCGGCATAGCATGCAGGAGACTGACCAAGCTCTTTGCCACTAGCTAGCCATGCGCTTGATGCTTGCTTATCTGATTCTGACGAAGAAGCCGCTGTTTCTTGGCTGCTCTCGTGCTGCTGCGTACGCACGCCTGACGGCGACCTCACCGTGAGCTCCACTACCTCACCCACCCACCGGAGCAGATCGAAACATTTTTATTCTTGTTTTTGGGCGGCATCTTGGGCTTTAGCAATTGCACGGGTAATTATTCAGAGTGATTAACAGTGATTAGCACTACTCCATCTCTGCTGGGCAGCGTGCCCTTGGGGGAATAATGAGGTGTGTATGCGTGTTAAGATGAGCTAAGGAATTAGCTAGACATAGCTCTACTAGCTAGCCACGAATGATCCTAGGTAAGTAGAGGCGTTTGTGCTACAGTGTCAAGCAGAATCAGTTGGTAATTAAGAAGTAAGCACAACCATTTTAAGAGTGTCTATCCTGGTCACCGATCAAGTGATTAATTAGTTGGGTTAGAAGGTTCTTGGCCATACCTAGCTACTGCATGCCCACATGTACACACCCAGGACTAGGGCTTGTACGATGATGCTACTTGTATATGCGCCTGTGCTTTTAGTGGGAATAATCCCACGTCAGAAAAAGGTACATCCAGATCCAGGTGTTTAATTAGTTAAAGCATCTACACTATTTAATTAAAATGGGGAAAAACCTTCCACCGTCAAGGTTAGTTCTGTGCGCAGCTACTAGCTAGCTAAGCTATTCAGTGCGCACTGACATTTGTGTTGTGTCTCTTCTCAATCCTATCTTTTTATATCCGAGGGAATTCTCTATTTGCTCCAAAGTTGATGCGCATTAGATAAAATGTCCTCCATTATATGGTACTGTACTATATGCTCTAAAGTCGAGCAACAAATTCAGCATATGCCTTAAAGTCGGAGACGGACATCCCTTTCTCTGCTTCTTGTGCCGCCCGTTCCTCTCAGTTCAGGTGGAGCTGCCTCCCCCTTTCCCTTGTGCTTGGAGGTGATTTTCTTTTTAAAAAATGTACAAAATCGTGGATCTCGAAGCACAACATTCGACTCACACAGTGCTTGGAAATCCATTTCCACCCCTATCATGAAAACCACGCCTTAGAGCATCACCAGCTGCTACCCTATATCTCCCCTATAAAATACTACTCCCTCTATCCAAAAAAATAAGGCGTAAATGAATTTCAAAAAGTCAACAATCGTAACTTTTGACTAATAATTAAGTTAAAAACTTGTATCTTCCGTGTTATGCATGTAATATGGTTAGGTTGCTATTTAAAAGTTGTTTCATATAATGTTCATTTTGTATATATTAGTAATATATCATTAAAAAATTAATGGTCAAAATTCTGCTTTGAAAACCGTGCCAAAAATTTATATGCCTTATTTTTTGGATGGAGTGAGTATTAGGGTTCTATCTATCCATCCCTCTAAAAATCATTCCTACGTTTACTATAGTATTATAGAGGACATGCTGCAAATGCTCCTAATATTATTCTCTTTATCTAATAATCTCTCTCCATATATATATATATTAGGTACTAAAGTATAATGAGAATAAAAAAGATGTGTTTCGTCCTACGTGGCCAGAAAAAACCTCTTTCTTTTCCATAAACGTATGCATTGCACAACATGGTAACATGGCATACATGCAGCCGCATGCACAGTGCACAGATCGATCATAAAACCCGGGTGCCACGCAGCTACACACTCACACATATACCAGGCCAAGAACCCAACCATCTCCTCGTACGTATATATATATATAGCGCCGACGATTCATTCACACACGGCCGCATCGATCCATCATCATGAGCCGGATACACCCCAGCAGCGCCGCCGCCGCCTCCTCCTCGTCATCGTCCTCGGCGGCGGCGGCGGCGGCCGTGTACACGGTGTGGCAGAGGTCGAGCATGGGGTTCCAGGGCACCGACGGCTTCTCCGTCTACGACGCCGGCGGCGGCCTGGCCTTCCGCGTCGACAACTACTCCCGCCGCCGCAAGCTCTTCGCCGGCGACCTCCTGCTCATGGACGGCCGCGGCGCGCCCCTCCTCGCCCTCATCCCGCAGGTCATCGATCTAAATATCCGGTTCAATCATCGCAGCTGCTAAGATCGTATTATCGTGATAGAGTTCATCTAGATCTGTACGCCCTTGCGGTGTTGCGCGCTAATTGATCTTGCATTCGATCAACGCGTTAGTTTTCCGGTCAAAATCCAAAGCTTTTTTTCTTTTCTTTTTTCATCGATTTGTTTCCGCCTCTTCGTTGTCTCCCAAGATGAACTCTCTTCGTCACATCCTAAGTACACATTTGTCTTGTCTACACTTGGGAGCTAGATTTGACGTACACACCGCGGTTGTGTTCTTGACATTTTGCTATGCTCTTTGTAAAATCCATTAGAGGTTTTAAAAATGAAACCTTTTTCTTTTAAAATAACAAGCTTTCGTAAAACCCAACGCAGATTTAAAGATTGGATTTTTTTTTCCCCTTAAAAAAGGATGCGAAGGTACCAAGAAGCATTGGTTACACCGCAATTCTTCATCTTCCATTCCGACCGCATTGCTCTCGCCACTCAAGAACAAATGCAGCAGATCAATACACACAATTAAGCAACAAGGCGGAATCAATACACACAATTAAAAAAACCATTAGAACGAGGTTTACAGCATTGGAGCAAGAACTAAGAAATCTTTCTTGTGCCGCAACAGATCATCAGCATGCATGACCAGTGGAACTGCTACAAGGCGGCGGAAGATCAGGGCAAGCGGCCGGCGAGATCGCAGCAGCTCTTCTCGATGCGCAAGTGCTCCGTCCTGCAGAGCGGCCGGGAGGCTCAGGTGTTCATGTCCGGCGGCGGCGGCGGCGCGTTGCCGGAGCACCCTGGCTTCTGGGTGGAAGGCTGCTTCCGGCGGCGTAGCTGCAAGGTCCGCAATGGCGCCGGCGAGGAGGTGGCGAGGATAACGAGGAAGATGGCCGGGGCGGCGGCGGCGGCTCCCGCGCCTCCGACTCTCGGCGACGACGTGTTCAGCCTCGTCGTCCAGCCCGGGGTGGATGCCGCCATGATCATGGCGTTCGTCGTCGTCCTCGACAGGATCTGCTGGAAGCCGTACGCGCCGTTGATGTGCTCGTCCTAGTTAATTCACTTTCACTTCTTGGTGATGATCGATTCGAGCCTCCATCTCCATGCTGGCTCTTTAGGGATTCAAGTGAAGAAACCTGACTGTAGTAACTGACATGTAGCTTGCAGCCAAAAATCATGGCGATCTCTTCGGATCTTTTTTTTCAGATTGAACCGAAATTTGACATTGCAATATGGATAATAAAATCCCGTGATGGAAAGTTAATGGGAAACTTGAGGGCTGGGGCATCTCCTTAGTGGGAAACAATTTTGCTGAAATTTCCCTCAAGTTCAGCGGTTTTTGCTTGCATACCTAAGGTTCGATAAAAATGAACCGACAGGCTAACCAGGAATTTAAATAATTTCGGACAATTTTTCAAATTCAAATTTTGATGGTTTTCGCTCTTATCGGTGTTTTGGGAATTTTTTAAAATCAGTAGAAATTTTCCTTTCTTTTCTTTTTTTAAAAAAGTAGAATTTTCCCTGATTCCGTAATAACTTCGTATAGCATACATTATACGAGGGGGGGGGGGGGGGGATTTCATAAGGAGTAAATAGTAATCATAATCATTGAGAAAAATGAAAACCAACTGAGAGCTCTCTTGCTTGCTCCAGCTGCAACTTGAAATGTAAATCTCTTTTCCCCACTGGATTCCATCAGTCTACCACTTGCCAACTCTGTGAGCTGCTACCAGTTGTTCTTACACATACAGGGCAGTATCATGCCAATGGTTTCCACCTAGAAGCACCGTCAGCGCAAGCACTAGGCATGTCAAGGACAACGCGAAAGACAAAAGTGACAAAAGTTCGTCCAATCCTGAACGGAAAATCTGAAAAAGAGAACAGAATTAAGATATTAGCCAGTGGCTTCAGCTATCTTTGGCAGTGAAAGGCAGGCTGAATATTCACACTGAAGATGGAGCTAAACCAGTGTCTGCATTATGCTCTCGATGCTTACTGAACCTATTAACGTCTGAAATCCCCATCAGAAAGATTCAGAGGATATCGGAAATATGCTGGACAAAGAACATACTGTATTTACTGTTCAGCACCCATCAAGAAAAAGTTTGTCTGGACCAAATATCAGAAGAATCAATCAAAAACACGGAGAAAGTTCAGGGTTGTTACCACAAATCATAGTTGTCTAGTATTCACCAGTGTTTTTTTGCATTTTGAGCTAATTTTGGAACGTTGGCTGGATCCATACTTGCACAAATTAAGCAGCGTGGTAATAAACAATATATGCCATGATAAAACAGCTAGGTACCGAAGCTCAGTTGAATAGCATCAGCAAGCTTCGTTTCAAAAAAACATAGTATCAGTATGCTAGGCTTTTGACAATTTTCTGCAGAAACTGTTGTTTCAGTTGTCTTGTACCTGAGACTTTCTTCTTAGCACTGGAAACAGAATCTACACCACACCTTCCTACAAGAAAGGGACGATGTTAAGGTGCAATGGTATGACAACATAATACACTTTTCCGAGTGATGTTAACATAACAGCCTTTTGGGAATTCAAGAAAGGAGGCGAGAAATATTGCCAATTATCGCCAAACCAAAATTAGTGCAGTACACAACTACTGTAAGATACTTTTAAGTTATCTACTAGATGAATCAACACAAAATTCTACGTATTGACCTATTTTTTAAGATAATAGAAGTATAATCCTCATCATTTGCATCAACTAGGGATGCATGCGACTACTACATAGCCAAAAGCTAAAACACAACATAGACAAGGGACAAGGGGTGTGTACATGTAGTTCAATGCTTATGTGCAACCATGCTCAACCCCCACTCTCCCTCACATTTTTTTTGTCAACAAAACTAAAAATTTAGAGAAAACACACTTGGATCATTTTCTTCCTCTCCCCTCCTCTCGACACTGGCATGGTTGAGTCAGCTCTATCTTAGAGGCAATGTCACTAGTGACAACCGCCTGACAACCACGTTACCCCTCATGGGCCACCAGCCCACCACATTGACCACGACCGCTTAGCTTAGCATGGGCGTGATGGCTCATACATGGTTGCCACTAAGGAGGGGTGATGGTCACTAGCGGTCACGCCCTAGAGGGAAGCTTGATCGGTTGGGCTGAAGGGGAGAGAAGGAAAAAAGGACTAAATTGTCTTTCTGTAAAAAGATTATAGAGCTTTTAAAGAACATGTGAGGGGAAGTGAGGGTTGAGCATTAACCTTGAAGCAGATATGATGGTCGCATGCATACATGGAGCTGCTAGATATTCATCCCCCCATGTATATGCGGCTCTAGACACATTCGCAATCACCAAATGTGCTCTAAGGTTAATTCATTCTTAGCCTCCACTTCCCGTCAAATGCTATTTTGCAAAGGAAAAGGTTCACGCAATTTCGAAGAAAAAGCAATCGTGTCCTTGTTCTTCATCCTTTCTCCCTCTCCTCCTCACCACCCTGTAGGAGACGTTGCACAGAACTCCCGCGGCACGCCAAGGTCAAGCCGAGTTTCAGTACTTCCACATATTTGTGGATATGAGGACAATATTCGGTACATGGAGTAGTACCAAATATTGCATGTATTGTTTCAAAAAAATCCATAATATTTTGAATTAAAATAAAGTATGTCTGTGCTATATGTTAGTAAATCAAAGAATGTCATTTTAAGATTATGTTCATTGCTAGTCCCATTACTATATAGCTAGCCCTAATGTTGGAGTCATAGGGTTAGACGACCAAAATTAATAATGAACGAATAATGCTAAGATAGAGTTTAACAATATCACTTCCGCTGCCACGCTATGTAGCAAAGTATGGCATCAAGTTTCATTGGACAAATAGCAGCCTCTCTTTGGGAGTTGGGACTCGGAGAGCATGAGCAGGACACACCCCTCACACGGCGACGGCGCCCCCGGCCCGGCCCGGCCCGCCGCCGCTCGCCGGCGGCGATGGCGTACACAGTGTGGAAGAGATCGAGCATGGGTTTCCACGGCACCGATGGCAATTCTCGATCCGTCTACGACGCCGGCCGGCCGGCCTGGCCTTCCGCGTCGATCGACTGCAGCTACTCCCGCAGCCGCAAGCTCGTCGCCGGCGACCTCCTGCTCGATCATGGACGGCCACGGCGCGCCTCTCCTCGCCCTCCCCCAGCCGGTGACGATTCATTGCTCGGTCGATCATCTATTGCTTCATGCATGCATGCATGTTCTCGTCGACGTGTATTTCTTGATTCCCTAGCATGATCAATGGACGATCATATGTGAATTATCTTTGTAGCAAAGGCATACATAATCTTTCTGCGGGTTAATTAGTCACACGCACAGACGCACGTAGCATTGCATCATAAGTTCATATGCATAAGGTTTCTCAACTTGGAAGATTCAGTTTTCCCATCCAGAACTTCGTTAGTTGTACAAATAATTTACCGATGCTGCACAAAATATCGACTTGCGGCTGTGACTTCTCAGCAGGCTTTAAAACAGATTGCAGACAGAATGTTCCACCGAAAGGAACAATGTACTGGTGAGATCAGCTACCCATGCACACTCTCCAAAATAATACCAACAAAAAATGCCTTAGGGGACTTGAAAAATAACAACAGTGTTGAGCCAATGTGTAAACTGAAACTAAATTATGTGTCCATTTGGTTGAAATCAATTTGCATAATCATCATTCATGCCATAATCATACAGCTCATAAATAAGGAGCCAATACCTACTTATCTAGAAGGCTATTACATAGCCATTCAAGAAATGCTAAAGCAGCAGCCAGCAGGTACAAGTTTTGTTAAATTTCAGCCAGATAGTAACTCATCAAATTAATTCCTTGTCCACAGTACCTTTTCATATATTGTAATGTTCTAACCCTTACAAACTCAAAAACAATTCTAGTGTTGTGAGGATTATTTGTGGTTTTATGCCTTATGACCTTAACTACTGGCTGAGTAATGTAAAAAAGGAAAAAGTAGCATTTCACTACAGTTCAACACAAAGAACGCAAGCAAGTAAAAATATATTTTATCCAGCAAACAACTGTTGCCCCCATACAAATAACAAACAAGTAAATCGCAGCATCAATTTAGATTGGACATTTGGTCATCACCTGGTCAGTGGAAAACAAGAATTCCACTACCACAATGCAGTAGAAGCAGTCATAAAGCTTATTCCTAGGAAAACAACGAGAGAACTACAGAACAATTTATTAAGATACATTTAAGAGAAAAGGGCACGGTACTCGCTGGCCTCATGAGCCATTTCTTCCATAGTTCTATCTTTTCTTTCTATGTCCAGGTCAAGCTTTTCCTTCAATTCTTTCTCTTTCTTATCAATCTGTTACAAAGCAAAAGGTTAAGTTCTATATGGCAAGAGTATATGAAATTAGAAAGCAGATAAGGTCACAAACCGCATCATATATTTCATCATTTTTTTCAAAGTCTCCTTTCTTCCTGGGGATAACATGGACGTGGACATGTGGGACTGTTTGGCCAGATTCAGGACCATCCTGATAAGTGTAAATAGCTATCATTCAGGAACTGCTTCTTCTTAGTCCATAGATTATTAAAAGGTAAGGACAAACAAGGTAATAAAAGGCAGAACTAGAGTAAATGACCAAAGAGCAGGTAAAAAGCCTCACATGGTAGTATCAAATGTATTTTTTTTTACATAATACCATTCTGTTTAGTTTTGGATTACAACCAGCAGAATTTGTACACATCACATGGTAATGCAAGTATGCAACAATAAATATTTTTTATACACTCTATTGCCTTTTGAAAAATATAGTTATATTTGTTACACAATTGTAATGATATTATACGCACGCATGATTAATCTGAACAATTGTAAAATCGCTTCTACCAAACTAAGTGATGTGTATCTTCTCTATCTGAATTCTATGAAGTAACTACAATAAAAAATTGAAGCATGAGCTATTCACTATATAGAGATATGGACTTTACCTGAATGGTAAATGTAAGTGAAGAAGCTTTGTGGTACTGCTCAAGCCGTATACCAACTTCCTTTGCAGTAAACCATAAATCACTAGTCTCATCAGAACTTAGATCAGCAAATCGTTTCACTTCGCGCTTGGGGCAGACAAGGACATGTATGTATTGTCAAGGAAAAGTGATGTATGTGATGTTTAAACTTATCAAAGTTTAAACCAAAATGACATGTCTTACGCCTCAAATTATGAAATCTGAGAACCACAGGACAACATTTAACCACCTCAAGTAAAAGTTATATACCATAAGTAGATACAAGTAATGACTAATGGTAAATTCTGAAGTATGAGTAGATAACCCACCTTTTTTGCAGTTGATTGTGATGCCATTTGAAATGTGAAAAAAGTGTAAGATTCTTCTTTCTGAACCATTCACTTCTATGACCGCCTAAATATAGCATAATTATCTTCACACGTTATTGAGATTTATGATATCTACAATGTTTGCAGATCTGAACAAAAGGAGATAGAAGTAATGCATACTGCATACTTTTTTTTTTCAAATAACAATCTTTGTTTTCTATTGTGTCAGTTTTGACAGCTTTCACGAGTTCTAATAAAGCACAAACAAGCAAGTGAAGGAAAAGTTTATTATAGTCTGGCAACACCAAGAGTCCTTAGTGTAAATCAGCAATGCCTTTGCCAAAATAAAGGATATGACCTGCATAGTAGGGTTAACACAGGTTAACATACAGTAGCGTCAATACACAACATATAGTCTTAATCACAAAATAAATGCAATAAAACTACTTGATACAATGGTAATGAAACACTGTGAAGATTAGTACTCAAAATGCACCTTTGCTACTCCCAGTTTTCCCTAGAGAGAACCATGAATGAAATTATGTGTGATATAGTGCTATGCTGAATACAACAAAGAATTTCAGGGCTCTAAAGGATATGACCTGCATAGTAGGATTAACACAGGTTAACATACAATAGCGTCAATACACAATATATAGTCTTAATCACAAAATAAATGCAATAAAACTACTTGATACAATGGTAATGAAACACTGTGAAGATTAGTACTCAAAATGCACCTTTGCTACTCCCAGTTTTGCCGAGAGAGAACCTTGAATGAAATTATTTGTGGTATAGTGCTATGTTGAATACAACAAAGAATTTCAGGGCTCACAACATACTTATTTTTATACGTAATTTTCAACCTATCTGTGGATGTTTTAAGTAGGAGCTCCAAAATCAAATTCCCATACAAGTGAAAAGTTAAGTATGCGATGACGATGAAACAAATCCATCAACATCGCTGCTTTGAGTAACAGGTTTGAATGTGAATGAATGGGATGGAGCAGCAATTGTTCAAACAAACAATCTAAAAGAACTATATGCGTAAGATTGCTCAATTGCATGGACATGCATTTAAACTCATTTATTCAAAGAGAGAAAAAAGAACACTACGAGACAGACAATCAGGGTTATCAACAGTCAGTTCATTACTTCATTATCAACCTCGCTCTCTCTTCTTCTAGAACCCAGCGGTGGCCGAAAGCGCGCCCGGCCCACCTGAGCTTCAATTGATCAAAATTCAAAAATGAAATCTTGATGGCGTTGGGGGATCCGAGGTGCGGTCTTCTTATCTCTCATCAACTGTATTTTCAAGGAAGTCCTTTTCCTTTTCCGAGATTCCAATTTCTTCATGTGATTTTCTCCAACCATACTACTTATACTAACACACCATTACAGTGAGCTCAGTCGCACCGCAATGGCGGCGAGACACAAGAAGCTACGCAATGGAAGGCTCATGGCGGAGGGAGGGAATCGCGCGAGAGATTACCAGGGAGGACGGGGCGGAGGTTGACCATGGCGTAGGAGAGGGGCGTGGAGTGGAAGACCTCCCTCGCGTCGATGCTGTACTGCCCGAACTTGAAGGCCGCCTCCATCCGGGAGGATGCCGGCGGCGGCGGTGGCGAGGAGAAGGAGGAGGAGGAGGCGCGCGGGAGCAGCAGGAGGCGGAGGCTGCGAGGAGGCGGCTGCGAGCGCAGGAGGGAGAGCCCAAGCAGCATCAGCACACGGCGCCGGCGAGGAGAGGAGAGGACGAAGGGGAGCAGCAGCAACGCGATGGGCCAAGGTTGGAACTTGGATGTTAAGGTGGGCCCATACTTTCAAGGCCCGTTAGGCTGGCATACTGTGGAGATGGGCTAGGTAGTGTATCGAACGGTTGTACTCTCTCCGTATCAAAATGTTTGTCACTTTTGACTTTTAAATAAACGTTTGACCATTCGTCTTATTCAAAAAATTAGCACAAATATGTAAAAAAATAAGTCATACTTAAAATATATTTAGTGATAAAACAACTCACATAACGTTTGTTCAAAAGTCAAAAGTGACAAACATTTTGATACGGAGGGAGTACTGTGCTTTCTTTCTTTCTTAAAATTCTTTAAAAAAAAAAAAAGCACACGTGTCACCGCAAAGTTGCTCCGGAATAAAACTGCCATCATAAAGTCTCTAATACCGAAAAACCATTATAAAACCTGCATAGATATCATGACGGAGGAATTTCAACCGAATATGCTATGAAAAAATACCATCTTTCTTTCCTTCTCTAACTTTTCGGGGTGGGACTTTCTGTTTGATTATATGTTAAAACTGAACTTTGGTTAAAAAATTTCTTTGAAAAGATGAAACTGGTAATAAAAGTGAATTTGAGAATGTTCCACTTGTGACTTCCGAATTTTCGAGAAACGACGTCAAAGTGCCGATGCATTAAAAGATAATCAAATAAACTGCCAAGAACATGCTCGTAGATAAGAGGTTACGGGGCTGTTGCATCAAATATGTATAATTTAGAGATAATCACTTTCTTATTCCGTTGATGATTAATAGATCAGTGGGTAATCTGATAAAAACAAATTAAATGATTCATTTTTAAAATATATTTTTATAGGAATTAACACTACTAGATAAATGGCCTAATTTACCGGCACATCAGTACCGGTTGGATTGAAACCAGTACGGATAGTGCACTAGTACCGGTTCGTAGCAACAATAGCAATTCTAGACTTTCAGAACCAGTTGGAGGCAACAGTAAATATACCTTTTGCAGGTGGATACAAGCCAGCTAGCGCATGGACTCATCAGTACCAGTTCGTAATACGAACCCGTACTGATATGGGCTCATCAGTACCGGTTCGTAACCGGTACTAAAGGCTCGTTCCATCAAACTTCAAAAGGAATTCATATCCTACTCTAATCAATACGCGTGGATGGGTGAGTTAGTTAGAATGGTGAGTGCAGAGTCATGTAGTGGTAAGAGACCCCAGGTTCGAGTCTTGACCGGGACTAAAGCCTGTTCCCAACCGGGACTAAAGGCCATTTGCGTAATAGTGTAAATTCCTTTTGTTTCAATTGTTGTTAAAAAAAACAAAAAATGGCAATGATCCCCAATTGACTTGCTGCCACAGTACATGCCAAATACGTCCCACAGTACATGCCAAATACGTGGTCGTGGGTTCGATCCCCACGGACGGCGCCAGCTGTCGACGGTTGAGATATCGATCTCAAATGGGCCGTAATTCAATCCCCGACAGTTACATTAATCTCAAACAAACAAGGCCCCAGTGCATTTGACTGTTAATTTGAGTGCGAGTGGACATTGCTCAACCATGTTGCATGGCAATATGGCATGACATGCTTGTGCAAACTAATTACTTTGGGCTGCTCACTATATATTTTTCCAAGCAAAATTGCTGCTCACTACCAAAAAATAAATAAATAGCCGGTCTATCTTAGTGGCAGTGCATGCTCCGTAGGCTTCATAGATTCTTGGATTTGACACATACGTGCGCTACCATGTACGCGCACTACCCACTTAATTCCATGGGATTATATTAACTAACATACTATATATGATCATCATCAGCGAGCTGAGCTTTGCTCAGTTGGTCAGCACCGAGGGTTGCGGTGCTGAAGACCCAGGTTCGAGGCCGACCTGCGCACCATGCCGGGGGGAATCAAGAGATTCATTGTGGAATCTGTTAACTGAGTAAAGTAAAGTAATAATATTAAGAACTAGATCATCTAACCCCATTGAAAAATGAAATTGGATTTTAGGGAGAATTTTGGAATAAAAGATAAATAAAGAATTGAAACGGTCGAATATTCCCCTATTCCTTCTTATTTTAACTGATTGTATTCCATATGGAATAAGAGGAAAAGAAAAACATTCCATGACCCCCCGAGGGACCCTTTAAAAAAAGGGAAGCTCTTCCTTGAATTTACTTTTTTTATTTCTTTTTCGAACCCCAAACCAACAAAGTTGATTCGAAGGCGAGTCACTTCAAATATCCTTTTAAGTTCTATCTTCTGTCTTTCCCTATTTCATCTCGTAAAGTTCCACTCTTGCAGTTTAGCCAAGAAAGTTAGACCTAATCCAACAAACAAGGCAACTGGTTGTGGGGGAGGAGGAGTGCAACAGAGCTCTTACGACGCTTGGCTTGCTTGTAGAGGTTTGGGGCAAGGTCGGCCGGAGCGGAGTCAAGAAGCCAGCGGTCACGCCAGAAGGACGTATCTCGACCGTTGCCGACATTGACCGTGGTGGCCATCCGGAAGAGTGCTAGCTCGGTGTCAGTCATCTGAAGGTCGAGGCCTACCCAAGGCTTGGAAGGATCGTGGCGCGCAAGCCAAAGCCAACGTAGGCGAAGGGCACGGTTAACAAGATTGAGGTCTGGGATGCCAAGGCCTCCTTGGGATTTTGGACTCGTATAACTTCGTATAATGTATGCTATACGAAGTTATTACGCCAAGTTGCATGTCCTTAATATTTTCTTATATCCATGATTAGCTTTTCTGTCTATTCCACAGGAAGAAGCGGCGAATTTTGTCAATCTCCTTGATGACCCACTTGGGGAGGTGGAAGATCGTGGCGAAGTATGTCGGCATGGCCGAGAGGACCGCCTTGACGAGCGTGAGGCGACCTGCTTTGGAAAGCAGACGACCTTTCTAAGATGGGTGGCGGGCCAGCACCTTCTGAATGATGGGAATGTAGTGGTTCTTTCCTAGCCGTTTGAAGTGAAGGGTGTGGCCAGACTACCTGCTAACGAAAAATTGTGAGAAATAAAAAAAATCAAGCTCGAGCGGGACTTGAGTTGACCCTAAATGGTGGTACTAGAGGCGGCGCTAGAGGCGGCGGAGGACGAGGCGACCTCGGGCGGTGGCTGGAGCTATCGTGTGCTAGGGTTAGGGGAGGCGCCTCCCAATTCGGGGCGGGTGAGTGGGGGCTGGTGACCCCGGGGGGGGTGGGGAGTTAAATGCAAAACTGGCGACCAACGGTTAGATGTGTTTTGGACGGTTGGGATTTTAAATGTGCATATGTGCACGGGCTACTCATGTGCACAGGATACGGACTCGACATATATACAGTCATCATCTCTTAATTCGTTGTTCGCCTATATATTGTGAGGTGCATGCGAGGAACAGTGGTCAAGATATTTTTGCTGCCTACACCCTCCATCCCATAATAAGTGTACTTCTAGGTTGTTTTGAAAAAACTAAGGAGAGGTGCATGTAGTGGGGAATCTAGGCTACTTTATAGTGTGGGAGGGGAATAAATGGATATTTTATATTGGTGGGAGAGGAATCTAGGGGTATTTATTGTGGTGGAAGAGAAATCTAGTGCTAGAGGATCACTTATTATGGAACAAGTTATAAGGCCTAGAAGAACACTAATTTTGGGACGGAGGGAGTATATAGCTAGCAACAATGCTAATACGATATTATGGTCTGGTGAACCAATTAAGATGGACAAGATGCCAAGATTGGGGGCAGTCACTTAGTGTGGTCGGCAAAAGCCGACCACATAGCTCAAAATGTCGTCGACATAACTCTATGTCGACGGCTAGCCGCCGACACTGCGCCGCCGAGGCCCCGTGGTAGACATAGCCCACTTTTGTCGTCGGGTCCGTCGACAAAGCAGCATCCAGGGCAAGCAGCCCCAAGGGCCACCTATGTCGGCGGCATTGTGTACTCCGTCAACATTTCTTGGCCCATGACGGCCCGCGTCGTTTAATGGCAACCTGACAGGTGGGGTCCGCAGGACGACGAATGGACGACGCGTGGCATAGCCTATGTCGGCGGCATAAGTGAAGCCGCCGACATAGGCATAGGCCATCAATGTTTTATGCCGGCGACGCGAAGCGACTATTCTCGGCGGCATAGTCCTATCCCGCTGAAGTAGATATAGGGCAATGTCGGCGGCTTAGGCCTATGCCGCCGACACTGGTTGTGGCCTGCTGAGCCCTGGAGGGAGGCCTATGTCGGCGGCATATACAAGGCTGCCGACATATATATTGCAGCAGCAATTAATATTGCTGCTGTTTTTTGAGAAAAAAAACATCAATTTTAACCTGCAAAAATAGACAATTCCCAACAGAAATACATTCCCAATTTGTCCACACATCATCCACATATTTAGATACTCGAATTCACATCTTTTCGAGCACTCCGCAATCACATCGATTCAAAACACAAATTCGACGACAAATATAAACCAAATGGCACAAAGCCCTCCCCAAACATAACCAAATGGCACATAGCCTCCACATATATACATAACCAAATAACAGCACATATAGAGGACTGCGCGCAGCACAGTTGGTTAAGGGCGCGGCTGTGCGCCTGGCCGGCCAGCGTTCGAGCCTTAGCTCGCGCTGGTCTCTCGTGGGTTTTCCCGGGATTTAATCCCGGGACCCGGGGTTAAATCCGGGGGCATACACGCGTGCGTATTCAGTGGTATTACACGTGCCCGCGTAAGGAGGCCGTGTGCCTCTGATCTGGTTCTGTGTATGTGTATGCTTTGGACGCGCACGTGTGTGTGTGTGTGAGTGTGTGGTGTGGTGTGTGTGGTGTGAGTTGTGTGCGTCTGTACCATCTCAAAAAAAATAAAAAATAACAGCACATATATAAGGCCATAACAAAGTCATATAAGCAAGTTTTGTATCCTACACATCGACAAGTGCATATAAACTAAATCTAAAGGTTCTGCGAACCGTCGTAGAGGGTTGGATCATGCGCAAAGATGCCGTCCACGAACTGCAAGGCCACTTGCCGCCGACACTGAGGGTCCCCAATGCTCGTCTTGCACCACACTGTGGTCCCACATGTCATAGACTACCGTCGTATGCCTTGTGGGTCCGTTCTGCTACGTTGCCGTTAGGCCTAACGACAGGGGGCACGGCAGACAATTTGTGTCGAGGTTTTCTTAATGCCGCCCACATAGTGTCCGTTGGGCGAGGTAGGAAATTCAAATTTGGATCGGGTGCGATGGGAGGGAGGGGATCAGGACCTATGTCGGCGGCATACCTTATACCGCCGACATAGCTCTCTCAATGTCGTCAGAGTTTTATTGTCGCCTACATTAGATTTTTTATCGCCCACAGAAATCACGTTTCCTGTAGTGAGTTTTGATCGGTTTGTGCATGGTTGCATTAATTCTTGTCCAGGGGACAGCTCCCCGTGCGTGCCTGCAAGCTAATCCGTAATCCATCTCCTGCAAAACCCTCTGTGCTTTGCTTGGGAGGCATGCATGCAATAGCTACTTGACAGCTGACATGTGGCAAACAAAGCCATATGCGTATGCATGCATCCATCGTCCCATGCTTTATTTGTTTCGCTGATCGATACTTAATTCTTTGCAATTAACGTACGTACGTGTGATTGATGCAGCATATGCTGAGGGCATGTACAATGGAGAGTTCAAAGATGTCTCTTGGCACATTCATTTAAGCAAATAGATAAGTCATGTACAAAGGACATGCACAAGAGCCTCTATGCTGTTTAATGTTGCTCCTCTCTAATTCTGCCTAGAAGCTTGTGAAGAGTCAGTCTCTTCACCAAGAGTAATTTTTACATTTTACCCCTTGCCACATCAGTGAAACTACTCCCTCCAGTTTGATAATTTCTGTCGTTTTAGACATGATCTCACATACCAAGGAAGTATTAAATATCTCGTAGTACTCCATATAGTCAAATAAATGCTTGTAGCTTAGTGGTTGCTCCCACTTTCCTGTGAGTTGCATATCTAGGTTCAAATTTTGATGCTACACTTTATTTACATGCACACCCAACAAATGGTTCTAGGGCCACGTAAAGTTTTGCTTGCAATCAATGTATCCTAGAACGACAGGAATTTTCCAACTAAACACAAAACGCTCCAGCGACAGGAATTATCAAACTGGAGGGAGTATTAAATAGTGCTGCTAAGAGACACCCTATTAAATGCCTTTGTACATGCCCTGATACTGTAGCTTGAGCTACGTGCCATGCGACATGTGGCAATATTGCGTGCCTGGCAATTAATTGGTGGCCTCTTCTTCTTGGAAGGCACACCCTCTTATAGCCTTTAGTTAAGCTGCATGCCATTTCCAGCTGCTGCTTGATGGCCTGGCAGGAGAAAATGAAGAGAGCTATGCAAGGCATCATCGATTTGTTCGGTTTATGCATGGTTGGTAATTAAGGGCATGGACAATACTCCCTCCGTCCCAATATATAGGGCGCATAAGTTTTTTTAGTTGTCCCATAATATAAGGCGTCCTCCCATTATTTTCTTGGAAAAGACGAGCAATTAACTCATAGAGTCATAGTTAAGCTATTCACACTATAAAATGCATACTTTTGCTAGCTTTAGCTATTAAAGCTATTAATTAAGTGTATGGGAAGTAGATGCATGCTTCGAGTAACGAGATAATTAAAGATGATTTACTCTCTTAAACACCATTTCTTGGTCTTGATGAAATTTTTATACGCCCTATATTTTGGGACGGA
Organism: Raddia distichophylla; assembly: GCA_005191435.1. NCBI lineage: Eukaryota > Viridiplantae > Streptophyta > Magnoliopsida > Poales > Poaceae > Raddia > Raddia distichophylla. The sequence continues at coordinate 1,322,073 of SPJY01018041.1, forward strand.
GGGAGTATATATCACGCATCCAAGTCATTACAATCGAACATTATACTCCCTTCATTCTAAAATGTAAGGCGTGCATGTATTTTAAAAAGTTAATGTTTATAATGTTTGACTAATAATTAGTCTACAAACATATTCAATGTTATGCATGTGATATAGTTAAATTCGTATTTGAAAGTAGTTTGATATAATGTTATTTCTATAGTTATTGATGATATAATATGAAAGAAATTAATGGTCAAAGTTTATGTTTGTTGACTGTATCAAAAAATTATATGCCTTATATTTTACAGCGGAGGGATTATATTCATAACATTATTTGGCATGGTTTTTGAAATAGAACTTTGATCATTAATTAGCATTGCAATTTATTTTTAAAATTTAGAAAAAATTATATATTATAGAAACATTTTTTGAGATAAATCTACATGTATGATTTATATGTGTCCAATCCAAATAGTATAAAAGATTTTTTAGATAAAATTTTAAACTTTAATTTAGAACAGGTTTAAAACATTGTGCTTTCATGAAGCGAAGGAAGTAGATTGCAACTGGCACAAGTGATCAGTATAGCTAGCAAACAATTCTATTCTAGCTAACAGCGCCTTAATTATCTGATTTTAACATTGCCTAGCTAAAGGCATACATATATGCATATATGCATGCATGCATTGGTGATTTGGTGCCCATGATTTCGATTGTCTCCTTGCCTGGTCTGGGGGTCCAAACATGTCCCTATTTGTGTTTCCAAGCAGAGGAACAAGCTTGGCTGCACTGTCAATCTTACATTACAACATGCAATTAATTAAGCTAGCTTTGATTAGCGGAAGCCAAGCGATTTGGCCGGCGCCTTACACGTGGCTCGACCATGTTTACTCTTGAGATAAGATCCCCGCAACTAGCTAGAAATAATCCATGCTTAGCGTGTATTAGTTTATACATGCATATATATATGCATGCACCGATCGATCGATCGATGAAAGTATGGAACCTTGGAAAGAGAGAGAAACCTGAAACTTTGGAGCCACCCTCTGTTTTTTTTTTATTTGCATCGATATCTCTTTGTTTATACTCCGATCCATATGATCGCGAGGCCCTAGACGCATGCACTCTTGTTGAGGTGCTAAGCCTAAGATGACTGTGCAACTAATTAACTGATCTATCGAGCTACATTCCAGAGAGACCAAGCATCGATGCTGCTAAAATAGGTACAAAGAATGTAGTCTAGCTGTCAACAAACTCAATTTAGATTGGATTGATTATGCTCCACCCGTTTTTCTGTCTTTTAAGTTTTGGGTTAATTAGATATATGTTAGTGTTGAACCTCTGTTTTTAAGATTGACCACTCTTTCTTTTTGGGCTGCAACATATGCATTTATTAAACCGTGTTTATTTGTTGGAAGTGAGAAGGACTTGGCATAGTTTATAAGGGTGAGGGAGCACCCGCCTCAGTGAGCTAGTTTTTTTTAGGAAAGATAAGAGACTTGGGCACGCTGCTCTGGTTGGGCCTGTGAGTGAGATGCAACCCAATGACCTAGGATTCGGGTGTGAGGACCAACTAACAAGTGGTATCAGAGACCCTGTAGCCCATGATAGGTAGCCCAAGTGGTTCCCGGTCATTCTCGGCCCAATGCGTGAGGGAGAGATTGTTAGGGAATAGTCCTAAATTAAAACTGGCCAGGAGGGCTTAAGCATGGTTTAAAGTTAGGTAACTCAAGTGATTTCCAGATATACTCGGTCCAATGTGTGAGGGAAGATTGTTGGAAATAGTCCCACATCGAAAATATGAAAAGCTTGAGCATGGTTTATAAGGGTGAGGGAGTACCCCTCATTGAGCTAGTTTTTGGGGGGACATGGCCCAAGAGACTTTAGTCCACTGCTCTGGTTGGGCTTGCGAATGTGCTATGTAGCCCAACTTCCTAGGGTTCAGGTGTGAGGTCCGACTGACATCATTCAATATTTGTCATCCTACATGACGTGTCCCTTTTTTGACGATTGACCCACATTTGCGTATGATGACCATTTTGTCCTAAAAAAATAAGGAGCTAAAATGAGACACGTGGCGCACAAAGTTACCAATATCCAGAGGTGGCCAACGGGCCGGCCCGGTTCAGGCCCGTTTGGTTCGTTTACTGTGCGAACTGGGCCAACCGGGCCACTGGGCCTGGGTCTCAGCCCAGGTTCGGTTCGCACAGTAACCGAACCGAATCGGGCCGGCCCGGTTTTATATGGGGTGGTTTATTTTAATTAAAAATCTAAATAAATTAAGAAAAACACTATATTTTACAAATATACACTATAAATTGTGTAAATACACTATATACCATTAGAAATATATAAATGAATATATTTAATTAAATAAATA